>CP080490.1:2716264-3316264 GCA_020844145.1 Sarcoptes scabiei | reverse complement strand
TGTTTCCGTTCTCTTCGTTGTTGTTGTTGTTTCAATCTCAGCTTTCACTCTCTCTCTCTCTTTTTCTCTCTTAAATTCTTCTTGATTCAAATTTTGATGAGAGAATTATATTCGAAGAAGTGGAAGCAACGATTGACGACGATGATGATCATCATCATTATCTACTTTTTTTTCTATGCCATAACAATTGCGAAAACTTTTCGGGACCAACAAGGAGATAAAAAAATTCAATTTTTTTCTCTCCTCTAGCGCTCATCTTCGAATTTAAATTCTAGGCCTCTCGAGGGGAAACAATCTTCTCTCTCTCTCTCTCTCTCTCTGATTATTCTCCATCTCTTTTTGTTGCTCGGTGTTTAGGCTCTGAAGAGTTTTTTTTGTTGCTGTTTTTTTCACATTCCGAAATGCTAAAAAAATTTCTAAATTTTGTTCTATTATTGCGAAAATTCTCGAAATAAACTTGAAAAAAATTTGTTCTCTTCTCTTCATTTTATTTTTATTTTTTTTGTTTAAACTTCAATGCTTCAATGTGAGAGAAGATTCCTGGAAATATTTTCAATAATTAATCTAGAAGAGATTAGAGCTGGAGAAATGGTCTCATCAAATTTGACCGACAATCTCGATTTCGTCATAATCAAACACAGCGTTGTCCTACATAACCAAAAAAAAAAAAAACACTAAACCACTATAATCTCGAGCATAGCAAATGGGGAAAATGGAGAATGAGGACAATATTTGATGTGTTGATCAGCACATCAACATCAATGTTATCATCGATAAACATCGATCGAGACCTAGACGATTGACGTCGACCACACACACACACACACACACATTTACACACAGACCAAACAATCAAAACTCTAATAATAATTTGATTGCTTTCAAAGTTTTTCTAGCACCAATTCTCAAACAATATAACAATAATGGCCTTAATAAAAGTGGAAAAGGATGAAAACAATAACAACAAAAGTATTCGAGCAATTTTTCTCGAAAGAAAGAGGTTTTTTTTCTGGAGCGTTAATGGAATCAAAAAAAAAACCAATTGCGTTTCTCGAGAATGTCGATGAAAGGAGAGGAAAATTGAAAACTAAAAACTGTCATCAAATGGATTGAGAGATGAAGTGAAGAGTAAAAGCACAAGTGGACACATTTCATCATTCTTCTATTCGGAGTTTTGAAAGACTAGCTGAAAGATGCTGAGCGAAATGAGCCCAAAGAATGTCTCTGTTTTGTTTGTGGATTGTTTTGTCATTATTAGTGGTTGGGTTGTTGTTCGGCTCAAAACACATCTCTTTGATCATATCATCAATAATATGATGAAGATGTGATGATGATGATCATAGAGAATAAACAATCGTTAGAAAATTATATCTTTCTTTGATCAAACTGTGTGATACTTTCGAAGAAAAATATTTCATTTTTAATGTTTTGTTTTTGTTCCCAAAACAGATCCACAACAACAAGAAAGAAGGGTAAAGGTTTTTCACGTGATCAATGTTTCGAACCAAAGAAATTCTCATTCATCGTCGTCATCGTAATCATGATGGAAACAAATAATTATCTCTTGACAGAGAGAGAGAGAGAGAGAGAGAGAGAGAGAGAGAGAGAGTTGAAAGTTGAAAGTTGAATTTTATTAAGCGCGTATCCGCCAAGTGCGATATTTGCGCAAAGTCAAAAATGAATTAAATTATAAGGTATTTGTAAAAGGTACAAAATAAGGATATGAGTGTGTTAAGGTGATGTAGTCCAGTCAGTTCTACAATTTTTCTCGTCGATTCCATGGTCGTCCATTTATGCGTCCGCGATTCGTTATCCTTTGGTAAATCCGTGTCCGAGATTTGGTATGATGGAATTTGTAGAACTGGGGTGACTCACAATTGTGAATCCGATCGTTTGGTATTAGAGTGTGGAAGTGTAGTGTGGGAATAAATGATGTATGTATGTTAGCAGTAGAAATGTAAAGAGAAAAGAAAACAATTGTGAATCAAGAAAGTGATATTAATTAAAGAAAATGAAGTGATCGAAAGAAAAAAAAAATAAAAATAAACAAAACAAAAAAAAAAAAAAAAAAAAAATTGGGAGTAATTACAGTAATTTTTTGTAGGATAAAAATGAGATTTCACAAGGTACAATATTAACTAAAAGATTTTGAAAGTTATTGATAACAGGTAATAGAGTAACAAGGTATTGGAATGAAATGAATTTTAACAATTATGAACAAAAATAATAGAGCAATTATGAATTACATTAGTGTTATGAAATTACAGAATAGTTTTTTCAAAAATTGATTAGTAAAATTAATTATAAATAAACATAAATAAACAAGAGAGTTATGTACGAGTATAAAGATTGATAGGAAGGTGTTCAATGGATCAGCGTATTGTGTGATTTGTTTGTTGATTTTGTCTGAGTGTGTCGTGTATGAATTTACAAAGTTTTTTGAAACGGGAGAAAATGTCTTTGTTCTCCACGAATGTAGATAGTTCTGTAATGTTGTGGAGGTTAAGTTCGTGTTTTATGTTTGTGAAGTGGTTGCATTCTAAGAGGAGGTGTTTGGGATTTTGGATTGAGCAATTATCGCAAGAACAGAGGGGGTTATTGGCAATCTTCATTCTATCTAGGTACTCATTGAATGGGCCGTGTCCAGTGAAAAACTGCGTTGTGTAAAAATCAGTGTGAATAAATTTGGGAATATTATCTATAAAGAATAATCTAAAATTAACATTAGTTTCTAGAAAAATTCTATCTAATTCTAACTTTTTGATTTCTTTTAAATGTTGTTGTAAATTTGATGTGTCTATTGTTTCTATTCTATTCTTATGTAAAAACTTAATTTTTCTAATTTCTATGTTTGTTTTTAAAGTTTCAATTTTGGTTAAGCTATTCACGCAAGCTTTAGACACTGTTCGGAAGGCCATCAATGAATTCCTAAGGATAGAGTGCTGAAGAGACTCTAACTTATCGAATTGTTTTCGATTGATCTGATCAGACCAAATTTCTGATCCGTAGATCATCATCGGTCTGATCAAACCTTTGTAGAGATTTTGCCTTTTTTTGGTATTAATACCAAAAGTGTTCTTGCAGAAATTGTTCAATACGTTTTTGATGTTGATTGTTTTATTAATTGTGTTGTTGATGTGGTGTGTGAAGTTTATTTTGTGTTTGAGGTGGTGGTTTGAAAATGTTAAACCTAGAATTTTGATTTGTGGAACAATCTCCACTGTGTTTGCGTTGATAGTGATTGGGGAGGGAAAGCTTTTTTTATGAAAATTAAGAATATTAGTTTTGTTAAAATTAATAGTTAAATTATTATTAATAGACCAAGTGTTTATATGTTTAAGTGATGTTAATATGGTGTTATAGAGTTCTTTGATATTTTTGCCACAGCAGACAACTGTAACGTCGTCTGCATAGGCATATATCGAAGCATTATTAAGATTAAAAGAATCTAATAAATTGTTTATTATGATATTCCATAACAGTGGCGACAAGGGACTTCCTTGCGGACATCCTTGTGTCAGAGTTTTGGAATATCTATTTTGATTGTGTTTCATAATGATTTGCCTATTTTGAAAATAACTAGTGATTATTCTAACTAAATAAGAGGGAATATTCAAATTAGTCATATTATTTAAGATTATATCCCAATCAGCATTGTCGAAAGCACCAGTGAAGTCGATCGCAATTATAGATGTTAAACTATTGATTTTGTTCTCTAAAATTTTGTTTTTAATTTCAAACAGGGCCGTAATTGTAGATTTCTCTGGTACGAACCCATGTTGATTGGAATTTAAAATTTTTGTTTCCCTAAAATAATTTTGAATATGGAATTGAATTGTTTTTTCTAATAGTTTTCCTAAACATGAAAGTAAACTAATAGGCCTATAGTTTTTTGGATTATATAAATCTGATTTATTAGGCTTGGGGAATATAGCTAATATTCCTTTTTTCCATTGTTTTGGAAAGTAGCCTATTCTCAGACATTTTTCTATTAACTTAGCTAAAAATTTACTAATTATTTTTTGAATTTGTTTCAACATACTATAAGTGATGTGATCGATACCTGGTGCTTTTTTGCTATTGGTGTTTTGAATCAAAGATTCAATATAATCTTTAGTTATGGTGATGTTATGTTGTGTGGTGTCCTTAATCCTATCTGAAGTGAATCTAGGAGAGAGCCTAGATGTTTTCGAAGGGAAGATTGTTTCAACTATGTTCCTGATAATTTCAGGATGTTTTCTAGTCGGAAAATCTTCCAAGATAGGGAGTGTGTTTGATTTTGGGTTAGTTTTGTATTTAATCATTTTAAACGTGTTACCCCAGGTGTCCTGGGAATGTATTTCTTCAAGAAATTCCTTCCATTTTAGAAATTTTTTCCTACGTATCATCCTAACGTATTTATTTCTAAAATGTTGGAATTCTTTGTAATAGTGTTGCCTAACTTCTGGGTGTTTTTCATGAGAAAAGATATTTCTCTTATTCCTAACCACTATTTGCATGCATTTCAGTTCATCATCCCACCAATCGGATCTTCGTAAATAAGTAGATCTCTTGATGATGGGAATCGAATGATATGCAGCATTTTGTATTATTTTTGTAAACCTGTGAATAATGTTATCTATTTTGTGAGTGTTTTCTGTATTTTCTATCTGTTTTGTAAAATTATCTATAGTTTTAGTGTCTATAAGTTTTTGGAACTTCATCCAATCAGCTTTCTTCTCATCAAATTTCCTCGTGGAATGAGTGATTTTGTGAGGAATGTTTTTCGAAGAGAATTCGAATTCGATCAAAGAATGGTCGAAAATACTGCTGAGAGGACCTTTTGAGTTCCAATGTTTCAAATAAGGGGTGGCCCTACTGTTAGTAAGTGTTAGATCTATGATACTAACGCCGTTTTCAGTCATACAAGTTGGAGAATTATCATTGTGAATTTGCAAATCAAAGTCATTGATTAGTTCACAGATATATTCTCCTTGCTTGTTGACTATCCGGTCGTGCCACAGGATGTGACGCGCATTAAAGTCACCGGATAGCACTATTGGATAGTTATCATAGTCTCTTAATAAGTTTCTAAGGGTCTCTATATGACTATCTGTTATTGTATTTGGCTCTATGTAGATATTACTAATAATTAATTGTGTATTTTCTAATTGTACTTGGATGCTAGTCATCCAAGAGTGTGTGTAATTTTCTATTAATTTAGTGTAGAGAGTTTTGTTTGTGATTATAATTCCTGTTTTGGGTTTTATATTGTTTCCTACATGATATACCTTAGCTTGGAGGGGATATCCTAAAATTTGGTTAGTGTTCTGCGTGTTTGGTTCTTGTGTAAGAATTATGTCTACTTTTGATTTTTCTATCTCGCTTAATAACTCTTTAGTAGCCATTAAGCTTTTTCTTGTATTTTGTTGTGCTATTCTAATGTGTTCATCCATTGTAAACAGTTAGGTTAATTAAAGTCAAGTAAGGAAGTGATAGGTTAAAACTAAAACTAAAACTAAGCAATAGATAGAAAGATTAAAATAGATAAATTAAATTGAAAGAATCAATTTAATTAGGAGGGAAGTATTGGGTTCTTTCAATTAATCGTGTGATTTGTGTTCTGTAGATTGGACATTTGTCAGAGTTGGGGTGATGGTTAGTGTCGTTCTTGTGTAATTTCGAATTTTTGCAATTTGAACAACATTTCTGTTGTTCATTTGCACATTTGTGATTTGTGTCTTTGGGGGAACTGCAATGTTTGCAAACTGGTGAATTTTTACAATCAGCAGTTTTATGATTAAATAGGAAGCATTTCTGGCATTGGCGGACCAACACCTTATGCTCTACTTGGCATCTCTGAAAATCAATGAAGACGAAGTTATTCATCTGATCATTGATGATTCGGAAGGTCTCAGGTGAGACTCGGAAGACCAAGTTCATATTCTTGGGATTGAAACTTTTCATTTTAAATAAAAATTTGATGTTTTTGTCTTGGTTTTGGAGTTGTGGATTGTTGTTGATCAATTGTGGTATTATAGTTGTGATGTTATTGTCGATGGAAACATTTTTAATTACGATTGTTGGGTCTAGTTTTTTGGGTGTGAAGGCTTTGAATTGGTTTCCATTTGAAGAATGTTCATTTAAATTTTTGATAAGTTTATCAAAATTTTCTTGGTTGTTCTCCACTGAATGGATCACAACTGCTGATTTGTTGGTTGTGATTTTCGTAATCTTAGCATTCGATTTGGTGTCTGAGATGATCTTCTTGATTTTTGATTCGATAATCTTCGGTTGAACTTGATTTGGGATGGTGGACTTGATGATGATAGTTTTGTAGTCCTGAGTCTTTTGTCTAGGGGCTTGTGTTTGGATAATTTGAGCATAGGTTTTGTTGGATGTGGCTGTTTGTGTGATGGTGGTAGTGTTGATTCTGCTGTTGATTTTCTCGACCTCTTGCTTGAGATTTACGATGTTGTTGTTAATGTTGGTGAGCTCTGAGAAAATTTTTCCTAAGTTTTGCGCGTTTTGGTTCTGGATCGGTTCGGTCATTTTACGAAGGTTGGCTGATATTGATTCCAATAGGCTTGAATACTTCTGCGTCAATTTTCGATCTTCGATTTTCGATGCGAAAACTAGCAGGTCGATGCATTGGCCAACTGTCAAGTTTGCAAGGTCGCCAGGGTTAGAGTGGTATTGTTGTAGCATATCTTCCATTGGATCGCTTTTTCTAGCAGTTTTACGAGCCACAACTTCGATCTCCTCGATGTCGCTGCCAGAGTCTGAGATGTTATTGATTATGGTAGTAGTATTGGAGATGCTATCGCTGCGCGTCTTAAGACGAGCAGTTTTGTTTTTACGTTTAACCATTTTGGTTAAGTTAAAGACAGATAAATTTCAAATTTAAGACGGCGCTGTATTCAGCTTAGACAGTTCAAAATTCGAAATAGAAGGCGGAGCAGCCGCAAGAAGAGAGAAAAATCGTTGGAAAAAGGAAGAAAAAACGGAAAAATACGACCTGATGGATGATGATGTATTAATTATATTAATTAGGTGATTTCCAACGGTTTTGATAGATGAAATTTTTTTTCAAATTTTATATTTGAGTTGATTTGATGAATTAGAGGTGACAATTTGATGATTTGATGATAAATTTAGATGAAAAGTTCGAGTGAAGATATAGAGGATTTTAAAAGTTTTTATCACCAATTGATGAAATTCAAATCTAGTCTAGGTCAAACTAATAAAGTTTAACGTAAACTATCAAATCGATGATAACTTGGAAAAGAAAAGTCAATGATTTAACACAAAAACGGAATTATAACAAAATGCGGTATTTAGAACTAGTGAAAAATTCACTGATGAATCAGTTAAAAGTCAAGTTTTGCTTAAATTTTTAAGCAGATGTACCAAAGTTCGAAGTGGAAATGGAAATTTTGAAAAAAAAAGATATAGAGATGATAATTTTTGATAATTAATTGAAAAAAAGTCGATTATTTAAAAAACAATTTAAAATTGGATTTTAGCGATGTGAGCTCTACAACGGTCAGACGCGAGAGAGAGAGAGAGAGAGAGAGAGAGAGAGAGAGACAGAATAGAAGACATAAAAGCGATAAATTAGTGATGAAAAGTGAGCATCATAAACAACTCATCATTGAAACAATAGTAAGACAAAAAAAAAAATAACCAGAAAAAACCTAGAACAAATCGAAATGAAGAGAGAGAGAGAGAGAGAGAGAGAGAGAGAGAGAGAGAGAGAGAGAGAGAGAGAGAGAGAGAGAGAGAGAGAGAGAGAGAGAGAGAAAATAAGATTGTAAAACATTCGAAAATGCCACAAAAACTTTCATTCTATTCCTCTCAAAAATATCTTCTCCTCTCTCCTTCTCTCTCTCTCTCTCTCTCTCTTTTGATTGCTGTGTCTTTTTCGATAGATTGTGGCGATTTAGATTTAGTTTTGTTTCGTTGATTTGTTCATCGGTTCGATTCCGAAAAAAAACTTGAGATGAGTTCCATAATAGCAATAGCAATAGCAATAGCAATAATAATAATAATAATAATAATAATACCAACTTCTTCATCTCTTGGTTTTGTTCTTGAAAGGACAAACACAATCACTGGAGCGAAAATTTGTCAGTTTTATTATTTTTCTTCTCTTTCTTCTTCTTCTTCTTTTTCTTCTTTCATCTTTTATTCTTATTCATTTTGGAGTCTGAATTCTATCTCGCTCTTCAATCGAATTTAATTTCATTTTTCTCTCTATTCTCCCTTTTTCTTTGGTCTGTCTTCATCTTTTTTTGTTGAGAGAACATTCTCTCACTAAGATTTTGTAGTTGTGGCCGATGGCGGCGATGGTTATGAAACCACAGAGTTAACCTTCGAACCGTACCATAACAATATCTAATCTCTTCGTTAATGAACCATTCACTTGGTTTGGTTTCAATCAGTCTAGGTCCTAGAATGTAGACCACATCCATTATCATCACCAGAAGCAGTAGCAGTAAGCCTAGATTATTTTTTCAATTATATCTCTGGATTCTAAAGGAATGATCGAAACAGTTTTTGGAATTATAATCACCGTTGAAATTAATGCCGATAAATAATTTGGAATCCATAATTTTCGCCATTCTATCAGCATAAAGATTTCTTATGCAAATTAGCAGAAAGTGAATTAAGAGAAAAAGTTTAGAAGGATTTAGCTTAACGCAATCGAAATAAAAATTCTTTTTTTCCTAATGAAAGCTAATTCAAAATTATCAATTAGAATCGAATTGTCTTAATATTCTTGATTAGTAAGACGTCACTAATAAAGTTGTTAGGTTCCAAGGGCGTGTCTATGGAATCTATTGAATCTAGTCTAAGAATGGAATAAATATTCTCATTTAGTATTAATTTTTCATATCGGATTTTAAGTTTGATTGAATTCTCTCCATTCAAATCGAAATGAAATCGAATCATCCAAAGAACAAAAGTACTTAAAACTTTAGTGCATTAAAAAAGGCAATCTCTCTATTTCATCAATTTGAAAAACGCCCACACATCCTTCAATGAATGTTTTTCATCTATTCATTGATTCTTCAAATCAATGATCAATTTCAAGTCTCATCGAAACCGAAGATCTAATTGCCAATTTCGGTCTCTTCTGAGACCAATTTATCTCATATCTAGTCAGCTCGATCGTTTTTTATTAGTTGTTTTTTTTATTTTTTTCAAACAAAAATAGAGAAAATTTCATCAGATTGATTGATGTTGTTGATTGGAAATACTCAATGGAAAATAATAATTATCATTTCAACGTTTATCAAAAGTTTTTTTTTTCTCGAGAACTATCGTCCGTCTAAAGATCTCTCTAGATCTCTAGACTAACAAGAAAGAATTGTTTTTTGAATGGAAGAAAAAAAAATTTAGAACCAAATCGAGAATAGCATTATGAATTTTCTATGACAATCGTTCAATACCAGCACTCTCTCTCTCTCTGATTTTGAGTCTGTTTTCTTTTCTCAATCGAATTTTGGGAGTACAGAGAGAAGAATAAAAATTTCTATTGAAAAGCGTTGGTGTTTGTGAGACGATTTCCAACTAACAAACAAAAAAAGGCTCCATTTTTCTCCTCATTTACCTCCAATTATCTCTTATTTTTTTTTTTTTTTGTTATTACTATTCCAAATCTTTTTCTTCGATGCCAATCGAAAAAAAAATCTTATGTTTTAAGGAATACAAAAAAAAATTCCAACACACACAAAAAAAAACAAACAGAACAGAGACAAAGGAAAGACAATTGTTTGACTTGTTTGTTAGTGACAAATGCTAGTATTAATAATAATAATTATTATTATTATGATTGTGTAATAACACCGATAATAATAATGATGTTTATTGTTGTTATTATTATTATTATTATTATTATTATTATCTTTGAGTTGAGAACAAAATCATTATTGCTGTGATGATGATGATGATGATGATCAGTGCTATTGTTGTAATCATTATTATTATTATTATTATTACGAAGTAATTTTGGACCATCATCATCAAATACCCACTGTGAGCTGAGATAATTTTGATCCATTTCTTTCGATCTCTCTCTCTCTCTCTCTCTCTCTCTGTTTTTGCTACTAAATTTTTGCTATGTCTCTCTCTTAGAAAATAAAATATGGCCCAAAAGGTAGCGTATAACAATTCGATTCACAGTTCCAAGTTTTTGGTCGAGAAGCTACTAAGAGCAAAAAATCAAAGATGTCCGTATCTAAGCTAGAAAAATTAGCGAAATTTTCTTATTGAAATCTAATCGAAAAAATTGAAAAAATTAAAAATTCTTATCTCAATCGATTCGATTTTGTTTAACATCATCATCATCATCACCATCATCATCGATTGAGAATCAAATAGTGATGATGTAATTATCGAATACTTTTCTCTTATAAATACTGTTTGTTTCTAACTATCTGAAATAATTTTCGAAATTCATTTTTTCGATCAAGAAGAAAAAATTTTAGGCACTTTGTAAACGAAGTAGAATTAAATTTTATGAAAAAAAAAATCATCGCCAAACTTTTATCCCATCTCTCTCACTCTCTCTCTCTCTCTCTCTCTCTCTCTTTCTAGACCCCTCTCTCTTTCTAGGCCCCTCTTTTTATGTGAATAAAAATATACGAACTTTGCTTTCGGAAAAAACCTTGGCAAAAGAATCAGCATTGAAAAAGAAGAGCGAAAATTGAATCATGTTTTGGATGATTAACTGATTGAAAGTTTTTTTTTCTCGAAACCATTTTTTTTTTTGGGAGGCAAACTACGTTACCATTATCAAATACTTCAAGACTATTATCATTTTTGTCAGAAGCAGTAGCATCATCATCATCATCATCATCATTTTTGTCATGATAATCATTTGAAGCTAATCGAAAGTGAAGTAGAAATCGGAACGAAAAATTTAATTCTTAAAAATCAGTCTAGGCCCTAGACTCTAGACCTATTACTGTTCTCTATTCTCGGTCTCTTTAGGTTTTCTAGTTCTCTCAGTTTATTTTAGATCGTTTTTTTTTCTTTGCTTTGATTTTCATTTTTTTCCCCAAAGTTCTCATATCATTGTTTCATCATCAACATCTAATAAGAGAGAAGAGGAAAAGTTTTTTTCCCAAGAATGAATCCCAAAACGGTCCCGAACAATCATTAAAGTTATGTACTGATTGCTTCTCCGCTTTTAAAAACGTTTTGGTTGGAAAGAAACTAGAGAATGAGTTGTCTGAGTCTGGACATGATAGAGCGATCGTTCGATGGACCAAATGAAAGTATTGATTGACTTTAATCAATTCTGATCTCTTCTTTTTTTTTAGATCTTAAATTTTAAAATCTATCTAAGAGAAGCCTTAAGGAATGATGAAAGTTGACATTAAATTAAAATCTAGAAACAAAATTTTATCGATAAAAAAAATCATCTCTTATCGTCACCTACCTTCATAGACAACAATCTCGGAATCGATCAATGAAATGTTTGGCCGGCAAGCAAAATCGTCCAAATCTAATTGATTCCAAAATCGTCCCGATAATCGTTCTGGTTCGGAACAATTCGGTGAATAGCCTAAGGGTATTCGATGATCGAGCATCCATTCACGAAACGAACGTAGTGTACAATCACAATTCCATGGATTCTTCTGTAAAGTTAGTTCATAGATCGTTGGCAAATCAGACATCGTTTGTCCATCGATGAATCTAATTCGATCGTTGTTGAATATAGAACACAAGACAAAAAAGAAAACCGTAAAAGTAATGAAAGAGTTAGCTTGTTTCTTTCAAATTGAACTATTGCTAGCTTAAAGTTATTTCGATAAGCTTCAATGAATATGTATCAATCAGCTATGATTGATTTATTAAACTATTATTATTATTATTATTATTCGCATCGGGATGGCACGTGTCTTCATTGACATTTATAAGGTAGAGAGGAGTGAAATTCTTTCGATACTCGAAATAAATTACATTCTAGTAAATGAATCCAAATCAAAACTCTCCGATGCGTTTCGATCTCTTCCTATAAGATTGGAAGGAATTTTTCAAATCCAAAATGGATCGATTCAAATCATCGGTCGCACACGTGTCTGGTGGAAACAATCTAGAAGCTTTACTCAGTAGCCTTATGGCGAGAGCAGCACAAGTAAGGTTTGGAACTTTTAATGACGATCGAGAAGAGCGAAGATTAAAGGTAAGAGTGTTTCGATCCAAATGGATCGCGTCTGATGAAGGCAAGTGCTTTCGGAAGCTTACCGGATTTTTTTTTTCGTTGAAGAAATTCGATTCGAATCGTTATGGAATTACTTAATGATTTTTTCTCTTTGAATAGAAAAAAATGGAATTTATTAATCATTTTTTTTCCGTGGTTTGGTTTCACTAATGAAAAGTTTTTAAAGTTGAAAAGCTTAAAAAAATTAATTTTGTATATTTTTGTTCGAATGGAGAAAGAATTTTCAACACTGTTCTAAATCGTGAATTCTCTTCGAAATGTTTGATTGTTCAACGCAACGAAGCATACAATAATTATCTAGCTAATAATGAAATAATAGAATTCAAATAATTTGAAAAATTGCGATCCTAGATGTAACCAAGTAACGAAAGCGGAAAAAAGAATACGCTCAACTAGACTGCTAGTCTAGTCGCTAGACTGTAGTGTGCGACAGAAAACTTGAACGGCCTCAAGCAGCTTCTCCAGGAGCGAGAGCGAGCGATCATCAAAGCTTTGTTCATCGATATCCCTTCCACATCCAATTCACATAATTCTCATCATCACAGTCGTTGGATGGCGATCGAGTTTTTGTTCTAAATTCCAAACACGTAAACGTTTTTTTCTTAGAAAAAAAAAATTAAATCTATTCATCGCCTCTTCCTTGGGCCCTATCTATTGTAGAATACTTTTTCATCACAAATATTTTTCTCAATACAAATCCATCTAATATCTAATATCTTGTGCTCGTTTGTGAGTGAAGCTATATTTGTCAACTATCTTCTTGTTAGCGAAACAAAATCATAATGATTCTTGAGGAAAGAATGATGAAATTGAATTCCAACTAATCGAAACCAAAAAAAAAAATCCAAGACCTAGAGTTTTGTTTCTCATTTGAAGAAAACGAATGTTTCTCGAAGATATCTCTCTCTTTTTTTTGCAGCTTTCTATCATCCTCTGATTATACAATGCATAATCGTTGATTCTTTTGAAGATTCTCTGAAGAATATTCTAATTCGTAGCTATCGCGTGCAAATTTTAGTCCAAGAATGAATGTGAATAGAATGAAAGAAAGCCGAAGAAAAAGCAAAACTTTTAGACGTCTATTAGCATCGTGCGAGATTTCAAACTATAATCGAGACCGAATTTTTAAAAAATTCTCTTTGGATTTTTTCCGAACAAGAAATATTGTGAAAATTCTAAACCAAATGAAATCCACAGATCGATTCTATTTGAAACTATACTCAAATTATGAGATCGCGTCGGAATCTATCCTCATTCATCCGATATTGAAACGAAGAAAAGAATCCAAGTTTGTTTATAAAGCTAAATGGAGGACCGACCCAATAATAATAATAATAATAATTGCTTCGATGCAATTCCATGAATGATTCAATCGGAACGATCATTACTTTGATGATGTCCATTGCATTTTTTTAATCCTCATCGATGAAAAACTTTTCAATAAATATTGATTGAAATCAGAGTTTGCTCTATTAAATAAAAATCATTAACATAATTCAATCCAATCGACCATCGAGAGATATCAGCATCATAATGTTGATGTTGATGATCATTCACTACTTTTTTTGAGCAATGAATAATTTTGTTTTTCAGATCTTATCGTCTGTGGATTATTCTCTTAAAGTCTATCAGATCAGAGAGCTATCGATGAAATCGAGAAGCTGAACCTGGAGATAATTATGAAAATTTCATCTCAAAGTTATGAGGAGAGAATCAAAATGAACCAAGAGTTTATTGAACCAAAAAAAAAAACAGGTATCATAGTGAAGAAGAAGAAGAAGAAAAAGTTTGATTTTGATCCGATTAAAATCGAGTTCATAAATTTCTCTCTAATCTATCTAGGATCAAATGATGTTCAAATCTAGGAGCAAATTAGAATCGAAATGATTTTACGCTTAGTGATCCAAGAGTTATAGATCAATCGTTTTGATTTCAAAAAGAATCGAGCTCATATCGAAACGTATCAAGAGAATCAAGTTAAGTGGGTGTAATTGGCTATTACTTCTAATAATTAATATTTGTGGGTGTCTCTAAGTGAAGATTTTCGTTTCGATTAGAAATCGAATTTTTTCTTGACAAAATCAATTGAAAAGCATTCAACCGATTCGATTTAATCCGATAGATAAGAAACAAACAAATACTGAGATGTTCAAAAATTGGTCATTTTTAAGTTCTTAATTTTCTCTAGACAAAAACCAAAATCAAAGAATCCAAGCCCCAAAAAGGGCGAATAAAAGCAATCGTTTTTCAACAGTGTATCGTTGAAACAGTCGAAAAACTCAAATATAATCATTCCCAACTCGAAGATAGTCTGATGATTCGATCATTCAAATTATAGCTCGATCGATTCTAGACGACCATTACTGTTGACTGTAACGGAAACGAAAGCAATCAATGAGGATTAGGAATTTAGTGAGCAATTAAATGGACTATATGAATTATTGGTGAAGCAGAATTGCAGAAAAATCGTTTTTTTTCGGAATGTTTGAATTGATTCACTTTGAATTTTCACAATGTAGAGAAAAAAATTCAAAGCTAAAATGTTAGATGGTTGATATTTTTAGAACAAATCGATCTTCTGATTTGATTCATTTGTCCAATCCGTTTGCGTTCTCGTTTGTTCTTTAGGATTCTCAAAATCTAATGCTCCTAGACAGTGAGCATCATCAATCAGGTGCTTCTATTAAAATTCAATATAATCAGTATTATTATTTTTTCTTTAATTTGAAAACTTTTTCAAAATTCTCTTTCTCTTTAGTCTATTCTCTTATCTTTAGTCAAAGGGCGTCAATCGGAACGAAACCGAATGAAAGGCTAGAATTAAAAAATTAATTTTATATCGCTGTCTCTCTTTTCTTGAAATCACAGCTTTTATTGATTGAAATCGAATCTTAAGTTTTTGTATTCTCAAGATCTAATTGAAACAAAAATTGATGATGGATATCGAATAACGGAAACGGAAAAAACGAAAGCAAACAAGAAAAAAGAATACAATGGAAAACGATTACGAAATCATTGCCTCGGTCAATCATTATCAGATAAGCTAAGAATAGTCAAATCAATATGTGTTTTTTTTCCAATCATCTGGACTCGCGATTCAGAAGCAAAGATGATGACGATGATGATGATGGTGGGCAATCAATTTTTCTCCTACTTCTCAAAATTATTTTTCGTTGCCGAAATAAATTAGCTAGAATTCTCCCCATCTTTCTCTCTCTCTCTCTCTCTCTCTCTCTCTCTCTCTCTGTTTGTGTGTTTTTTTTTCATTGAAAGGAAATTTTTGTAGAGTGCTGTGATTTTTTTCAGAACACAGAGCATTAAATGAACCTTGGACGCTGATGATGATGATGATGATCAAATTGATGACCGCCGATTGATCATTAGATTGGATCGAATCTTCAAAACGTTCTTGTTCTCGAATTTTCTTGTTCTTGTTTTTTTTTGTGTTCTCAGAACTTTAAGAGTATTTTTTCTATCGCTACAGATAAAAATAGCACCAAGAATGATTCAGAAACAATGAATTAAATAAATGAGATAAGAGTTAAGATCGCTACCTTCCACAGAAGATTGGTTGATTTGTTAGAGCTCTCTCTTTGTGTGTGTGTGTGTGTTTGTATAACTCAAGGACTTTTATAAACCAAAATATTCTAAGTATAAGGATCGAAGAGGAAAAAGGAAAGAAAGTAAAAGAAAGAATTTTATTCCTCATTTGGATCGCCCAAGGCGTAATCGATATAATATTCTCATTTCTTCGTTTTTTTACGAATAATGATGGGTATGTTGGCAATGATGATTTAGGTGTTTCAGAAAGTTAAGATCCTATTCTTTATCAAAAGCTTTTCTCTTTCAAAACACTCATTGAATACGAAATGATTGGATTCGATTTTTGCTGCTTCTCTCCGCATTAATCATCAAGAATTAGCATAAGTTTATGTGTTCCATCATCTCATAACTCTCGGAGCGTAAAACTTAGAGTTCTAATTTCAATGCTAAATGAATCTTACCTTAGATTATTATCATGAAGATAAAGTTGTTTGAGATTTTTGAGCCCATCAAAAGCCTTTAAATCGATTGATTCAATTTGATTTGAAGAAAGATCAACGGTTTGTAGATGTTGAAGCTTTTTAAAAGCCATCGAAGGGATTGTTTTGAAACGATTAGAAGCTAAATTTAGCTTCCTCAGTATTGGACATTGCTCTAATGATTTCAATGGAAGTGTATCAAGCTCATTCTGTGCCAAATCAAGCTCGATCAAATTGGTTAGCTGTTGGAAGGCATCGGGAACGATTCGATTCAAACGAGTCGAAACAAGAAAAAGACGTTGAAGATTGCGTAGTTGAACACGTTCGAAAACACGTGACTCTAAATGTTCCAAAGGATTTCCAGAAAGATAGAGAACTTGTGTACCGCTGTCTAATCCTTTCGGTATTGTTTGAAGATTAGCATCAAAACATTCGACCCAAATTTTACCAGATCTCCATTTACATGAACACCTAGCGATACAATCAGTTCTTGACATTGGCCTCAACGGCTCCTTTACATATCTTTCAATCACTTCACTAATCAAAGGAATGGTTTTATTCATTGGCGATACTTGATGATCTAAATGGTCTTGAAGGAGCGGTGAGAAATGGATGGAGTTTTTTGAATTTCGAAAAGAAATTTCTCTGTGATGATGATGATGATGCTGATGGGGGTGGTGATGATGGTAGATGTGATCACTATCAGCAATGTGCAACGGTAAAGGTGGAGAAAGGTCTGGCGGACGATGAAGATTATGTGCTTGATGCTTTTGGCAATGCGTATGATGATGGCTGAAATCATTGGACAATGTCGATTCCATTGAGGAAGATAATAATAATAATCTCGAGGATCTCGTATTTAGAGAATGACCGAGAAATGAGCTGAGCAAAATCAAAACAATCATCAAAGAGATTGGAAAATAATGGCACTGTTTTTGTCGGTTCAATCGTTTCGATTTGATTGATTTCGATTTCCATCTGAATGAATCGTAATCAAAATTGAATAAGATTAAGATTTTATTGATCACTGTGAACGATGAAGCGAAAATCAATGATAAAGATCGATAACAATCTTCATTGAAAGATAATATCGATTTCTTTCGAGAAGATAATGAATGAATCGAAACGATCATTATTTCATAGTATAAAATTCTAAACTTTTTCAAACAATCAAGTAATCTTGTCCAACGATCCAAAATTATGTTGATTTGTCGTCGGCCTATCGATTCGATCATTTTTGTCAATTTCCATGACATTTTTTTTTCTCTCCTCGATACCAACAATTTATTGTCGCATTATAATATCACATCGAAAATTATGAATGATCCACTACTCTTGAATTGATGTTGTTTGATCCAAATTGGATCGAATCAAAACATCATAGTCGATGGTTCATCGATGATTTTTATGAGGCTAAGATTTTGAACCAAACTTCACCAGTCTGCTGATCCTGTTCGAAAAGAAAGAAGGAAGAGAAAAAAAAAATAACAATTAGTAATTTCCATAGATTCGCTTCAAATTAGTTTAGATGAAAGATTTAAAGATAAGAAATCTTATTCGAAAAAATTTAGTAAGAAATCAGTGATGCTATCTCTAGCTAGCAATCTGATCATTGAATGAATGGGTATAGTTTATACTATAAATTACCAATTTCTCTTCTCAGTTTCATTTAAGAATTTTATTATTTCCGTATTCATACTATTCTTTTCTTGAGATGGAGATATTTCTTTTAGCTTTTTTCTCTCGAAAATTTAAAATGAAAAACACTCAAAGAGTAAAAAAAAAAATGAAAAAATTCAAAGAAATTTGAAAAGATTTTATATTTCTCACAGCTTTTTGATTGATATTTGATTTAACTCTTTCTTCCTTTCTTTCTTTCTTTTTTTATTTAGACAAAAAGCTATTCAATTGCAAATCGAAATGGAATTAAAATTTTAAATTTCACAAAATTTTCAAAAATGTTAGAAGGATTTCTTTTTTTTTTTTTTTTTTTTTTTTTTTTTTTTAAAGGCATTAGAATTTTTTTCATAGCCTACAGAGATTTTTGTTTTTCTCTTGCCACAATTTGTTTCGCTGATCGAAATTATTAACAATCAAAATTCGAAAAATTATTTCCGAAACGATTAGAAGAGATTTCTTTTTTTCCAGAGAAATGAAAATTTTGTCGAAAATCGTTTTTTAAATGCATTTTAATATTTTGATATCTAAACGCTACATGGAAGCTTCTCCAGATTTGATTCATTTCAAGTTTGATTCGATTGTTTCAATCAGATCAGCAAACAAAAAAAAAAAAAAAAGAAAAGAAAAGAAAAGCAGCGAATAGAAATGGAATCATTTTTGTACCGATTCTTTTTTTTTTCCTTCTAAATCCATTCCATTGTTAGGTGGAATGTTTTGGGAAGCTCGCAAAACTGATAATCAGTGATGAGATTTGGTTAATTACATCGACGATGGTATCAAATATTGAAGGGAAATAGAAAACAAACAAATAGATGAGATAAATTCTCTTTCAAATTCAATATAATTGTAAATTAAAAATTAATTCGATTCAATTTGAGAAGAGTTTTTCACTTTCTAAATTCTCCAAACAATTATTTTTCAGTATTATTTTTTTTTTGATCGAAAACGGAAATGAAATCCGGAACAAGAAACGAAACAAGAAAAAAAAATTCAGAGAGAGAGAGAGAGATTGAAGAGGTGTGATGATGAATTTTGAAATCTCATCTGATAAAATGAGAAAAAAAAATTACTCTGCCTTGAAGCAAAAAAAAAAAAAAAAAAAAAGAAACGAATTCGAATTGAATCCTTAATACTTTTTTACAATTTTTTAAGCTAAGTTTCAATTTGATTTGAAAATTTCAAAGTTTTCGATAACAAAAAAAAAAAAAAAAAGTTTGAAAGATAAAATTCTATCACTCCTCTTTCGTTCACTTCTCTTTCAATCTCGATTCAATCAAAATTAATGATTGTCATTTCGATGATGAAATGTTCGATCAAAATGAGTTCGGAATCATTATCATTTTGATTCTGATCTCTGCGAGAAGAAAAAAAAAATCGAGAATCTAATCTGATTGTTTACTCAGCCATTCTTTTGGGATCTCTCTCTCTCTCTCTCTCTCTCTCTCTCTCTCTCTCTCTCTCTCTCGCAGATTGAATTGAAGATGAGATTAGAAAAAAAAACTCTAATTTCCAATTTCTAATTTTAAAATCAAAATTTTCTCAAGGAAAAGGAATATATTTTTTTTTTTGATGGTTTGAGATAGCTGAACAGAGTTTGTCAGTGTTTGTGTGTGCGTTGATACACACTCCTGAGACCATATAGAATGACATGTGAGGACCTAGCAAAAAAAAAAATATCAAAGTTTTTTTTCTTCACTCTTTCTTCAAGAATTTTTTTTTTACTCCGAAATTCGGGAAATAAAAAATCACAAGCCGATCGATACAAAAGATAGCACTAAACAAAAATGGATCGTATTAGTTTAGAAATTTTCAGCATCACCATCATCACACCCATCTCGATCGAAACAATAAAAATTTATTTGCTGGAGATATACGATAAGATACGTCGAAGAGAGAAAAAAAAAACGAAAAAGGAGAGTAAAATTGATAAAAGAATCTTCGATTAGAAAAAACTATAATAGTTTAATAGAAGAGATGGAGGAAGAGCGAGAAAATTCAGAATGAATTCCATTTGGATTAGTTTCGCTCGATTCCATGTTGATCGCTTCAAAAGTGAGAATATGGATGAGAATGAGAGTACGAGAGTAAAGTGAGCGAGACAGGAGGACAGAAAAAATCATCAATCATCATCGAAAAATACAGCTTAAAAAAAAAGTGGCTGCTTTTGAAAAAAAATAAAAATAAAAAAAAAATTTCCATTCTATTTCACAGATTATTTTGTTTCACTACTCTTCTCCCGTCATCTTAAAGATCATTTTCTCTCTGTCTTCGAAATATTTTCTTCGTTATAAAATCTCAATTCGAAAGAGAATATCGAGATCTCGTTCGAAAAGAAAGAAAAAAAAAAAAAAAAATGAAAGAAAGAAAGAAAGACAATCAATTTTGTTAATCATTCGAACAAAATGTATCCAAACAAAATATCAGATGGAAGAGGAAGGAGGGGCGTTTAGGATTGGGTGTGATCATCATCATCATTCTTTAACATCGATCGAAACAATGGCGTGCAGCAAAACATCGATTCATTTCGAATTCAATTCTCTCGTGGAACATTTCCATGATTGATTCGATCTGACTGATTAAATTAAATTAAATTTAATTTTTTTTTTCTTCACAAAATAAAAAATCTGTTTGTTTGTTTTTTTTGCAAGAATATTTCTTAATTTTTTTGGAACATAATTCGTCTTTGGTTTTGAAAAGAAATTTAGAACTAAGATTTGAAATTTTGATTATGATAGGAGGGACAGTTTTGAAAACAGTTTGCATTTGATCTTTTTTTTAAATTCATAATACAATTAAGAATATATACCATCACATCAACATCATCATCGAAAAGATGGGATTTGATTCTCATCAACAATCAATTGTTTCTGAGATCAAAAAAATCGAACCGAAATTTTAAGCTATAGGCAATTGTAATATTTTTGCGATTCTGGTTTCCGCTATGAATATAGAATATCAAACTCATATTGAGGAGATTGTTGATGTTGATGATCGTTCTTTTTTTTCACTTTCATTCCATCGATCTATGAACCATTATCAGTGTATGGAAACAAAAAAAATTTGTCTTGAAAAAGTGGAAATTCACTCTAGGAGATCAGATACATTATGATATTTTGGATCGATGATTTTCTTCATTCTCTCTCTCTCTCTCTCTCTCTCTCTCTCTCTCTTCAATGAAAAATTTTATAATCTATGGATTCTAAATATTTTTGCTGCGATCTAAATATCTTTGTTGCTAATGTGGTACTTCAATCGCTAAAAGAAGACAATGAATTTCGATAATCAATGTGAATATTTCTATTCGAATTTCAATAGCTTTCATAGTGTTCAATGCAAATTCGATGAGAGAAGAGCCGAATTAGTAGTGGGAAATTATAGTGAAAAGTGAATGAGAATCGTTTGATATCTGCATCTCATCAACAATCCCAGTGATCGATAATGATTGTGTTTTTTTTGCTCAAAAATCAATCAAAAGAATTGAAAGGAATAGTGCGACACAATGCCAATATGATCATTATTCACAATTCTCTTCGCTCTCGACTCTCTCTCTCTCTCTTTGATTCGACTAAGCCTTGCTGAAATGGTGACAGAAATGATGGTGTGCTATGATCTGAAGGAACGATAAGCTCAGCCAGATCATTTTCGTTGAGCCTAGCGAATCTGTTCTAGCAATTTTCGAGAAATTCTTTTGTTCTTTTTCTTCTCATTTGGCTGTTGTAGTTACTTCATTTATCAAAGGATTTTGTTATTTTCTCTCTCTCTCTCTCTCTCTCTCTCTCTCTCTCTCTCTCTCTCTCTCTCTTTCTCTTCTTTATTGTTAACTCAAACTGAGAGAAAAAAGCGAACGAAAACATCATATAAAAGATGATGATAATGATCAAAGATCACTTGATCAATCGTTCTCGTTGAGAATGTTGTAGAAAGAGAGAAAAAAAAAAGACTAGAAAGACCGTATGTGACCGACAAAACAACTATGCTGATGATGAACTGAGAGAAAAGTTTTGTCCGCAAAACAAAATCATCAATATCGATACATCATCAACATATGCGGATATAGACACACCACGTAGAAATTCCTCTGTCTACTAGATTTCTAGAAGAATCTTAAATCATTGATGATGATGGTGATGGTTCAGATCTAGATCTTGACAAAATCGTTAAGAGTTTAGCAGTTCTCTCCTCTATTTTCGCTTTTGTTCGAATCGAAAATTTTCTATTCGAAAACCAGAGACAAAATTTTGAGCGACCATAGTGTCTATGATGGAAAAAACTCACCAAAATCATCACTCGAAATTCTTTATCCAAATTTCAATAACAGGGAAACTAAAAATGTCAGAAAGAATTGCAGAATTTTGTACAAACCAAGATCTATGATCGATTCTAGGTTGCCTAGATGCGATATAATACTAATCTTTCTTTGCAAACATTATGATTGCATTATCAAACTAATTTGAAAATAATTGAATTAATCATAATTATATCATCATCGAGAACAAATTGGTCGCATATTTGAAAACCTATGGATTCAAAAACAAAAAAAAAAAACGAAATAAATCAGTGATAGATGTTTCCCATTAAAAGACGATACCATTAGCGGAAATTTTTCTCCTCTTTCGTTCACGTTAGGATCAAAGAAAAAAAAAATAGCGAAACTAGGATTAGCAAACGTTCGGCTGTGTTGAAAGCATTCAGCAATCAGCAGCGCTGATGGAGGCGCTAACTAAGTTCCGAGATTGAAACCAACCAGAATTGGATAGAACGGAATTGTTAAATGTAAAGTGCATGAAGTCATAATGGATAAAAAATTTCGAACCAAATTTTTGAAAGCACTCGGGGTGAAAAAAAAACAAAGTGAAGATATGGACAGAAGAGAGGAAACAATAATAAATTCGAATGTTAATTCCAACACCAGACCATGTAACAATGTTAATTTGATGATTTTCTTCTTCTTCTTTTTCTTTTTCTTTTTCTTTTTCTATTTTTCCCTACTAGCTCATCCATCAGACCTTCTATCTCTTGGGCTGAATCTCTTTTGCTTTTCGATGATTTGATGTACGAAAATTGTTTCTGTTCTGTCGCGACTCTTTGGATACAAATCGCTTGAATAAGAGCAAAATAATCGAGCAAAAAAATGAAAGTTATGACATAATCCATAAATAAACACAGACACACACACATATACCACAAATGTTTCGTCTATGAATTATTGAGATTATTAACAAAATGATCACTTTAATTGCCATTATTATTATTACTAATATTATTATTATTACGTGAGACAAATTCCATATTTATTCTTTCTCTCTCTCTCTCTCTCTCTCTCTCTCTGAGTTTTCAATGTCAATCGGATCGTTTAGATTTCGTTCGAGTTTGAATTAATCCCATATCATTTAAGAGTAGAAATGTGATAACCGCAAATTTTCTTCTGTCCTAAATTCTAGCTATGATACACAATCGATATCTTTTATTGTTTATCAATCATAATCAGAACTATTTTTTTTGCAAATCTAGACCGTTTCCGAGCAGAGACTAGGATTTTGCTTAATTAATACAACGAAATTTGGACCTAGATCTAAATGGAATCATAGCTGGGATCGATTTTTTTCCATAGCGTCCATAACTCAACAGTAAAAGCGTTGATAATTAACTATTTATTTTTAAATCTTCTCTTCAATTAGGCGTCTTGGTACAAGTGTAACAATTGTAACGATCATCTCGATGCATCAAAAAAATTAAAAAGGTCAGTTTTTAAATACGATCTCAAAATTATCTATGAGTTAGGCGGTTTATAAAACTGTCTAGCCAAACATGATTAGTTCAAGACGCATCATAATGCAGAGTGATTTAATTGAAATTAGAAATTTTGAAAAAATACTGATAAAGAAAGAAATTCAATGTAGATAATTTGTGATTTTTTAAAATAGAGTTTCAATTTCAAAGTTCCACCACAAACCTCTTAGCACTCAATGGAAACTTCACTGCCATTAAAAAATTTTAATTCAAATAGAAAAAAAAAAATGAAAAAAGTAGAGTGAGAAAGTTTAAAGATCCTTATGATAAGCGATTCTCTACGATATTGATTACAATTTTAAAATCGCGAAATAGTCGAAAAAAAATCAAATAAGATTTTTTGCAACTAAAAAAAAAACAAAAGAGAATCCAGATAATTGTACTATCAACAAAGTGATATTAATTATTGATCACCAAGGTTATCATCATTATCATCTCTCGCTAATGAAATTATCGGATCGAATCGAGAAGAGCAAAAAATTCGGATAATTCAAACATATATCCTCTCTCTCTCTCTCTCTCTCTGTCTTTCGCTCTATCAGTTCTATCTATTGCAAGAAATGTTGACAGATCTAGAATAAAGTAAACCTAGAGCGAAATGATATCGAGAAAACAAAAATGCAGAACAAGAAGAAATGATATGAATTAGTCAATTTCATAATCTAGGCACGCAACAATTGAGTTAAGCTAGATGAGAAAAACGTACGAAAGAGACAATTTTTAATCAGAAACAACCAATCCAACAATCGAGAAACAAAAACATTTGGAATTTGGTGCAAAATAGTATTGAAGCAAAAGAGAGGAGAGCTTTAGTAGAGCTTTTCTAATTTCTAGACTACAAAATTTGATGTTCTGGTTTTTCATCGTCAAATTTAATGGTCAAGTTTAGCTCAACTAGATTTTTGATGAAAGTTTTGGCTTTTTTTTTAGAATTCGACAATTCTCGATTCTATGCTATGGTATTGTTTTGTTTTTATCTCACCATCTTCACCAAGAATCATGTCGGACTCTCAAGACGATAAAACTGTTACTGATAATATTATGGTTGCCTTTTACTCTAGAAAACAATATTCTTCAAACGTTCTGATGATTCGATCGCTTTAATTAACTCTAACAAAAACACATTTTCTCGATTGCGAAAGAATTGTTTTTTTTTTTTTCGTTCAATTTATATTTATTTTGTTGCTTGCATAAATGTTGACTCACACTCACACTCAGACACACACACACACCTAGTTGATATTCTTGGAACATTTAGTCTGTTTTCTTAGTGTTTGAAGTCATTTCGAAGCCAGAAGTTTTCGATTTGGTAACGTGCGATCCCATAGATTTCGATTTTTTTTCGCTTTGAAATTAAACAAAGGTTTCGATTTTTTTTCTCGTAGCAGTTAATTGAATTCAATCTTAGATAAACACTATTCGATCAGAGCATTTCCATTAGACTATAAATTTCATCAAATAATGTTTGAAAAATATAATGTTTATAAAGTCCTGATTGACAGTTTCATGAGGACAATACTTCTGTTTTTTCCGAGAAAAAAAAACTTTCAAAACAAAATGAAAGGATCGAGAAATCAAATTTCGAATACTTTCAAAACTCAAAGTCAGTTAAAAAAAAAAACAAAAGCTCTGATCGAATCCGATTTGATCGAATGGAACTTTTGGAAAATAATTAATTAAGTTAAGAGAAATTTTTTTGCCTGACGAGGATGATGATGATGATGATGAAGATCGAGGAAGAGAAAAGAACGAAACATTTTTTTCGAAATTGAAAATAATTTTTTGAGAAAAAAAAATACTCTCTCAACTTTGATCGCTTTTGATCGATTTAGAAGAGATTCGAAATGAGAAAATAGAGATAATATCATTCATCGATCAAATGATAATGATCATTTCATTAGATTCATTCTGCCATCGATCATTGCTAGGAACTATATACTTCAAAGAGGTAATGTCGAGGAGAGAGATGCGAACAAAAACTCAGCGAAGTAATAAATATGGAATGAAAAGAATAATTAAAAATTTGCTTTAGAATCGAGAATTATTCTCATATTTTTTTTTCTCTTCTACGATTAGTTACTGATTGCATTGAGAAAAAATTTAGAGAGAGAGAGAAAAAAAAACGTAGAATATTGGATGAAATTCATCAGCTCAATCATCGGGTCCTAGTGATATCGAAAGAATTAATTACATCGCCCTCCTCTTAGAATTTAGTTGATTGAAAATAATCTATCTCTCTAGATTTGATGCAATGAAGAGAAATTATTAATGGTTGTCTAGAAATCATTGAAGTGTTTCTTCTAAAAACATCGACCAAAATGAACAGATTATATTATTATTGATTGAATTATATCAAAATATTATCAAATATATAGCTTACATTGTTCTGACAATATCATCAAATATTTCTCAACAACTCGTATGTTATTCGCAACCTATATAAGCGATCGTGATGATCATTTCGAAAATATCAATGTCGATCTTGATGATCCATAAATAACTTTCTCAAAATCAAGCAATCTAGAACTCAATAATCAGAACAAAGAGAGAGAGAGAAGAGAGAAAATGAAATGAAAAAAATGAGAGTAATTCCTAAACGCAATAGGGCCTAGTGCTTAAGCCGAAATGAGAGAGAGAGAGGGGGGGGCAGAAAGCGATAATAATATCATTA
Organism: Sarcoptes scabiei; assembly: GCA_020844145.1. NCBI lineage: Eukaryota > Metazoa > Arthropoda > Arachnida > Sarcoptiformes > Sarcoptidae > Sarcoptes > Sarcoptes scabiei. The sequence continues at coordinate 3,289,887 of CP080490.1, read as the reverse complement.
CTCAAGAGAAAGAAAGAGAGAGAGAGAGAGAGAGAGAAATCATAACCAAATCATAGACCGAAAAAATAACAAAATTGGTGAATCTGAATCAATGTTTATAGCAGTGAAAGCAAGTGAATGAGACCAAACAAAAAGAAAAACAAAAAATCAAAAAAACAAAAGATCCAAGAAGCGGTCCAAACGAAATGCAAAAAGTGCAGAAAAAAATGAATGACTCTGAATGAAGAAAAAGAAACAAAATCGATAAGTCAGAGAGAGAGAGAGAAAAGAATCAAGAGGGCTTCACAAAGATGCGAAGATCAATCCTTTCGTTACGGTCTACGTAGATAGGATAGAATAGAAGATTAGATGGAGAAAATAGAATAAAACAAATCCTTTTTTTTCGTTTTTTTTTGATATGGCAATGAAATCAATGGCTTCGTCGCTTTTTTTTCTGTTCCACGATCTTGCTCTATATGTCTCAAAAGGGCAAATTAAGGAACGAAAGGGGCGAAGAGCTTCAAGAATAAATCTGTCAAAAGGAATTTTTCATCATCGGAAACTTAAGCTCTCTGTTCGATCTAGAGCTAAAGAGACTTTTTTTTTTTGTTTTCGTTTCCTCTTCTTGGAGGAAATTCGAGACGCTAAAGAATTTCGCTATTCCAAAAATAATTTGAACTCTTTTCGATTCTATCGTTTTATTCATCGCACATTTGTTGGAATTTATTCAGAGAAGCATAAGTGATTGTTTAGAATTGATGAGAATAAAAACAATCACAGCACTTTATTAACTATTGGTGATGTAGCAAGAAATGATGGGCGTTTTCTCAACCATATCAATCCTATTCAATTTCGTAATAATCTAATTCACTGTATCGAGCGAAGACTTACAAGAATTCTCCTTCTCTTTCTACAATAAAATCAATCTACAATCGATTCAGCTAAAAATCAGCCAAAAGATCAGAGATCATAAAAGTGTTTGCAAGCTCTTCGAGTAAATAACATCATCCATAAAGTTAGACCAGATTTATTCTAATTAATTTCTAATAAGTTTCATTGAGAGGGGAAGAAAAATATCAAAATTTTCGAGCAAAATAATGCTGTATTTTCATTTTGTTAAGATTTTAAAACTCGATGCATTGGTTTTCGTACTTTCATAGAGCAATAAACTCGAAACTAATCAAATCGATACAAAATATTTGAGAAAAATTGCAGACTAAATTCTTTTACTCGAAAAAGAGACAAATATTTGATCCAATGTTGATATTGAGATTTGGAGAAAAAGATTTGAATTGTGAGACCAAAGAATCTCAACAAACGGTCTGCTGATCGATCGTAAAAGAATAGATTGGGCGTCTGTGTGTTATGTCTGTGTGTGTGATTCGCTTCTTTTGTATGGTCGAAGAAAATGTAATCGATTTTCGAACGACTCTAATCTACAAAACCGATCGAAACTAGAGAAAAGGAGTGAAATTTGATGATGAAAGCTAAGTCGATATCGATGATAAGTCTGAATTTGGAGAATTTCAAATCTAAGGCCTCGACTAGTGCCTAGGATTTGCTTCTTCTGCTTCTTAAGACACGTATGAATTGATTTCGTTCATTTTTCTTTCTTTTTTTTCTTCTTTTCTCTCAATAGCTGTCATCGTTTTGCTGAAATTTTCTTCGCAAAGCGTTATTGTGGGCTATTATCAGAAAAAAACGAAGATTTTTAACAAATGTACTCTGTCTCGAAATCTCTTTGTTTCGAACAAGAATTTAATTCAGAAACTTTTTCATTCACTTGAGTTTGGACGGTGAAAAAATAAATAAAATCGTAGGCTTAGATTGTTGAGAATCAAGAAACTTGATTTGAGACGAGGGATACCACATAAGATTCGACTAGAAAATTATCTAGATTTTTCTCCCAGAAACAAAATCGCATTCAAATGGACAGAACAGAAACAGTAGAATGAATTGTGATTGGATACTACAAAAAAAAAACTACGACACAAGTCAAAATATTTTTAGTCCAAATTCTTTCCGTTCCATAGTGAAGTTGATGAATGTGGACAAAAACATTGCCACAAGGAAGCACGAAAACATTGAAGAATTATGATTCTCTGAGTGAATCGATAACAATTGACCACGCCACTACGATCCACTTCAATCCTCACCATCATCATTGTGAACAGAATCATTGATTTATGAATGAAATAAAATGGATCGATACCGAAATCTAATCAATCGATATCGATTGAAAGGAATTTCGTTTCCAGGTTCTTGATCCATTGTCAACATCTTCGAATTCAATAAAAGTTTTGTGATGTTTCAATGGCTCAATGTTGGTGAAATGAAGTTGATTTTTTTTTTTTTAAATGAACATCAAAATCATCTGAATGATCAAAGAGTTCAGTTTCGATTAATTAGACATCATTTACATCAGATTCTTTCATAATCAAATTATTGAAATGCATTGCATTAGGAGAATAATGTGTAATAGGATAATGTAAAATGTCGAGGTTCTATAAGCTAATATTACTCATCATCATCAAGATGAGTGATAGCAGAGTTTCGGGAAATTTCTTGCATCTCATTCAAGGGCCCAAATCGATTTGCTGATTATGAAAGCGCTAGAGAGAGTGAGAGCTGAAGAATAATGAATGATTTTTATTCTGGAACCAAAACTGAAACATTCTGAAACACTCTGTCAAATTCATTTTCCATTCCTAGAATCTAGGACCTAGATTTTTGAATCGAAGAGAGTCTTTGGGATCTATTTGTTTTATAGTTCTAGTTCTAAGCTTTGTATTCATCTTATCTTCATTATCATCATTTAATACAAGATGGATATTTTCTTATCGATTCCGATCACTCAAAAGCTTTATGGGTACTCATTTGAGAAAAAATTTCAAAAATTGCAATGATAGCAATAGAGCTGGGAGTTTTGAGAATCGCTTTTTTTATCGCCGATAATGATCTTCTTCGATCTGGAAAAATGATCTGCTATGAATAATGGATTCAAAATTGAATCGATTTGATACGAAAAGATTCTAGGTTAATATTTTTTCTCAAAAAAAAAAAAAAAAATGATTGAAGTCAAATTTGAGATGAAAGAAATGGAAAAAATGAAAATGAATAGAATGGATTGAGAATGTTTGAGAGTAACATTCTCTGGTTTGTCAAGCAAATTCTTTGGTTTAATCGTTTAGAATCAAAAAAGTGAACGGCCTCGTACAAATTCGAGAGAATAAATCACAATCAATGTGTTTCTTTTTCATTAAAAAAAAAAATCAAAACAACCATCCACAAAAGCGATAGCTCTAAGATTGATAAAAGTTAGATCTAAAGTCGATGAACTTGATTGATTCCATTGTTTGGCTTTGTTGCAAACTGTATTGAATTGGTTCTATATTTGAAAAGCCAAACAAAGCATCAAAATAACTAGATTCAAATTAATCATTGAAAATTGCCCAGAATAATAAACAAAGTTTATGTTCAAACAAAAACGGAAATCAAAATCAAATTCTCTTCAAAATAATGTTGATGATTGTAGTGATGAAATTAATCATTGAGTTAATGATTGGATCAATCATCATCCCGACCAAAGCTTCTTGAACCTTAGCAAAGTGAACTGCACTCATTTGGGGTAATTTAGCCCAAGTTTAAGAAACTCTAATCATAACGACTAGAGACATAGAATCAAGTAGACTCAGTTTGCGAGAGAAAAAATAGCCGAGAGTATCAAGCGATGACGAAAAGACTAGAGAATATTTGATTATATCTCCAACATCAAGACTAGAGAAGAATGAAGACCGAGAGATGAAACAACAAACATCACACCAAAGATGATTCATCATTGATGTGATTTATTTTTTGAGCGAAAGGCGAGAGGAGGGATCGTTCTGAGAGGGCTTCATATGGGGTATTTGAATGTATTTAATTCGATCAATACGATTCTAGACAAAATCATCTCTTCTCTGTTCTCTCTCTCTCTCTCTCTCTTTCTCTCTCAGCGATGCGGATCAACCGACCCCAACGGATCGAGTCACAGTATTGAACATTTTTGAACGGTTCAAAATCAGCAACACCATTCCTTGATAGAACACAAATTGAGTTTTTTTTCCATAGTTCTTGATTAAGAGTGGAAAGTTAATGAAACAATCTTGTTTATCATTCCATTTTGAGATGATGAATTTGTCTCTCTCTCTCTCTCTCTCTCTCTTTCTCTCTGACTCTCTCACTTTTCGTCTCTAGGTCCCAATCATTTTAGTTATCATCAATTTTTTTTGCTTAATGTTTTTGCTGATTCCAGAGAAAAAAAAGATCTAGTTCATTAATTCATTCCATTAGATTTGTCCACACAATATCTATCACATCGAGAATATTCTGAGATTCAATTCGATTGAGAAGAAGAAGAGTGAGAGAGAGAGAGAGAGAGAGAGAGAGAGAAAGCAAAAAGCAAAGTCCTCATTCGGTTTCATTTGCTCTTTTCCTATTACTGGGAGACTCATAGAGTCTAGAATTTAGGCGAATCAATGGGGAAATATTAAGATGATGATGATACATCACTTAATAATTCATTCATCGACTTTGTTATTTATCTGAATTCGAAATGGTACAGAGAGAGAGAGAGAGAAGCAATAAAATTATCGAATAACAATCGGAATCGATTGATTACTAAGTCATTTTTTCTCCAATCTTTCTTTTCTTTCTTGTTTCGCAATCTTTTTTTTTTTTCTTAGAAATCTTTCATTAAATATTTTTTCAGCTTCATTCCATCTTTCCAAGCAAACGATATCTAAAAGAATTGCATTGATAATCACCAAGCTTCCTGATTTTTGTATTTTTGGGCTTAGAAAATTTCTAGATGCTTTTTCCGGTTCTCGTGTTTTTTTTCTCGAAAGAAATAAAAATATAAATAGCTGAAAACAAAAACGCTCATAAAAGATGCGAACAAATGAATTATTTATTAGCATTTTGTTTTATGCAACGAATCTGTCTAGCTAGGATTGAGCTAGGATCTAATCATCGCAATAAGAATGGAAAGATGAACGTCCAAACAAACAGACGATAATAATAACAATGATGATCCAGAATACATCTCATTCTCTCATCTCATACTGATTAGAAAATAATTACATCTTTTGAATAAAACCAAAATGATTGAGAACTCTTTCCCATTCTCTCTCTCTCTCTCTCTCTCTTTCTTTATTTAGAAATAAATTATTTCATTTCTGTTTTTGTGGCTAATTATTTGTGTGTTTTATGTTTTTGTTTTTTTCATCTCTAACATCTCACATTCAACACATAGCCTTGTAGAAAGAATCGATTCGCTCTAGAATCTAGAGCCTAGATCTTTGACAAAGCATCATCCATCTTGATTCTCCATAAGGATTCTCTTAGATGCTCTCTTAGGCTCCATTAGTTCTCTATTGGTTGATGATGACATGTTTAGCATCACCTTCTCCACATTTTGTGTGTTATTTTGTTTTTTTTTTCGAAATAATTCTCTTCATCCATTATACAACACTAATGAATGATGTAAGGAAACATTGTCAGATGACAACTTAGAATTGAAGTGATGAAAGAAGTTTTGTTAATTAAATTTGGTCTTAGGTGGAAAAAAATCAAAAAAAAATCTTAGAGCAAAAGAATCTGAATCAAAACTAATAGGTTTCAGAGAGATACAAGTTTTTTTCTGTTGAATTTATTTTTGTTCAAGGCCCAGAACTTCTCCAACGTATATATTGTTAGTGGTTGCGAAGACATCGGAATTTCAAATCCAATTTTGGAACAAATAATTTTTCTCGTTGAATTAGTCTCACATTTTACGACAATTCAAATCGATTGATAAGTTGTCTATCAACGCGATGTTCTGGAATCAGAATCAAAATCGAAAAAACATTTGAGATCGGAGGAGAAAAGCATCGATGATACAAGTGACAGCAGTGAATAGTTTCTGACAGATTCTGACATCTATTCCTTTTCCCCCCCTGAAACTTTGAGAATGCAATTGAATGTTTTTCAAATCATTGAAGAAAAATGTCATCAATGTTTTTGATTACAACTATCTTTGGTCCATCATAATCATTTTCGGATTCATTACAAAATTATTGAACAAATTTTAGAATAAATAGCCAATCTATTTGATTTAGATCTATCTGTATTAAACTAGACAACAGATTGATGACGATTGAATTTTGATTCCATTCTCGAAGATGAAATCTCGAAGTTGTCTCACTTCTCCAAGTAGATGCGAAACAAAATGATTCAAACAGTTCAAAACAGATCGGATCAAATTGAAAAGCAATAGCTTTTTTCTTCTCGACCAGAGGGAAGAAAATGATTCAAATGTTTATTTAGAATTTTTTTCTCCTTGCCGATCTATCTATTGAATCTTTATATCGTTCGATTGATTGTACTGGTCTCAATAGGCCGGGGGTTTTTTCTCTCTATATTTATTTATTTATTTTCATAACACCATCATCATCATCATCATCATCATCAACAACAACAACAACAACGATAATAATAATAATAATAATAATGATAGTTTTCAACCGGAATCTTTTGACGAAAAAGAGAAAAGGCGGAGGCGAACAAATAGTCGACCACACGATACAGTGTGAGAAAAAGACAGAGAGAGAGAGAGAGAGAGAGAGAGAGAGAGGAAAAAAGTTTTGAAAATTTATCGATGAAATTTGGTTCTCTAGCATCTCTTGGAGAGAACATTGGGCCTAGAAAATCTTAGCCAACAGACGCAGACAAACGCATACATACGAATACATCGGAAAACTTTCTATTGGGGACCAATTTAAGTGGACGAGAATTCGAAAATCCTTTTTGATTGCCGATTCCGAAAGCAGTGGAAAAAAATCGAAGAAAAAATAAATAAAGAAAAATAATCAAACAAATGGCTTTTGTGTCCGAAGATCATCTTCAACACAGACACACAGACACACACACACACACACACATCCAGGGAGAGAGAAAGTGAGGGATGATTTGATTGCTCAATCGGAAGCAATTTATGTCTAAATCAGATGATGATTTTGGGCTCATAAAAAAACCCGAGACCGAAAAAAAAACTCGAGAAGGAAAAAGGAAAAAAAAATTGAAAATAAAAATGAAATGTTGAAAGAGAAAAAATCTAGCGCCATATAAATTTTGACTGAATGTCCGCATCGGATTCGATCACATCGAATGGTTGGTTGAAGAGAGAGAGAGAGAGAGAGAGAGAGAGAGAAAAAAAAACAAATCAATGCAGCGATGTGTGTGTATGTGTGGACTGTGGTCGGGTTCCCCGAAACAAGAAAAGTAAAATATCTTTCTCTCTGATTCAGCAAGAGTCTTCTAGAATGAATTCGATTAAAAATGAAAGAAAAATCCATCCAATCTATTCATTGTAAGATTCAAATGGATCGCATTGTCCATATTCATTTTTCATAAAACCAGTTTTTGGCTGTCTTCGATTTTCTCAAAAATTCTAAACCTCTCTTGTTCACTTCCACACAACGAAACTGGATGATTTTGAATGCGCTTTTCTTTGCTGCTCTTTGAATGCTGATAATATAATCGAATTCAGCGACAACAAAATTTTCGAAGGCTAAAATAGATAATTTCGGCAGTTTTTTTTTCAATCCAATTCACAGAAGCCTATGGTAGAAGCTGGTAGCCTAGGCTAACAATTGTTTCGTTTATGGAATTATTTTTTTTTTTTTTTTGGTATCGGCCGTTTTATGAAGCTGTTGCTTTTTTAAAGTCCAAGTCGATGTTGTTGTTGTTGTGGTTGCGACCAAATGCAAATGTGTAAACGAAATCGGATCGGTGAGAAAGCAAAAACATAAGCGGATGAATCTTAAATTCCATTCCTGATGATGTGGAAACATGAAATATGTGTTCATCAAAAGCTTTGTCGAAAAAATTTGCTCCTCAACAATACCTTGGAATCTCTTTTGGATTGGAAGTGAATCTTCCAAAATAGAGAGATTTGATGGTAGTGAAACACCAAAGAGTTCGATAGAATAAATAAAATTTCCATCAACATCGGCAATCACACCGACCGAATGAACAATCTTTAGCTCTTTGCTCAATCGTGTAAGCTGGAACAGATTGAATATCGATTGCGTCCATTTGATTTGCTTTTGTTGAGCTTTTTGGATCACACAAAAAAGCAGAATCTTCTCTCTCTCTCTCTCTCTCTTATTTCTTCAGTTTATAAAATCGTTAATTTAATCGAAATTTCGATGGTTTGTTGAAGATCAAATTTGCGATTCGAGATAAGAAATTTGATCCGCTACAAAACGTTCACATTTACTTTGGTTTCAGATTCTAAAGTTTACAATGTGAGACTGACACTATGACGCTTTCAGTGACAAGACCGAGCGGATTTGTTCAGTATTTCGTTTATTGCTGTGAAAACATCCATTAGAATGGATAAACAGAGAAAGATTTTAAAATCCACCAATAGTTTTGATTGTGAAAAACGTTTTATAGCTAGAAAAAGGAAATCTGCTTAAGCATAATTGATTGGAAGCAAATGAAGAAACATCAATTCAGATTTTCAAACCCTTTCGAATTGCTTTCTTTCGAGAATGTTTCTTAAAAAACTTAAAAAAATATCTTCAAAAAGATCTTGAAACGATCAGCATTAACCACTGATTGAAATCTCTTGATGAAGTGTAATGGATCATACCTTTGGCCTCCTCAATGGAAGACAAAAAAAAAATACCCATCAATTTTTCTTACTACGTTCTCGATCTAATCATTGAAGGATATCTTCAAGATTCAGCAACATAAACTCTTAAAACAGAATTTCACTTGAAATCGAGAAGAATTGAAGGATAAAATAATCATTGTTGCTATTCAAGCCAAATTATAAAGATTTTTTGTTGCTAGTGTTGTTTGTTACAACTGATTTCGATGTTTATGACCCAAAGAGAGAGAGAGAGAGAGAGAGAGACAATGAATAAGGGGTGGAAAAAGAGATGATGATAGAGAGGTGAAAGTGATGGTTGGAGGGAGAGAAAAAGATTAAAAATCATTCAATTGAGACTGAGAGCGAAATCTTTAGAACTAGAATTTTTTTTCTCTCTGTTGTAAATATTTCTTAATCCTCTTATATTTTTTTCACTCTCTCTCTCTCTCTCTCTCTTTCTCTCTACAACATAACACAATAACTGTGTGGGTGGATTCGGAGTTTAAAACCAGAGAAAATTTCAGAACCAAACTACTTTTCATTCTTACATCTCCGTTTCTCATTGTTCGCCTTTGGCCTTATTAAATTTTTGGTCGTTTTCATCCCAGAGAGCAGTGAAACGGAGTTGGGGGATAAAAAATGGAAAAAAATTTTCTGGTTTTTTTTGTGAAACAAAAAATTTGAATCTCTAAATTCTCTAGCATTATGGTTAGAAAATGAGATTCGATAGAAAACAGAGAGAAAAATCCGACTGTTTCTCTAAAAAAACCTAAATGTTTCCAATCTGTCCTTAATGGTCGATGTTTAGGTTGTTAGGGTTCAAGTCAAAAGATTTGTCTCTATGATTTGAGCACTGTAAATCTCAAACAAGGAAATCTCTCAATCAAAGATTCAATTTTGTCCGATGCAATATGTCGATTTGTATCCGATTTGGAACTGAGATTTGTTTATTTTTTTTTCTTTTTGATCGGCTCGATGTTTCCACGCTTTCAAATTTGATTTTTAATCAGAAGCTTAAAATTCAAAATTTTTTCGAATTATAACCAAAAATAAAAAAAAATTGAAATTTCTATCTTTTTTTACTCTTTGATTTTGATTTAATTCCTTTTCAATCCAAAATTTCCTCTATTTCGACAAAGCATTTGATTTTCATTGACGATTCTCTATCTGATTGGATCGAGAAAAAAAAAACAATGCCGAAGAAGAATATTCGCAATAAATTCAGCCATTTGTCGGGAACACTAATGGTGGGAAGAGGAAGTAATGAGGAGAGCTAGAAAAAAAGCAATGAATGAAATCGATGAGAATAGAAAGAATGAGAATAATTTCCTAGACTGTTTCTTGGTGCTTGAAGAACTAGACGATCCAAGAGCAACAAAATTCTTTCTTTCTAAGCTTTCGTTCATTACTGTTTGATAGGCGCTCGAAATCACTTCCGAGATCGCAAACATTCAACCCTTCCTCCAACATTCTCATTCCATCCATTATCAAAGCTTATCTCTTTGTTTCTCTCTCTCTCTCTCTCTCTCTCTCTTTTGGGACGAACGAAGCAGAACAAAAAAGAAAGAAAGAAAAAAATGCTCGATAAATTTGAATGTGAAAAATTCGTATGCAAACGCAATAGAATTTTGTTTTATCTTAATCAACCAGAAGAAAAAATCTAAAACAAAAATAGACGGCGAAGAGATTAAACAGAAATAAAAAAAAATAAAAATAAAATAAAATAAATAATTCCAAGCGATAACACTTGAACAAACTTTCGCTTAAGGATTCTTGTATCTCCACTTGTATCTTGGCTCTACTTCGATTCTATCAAATCTCAACAAGATTGGTCGAGGTTCTAATTGATGGTGAGAGGCGAAAAACTTTCCAAATAACAGCACGATCAAACTTATCAAATTTCAAGATTTTAATTCAATGATAATTTGCGATGAGAGAACAAGAAGGGCAGAGAGAGAGAGAGAGAGAGAGTAATTATAGCTCAAATTTTAAAAGTTTAGAGATTTTCGAATTTTTTTTTCTAATTAATTTAAAGGCTAAGACTCAAATTATAATCAATCGAAGTTAACAAAAGATCATAAATCCATTTTTGCGAGATCTAAATTCTAACAAAAAATCTAGATAACTTGTGTGAGACTAGACATCCTAGGAACTACATCCTACGAAATGGCTACGTTGATGAGCATTGGATCAGTGTTGGGCAAAATAAAAAGAGAAAAATGTGATGGAGAAACGAAAGTGAAAGTGAAAGATTTGAAAAAAAAAATCTAGAAGAAGTTTGATTTGGAATCGTAAAGAAATCGAGTTTTGCGAATGAAAAAGAAAAAAAAACAAAGTTTCTCTGATCTCTCTGTCCTCTTCTGAACACTTACACTTTTGTTCTTTGTTTCGTGTTCGATATGTGATTTGTCTCTCGAAAAATAGATGAGATCAATTAAAAAACAATCGAAACAGATGGAACTTTGTATTGACTTTTTCATCTATCCCATTTCGTATCCCTTTTTTCTCACTGATTCGATCCTAAATTGGGCAATCAAAAAAAAAAAAAAAAAAAAAGGTCTATTACCACCCCTTTTGTTTGCTTTTTTTTGCGAGCTTTTCTCTCTCGCAAAAAGTTTCATTGCTATGTTTGCTATGTTCTCGTATTTATTCAAAATACGATAAATATACGATTGAGAAACATGACTAGTGACCGGATCGGACTTGATATCGCAAACTTTCTTAACAGTTTGAGCACAGCCAGAGAGAGAGAGCGAGAGAGAGACATAGAAATCTAAATTGAAGATTGAATTTGGACATTTCATTTCGTTGCAGACCCTAAACAAACTGATTGGTCTAGGCATATCTCCCTTCTCTCTCTCTCTCTCTTTCTCTTAGACAGAATTGAATAACAAACAAAATCTTTCGATGTAATGAGAGATAGATAGATTGAAATGATGTGTGATGTGTGTGTGTGTGTGTGACCGAGAATGCCAGGATTGAATCTAAAGAGAGAGAAAGAGAGAGAGAAAAAAAAATAAGATTAACCGAAGATAAATAAACGAGGATGAACGAGAGCAAAGAGCAAAGAAGTACACCATGCGACAGATGTTTCTACACTTTTTAACAAATTTTCTATTAATGATGATCGAATGTTGTACAAAGTTGAAGCAACGATGGTAATCTTCTCTTTTATCGAGAGATATTCTTGAAAGAAAACGAAGAAAAGAAATGAACGAGAAAGAAGAAAGAGAGAGAGAAGAGAGAGAGAGAAGCGAAATGAAAAGAAATGAATGAATAAAAACGAATGGAAAATGGAATGAGAATGAAAGAATGTTCATCCAGTGAACTGGACTGAGAATATTTGTCATCTAGAATCGAGAATGGATTCTTTTTTTTCTCTTCGTTTTTTTTTTTTGAATGAATGAATGAATCCTTGAAATTGATTCCATTCCTCTTCTCTTTCGCTTCTTTTTCGTAGAGCTTATTTCAGGCGATCGTAAACAAACATCGATTTGATATCGAGAATCGAATCCATTCGATTCGAATGATAGTTTGGTGATCCACATTAGCAATTAGAGATATATTTCCTGTTGTTTGTTCACTCTGATCGATTGGAAAAATACAAGCTAATCGATTGATTTATGGAAATAATCAAATTCTTGGTGTAAAATCAATTAATGAGAATGAAATCGTTGAATGATGATGGTGATAAATTTCTAGCTCAATGATTCTAAGAAGGGACATTGTTTTTTTTTCAGATGACCTAGAAAAGATGGAAGAAATTCTTAGAAAAACGTAAAATCAGAAGTTTTTTAACAACGCTTCATGTCGATTTCTTAGGTGAAGTTAACATTGGTTGATGATAGTATATTCTAGCATAATCTCTGGTCTCAGTCTCAGTTCGTTAGCTTGTTTCATTCATTAAAAATTCAAATCTTTAAAAAATTCTAATGAATCTAATCAAATAAAACTAGCTCCATCATTGGGGTGAATACAAACAAACAAATAAATAACAGAAAAAATAAAACTAGCAATCATATAAAAAAAAATTGTACGAAAATGTATCGCTTGTTTTTGAGGTCTTCTCTGTAGCCGTATCATCATCAGTTTGATTACAATCCACATCAATGCACCACATTTTACATAATATTAATCAATTCTCTAAGGACTTCTCTTCCATCAACTGAACTAGAGAAACAAAAAAAAAAAAAAAAAAACCAAGCGAAACAAGACGAAGCAATGCACGGACTGAAAGTCAACCTAATAGTGAGACTAGCTCACTATACTATAATTCATTCCATTTTATCTTAACAATCCTGAAAAATCAAGAATACAAGAGAGAATGAGAGAGATGAGAATCTCACATTACGCTACGATTCTAAAAGGTAAATGAACAGATAGAATATTTTTTTTTATATTAGTACGCGAACAATATGGTCCAGTGTCTGCGTGTGTGTGAGTGTGGTTCCATCATTATTATCTGGGAACGAAATGAAGATGGAAATGGATTGATACACTATGATGATCCATTCATTTAATGGTACGCAATAATATGATGAAGATGGAACGGTATCGGTATGCAAGTGAATAGAGAGTAAAAAAAAATTGGGTCATTTACCATCCATTATGATTGGAAATGATAATGAATCAATTCGAATCACTCCTATCCTTTAAAGACATTCTCGTAACGGGCATATTCAAGGGGTATTGAGTTATCTAGTTTGAAATTATTGCATCGCTGAAGTGAAGCATCGTATGATCACTTCTCGTTATGAGATTGATTTGTTACATTCTGTGAATTCAAGAGCTAATGATTCAACAATTACTAAAGCTAGGCTCGAAATGAATGCTGAACATCGAGATTGCAACAAGAACAATAAAGAATAGAAGAATAGAATATGCGTAGTCGAAAAAGAATTATAAAATTATTGCCATAATTACCGAAAAAATTTTGCGGATCAATATTGTGTTTGTGATAGTTGATTAGCTACTGTCGTACTGAATTCCAAAATTTTGAATCAATAAAGATATGGATCATCATAAGAATTCTCTAGAAGAAACAGAATGAGAAAGAGAAAAAAATTAATATTTCTATAAGAAAAATATTACAATAATATTAGAATCTTCAATGATTGTCATCGGGCGAACATTGATAGCAGAACAATTGAATTTATTCCACCTTCAATGTGTGGCGCAAAACTCTTTGGCACCATTGCAATCCTTTCTCTCAATAAGTTTGGATAATTTCAAAAAAGAAACCTCGAGAACAATTAAAAAACCAAAGATTGTTATAATCATAGAACCAGAACCAAAAAAATGATCTAATAAGAACATTCGGAATAGAAAAAAAAGATAAAAACAATGATAATAGTAATAATAATAATAATAATACGATGAGAAAAAAAATTAGTAAAAATCCTTGGAAAAAGCATAGCAAAAATAATAATGATTATGATGAGAATAATAACAACAGAGAGAGAGAGAGAGAGAGAGAGAGAGAGAGAGAGAGAGAGAGTTTTAATCTGTTTAGAGTGGAAAATAGAAGAAAACAGAACCAAGCAGAAGTGAGACCATAATTATCAGGTTTTTGGAATATTATCCCAATCCTGGAATTGTGAAGAGAAAAAAATTAGTCTCTTTTTTTCGGATCACTCCTTTCATCATCACTGATCAAAGGTACTCAGATCTGAAATTATTTTCCCAAGGTAAGTTAAAGATTGAGAGCAGAAAACTTTGGACCAGGGTCCAAGAGGGCGTCTTGTATTTTGTAGAGTTTAAGAAACTCTGATCATCATCACCATGATCATCGTCATCGTCATCATCATCGGCGTTCTAATAATGAAAGGTAATAGCAATAAAAAATGATGATGATGATGATGATGATGTTGATGTTTATGATGATTATGAGATTCATTTCTTTCATGAAAAAAAAATTTCACCTTTAATTATATTCAACTCACATAATATTAATTGTAAAAAATAATAATAATAATAATAATAGTAATAATAAATTTAGTTGCATAGAGCAGTGTCTTTTGTTTTTTTTTACTTGCATTCTTCATTTCTTTCATTGATTTTTCGGTATTTCGGTGAAATCATCATTACCTCGATCTTTAGGCTCGATTTTTCTTTTTTTCCCGCCAAAAGGTGTTCATCTCACTAGAGAAGGTTTGATTAGAGATTAGCAGAGAGAAGAGTAAAGTGTAGGAGTGGGATGAGAGTTGGCGATTAGAGTTTTTCTATCTAGGATCGTTTTATCGAACTCAGTTCGACGAGACAGGTCTAGAGAGGAATGTTGAGATGAGGTTCAATGTCTCTTCAAGATTCGAACATTTAACAGCTCAGCTCAGATAATTTTGATCGATTCAATTTGAATTTGAGAAAAAACAGTCATTTTGAATCTAGATTACGAAGATGCTTAAATTTTGTTTCAAATTCAAGCGAAATGAAAATTCCACAATTTGGTAACATTACAATGAAAAATGAAATTCAAAAGATTGCCAAGATGGAACTCAATTATATGTCTAATCTATGTCTAGTAGCCATCTTGGAACAATTGCTATCTTATGAGATGGTGTATTTATCTCTCTAAAGAAGTGTTGTCTAGGGGGCTTTTGCACTAAACTAATTCGTCTATATTTAATTTTGTTTTGTTGATTGTGAGAGAGCTAATTTCGTGAGGCTACTGATGGAACACAATACGAACCGCCATTACGAACGTTTTCGACCACACACCTACCAAGATAAGCAAGCAATTATCAACGAAAGTGATTATGGTCAGATTGACTACAAATAAACAACAACAATTCGAGAGAAAAAAAACAAAACAGAGCAAAAAAAAAATCAACATCTAACAGCGAAAAAAAAAAAGGCTTGATGGATGAAATCCATAGAACTTTAGAGAGAAATCAAAGTGGCGGAAAACAAAAAGATGGCCTAGATGATGGCCTAGAAATGTCAAACACAACGGATGAGAATATTGAATATGAAATTTAATCAAAAATAATAATGAAATATGAAGAAGCGGAATGAAGGAAGCGAGAAGGAAGGACCATAGTTTGAGAGATACACTATCAATGGAACATTATTATTCTCATCATCAACATCACCATCATCATTCATCTCTGTCGTTTGGATTGAATATTTTTGTTTGTTTAATTACTGGGATTATTTTGCATTCTCGATTGTTAGCTA
Organism: Sarcoptes scabiei; assembly: GCA_020844145.1. Lineage (NCBI taxonomy): Eukaryota > Metazoa > Arthropoda > Arachnida > Sarcoptiformes > Sarcoptidae > Sarcoptes > Sarcoptes scabiei. The sequence continues at coordinate 3,274,052 of CP080490.1, read as the reverse complement.
TTGGAGAATTTGGGAACAAATAAAACAATAAAAAACTTACAACCTCATCATCTTAATTTGTTCGATAGCAACACCCATAAGTTTGACAAAGAATTTTGGGTTGTAATTTCTTCTTAAAAAAAAGAAAAATTCAAACTATACTCACTGTTAACATTGAATATATAAAAAAAAAGAAGAAAATGCCGTTCTAAATAGAATCAAATTCTTTGAATATTCCTTAACTTCAACGATAACAATTTTTGGAGCTTTGAGATAAAGGATTGAAAATTTCTTTTTTTTTCTCTTGAGAAGAGCTTAATTTTTTTTTCTATCTCATTTTGGAACCATCAACCTCTTTGATTTCTGGATGTTATGTTATTTTCCTTTTATTTTTTTTTTTGATTCTATGAAGATTTTCGGAATAAAGATTCTGTCATCCGTATTATTCATTTCTTTGATGAGTTCTTGAGATTGTTGGAGATCGAGAAAAATCTCGTTTGATATATTTAGATAGAGATAGAATTCTATTCTAAACAAGAAAAATAAAAATAGAAAACGACAGCATCACCGACAACGCTCTCATCACATCATCGCCAGCATCATCATCATCAACAGCAACAGCAACAGCAACAACAAAACTAAGTGAGAAAAAATCGGCACCGATAACTTTACTGCAATGGCTGAGTGAAGAAGAGAAATTACAAAATGTTGATAATTTAAATTATCTCGCTTCGCTAAGCATAATGAGAAGCTAAACACCGTCAAAACATTAGCGGAATTCAAAACGAAGAGATCGAAAAAAAAAAAGGAAACAGAGATAGATAGAGAGAATACAAACCTAGAAAGAATTCTCTAGGATAGAGATGATGATGAGAGAGCAACCAAGAGAGAGAGAGAGAGAGAGAGAGAGAGATAGAGGGTTTTGGGCGAGAAAAAAAAATCATCTAAATACCAATCCTAAGGACCGAACTTGATTATCGAGCAACACCAGCGACTGCATCATCAACATCAGCTGCACAAGTACTAAGAATGATTCTAACGCTGCTATCTCGTCTCAAAAGTGAGACGACACATCGCTAGAGATCAAAACATTGGACCAAACAAAAAAAAAGAAAGAACATCACTCATAGATCCTAGAACAAATCGAGAAGGTAAAAAAGAGAGAGAGAAAAGAAAAAAGTACCGGGCAAAATACTTCTCCGACTTCCTGGGAAAAAATCTTAGTTTGAAAGCAAAAAAAAAAAAAGGAAAATTGTCTTCCAAAAACGAAAACCAAGACTCTATGATGATTTAAGGGGCGTGTTTCTTTGAATGTTGAACAATTCAAGGATGTTAATAATGAGATCTAGCGGGTGTGTTGAACGAATAAATACGTAAAATGTCGATCAAACATTTATTACTGTAGTTTAGGCTCACTTTTGTAAGCTCTCTATTCAAGTTTGGAATGTAATCTTTCAATTTCATCAAACAACAGCATCATCATCATCATCATCCAGACCTTGGGACAAACATTCACATTCGGAAGATAATGACGACGAGAACGGTGTGAATGGAAAATTCAAAAAAAAAACTGAGACCTAGAATGAGAATGGAGAGAAAGGGGAGTGAGCAAAGAAAAAATACCAAATTCTTCACTTTTAATGAAATCGAGCCCATCGTTTTTGCTTTCTTCGATGATAAAATTCTCACACACCTATTCTCTCGCATTCGATTCATTTGCACTTTCGCTTTGTCTCATCGGTTGGCTGAATGAAATGAAGAGAAACACATTACTGACTCAGTATAGGGAGTTATTCAAACTCCAACGAGATATGATGCGATGTGGATTGTAATAATAATAATAATTATTTTGTTGATCGGTACCTCTCAGACCCCACTTCTATTCCGGTGTGTATTTGTGTACAATGTGTATCGTTTCAGTAGACTTTTTTTTTCTTTTTTTTTTCTCTCTCTCTCTCTCTCTCACTGCTGGTGTCTAGCCTTGCTTTTGAATGAGTTTTTTTTCTCTCTTCTAGGTTTGAATGATTGCCTTGATTTAGATTAACTTTTTGGATTTCCTATTCTCATTCTTATCTCTCGTCTTGCATCTTTGTTTCAACATTTCGTTATTGTTTCATTGCTAAATTATTTCTGATTAGTTTGCTCTTTCGCTTCAGCTCTAAAAGATTTTGATTCAAAAATAATTATAAAGATTAACTCTTTCGTTCACTGTTCGATTAGAATGTATACGAAACTATGTGGAAAGAAATTCCATCAATTCTCTTTACTTCCTTATTGTTTCTTATTCTCAATCTTCACGCCCCTACGAGCACATATTTTATGGATCATAGATCAGTGTTTTTCACTTTTTTTACTTGCTGTTTGTTTTTCTCTCGCTATCTTATTTTTTTTTTTCATAGCTGATTTAACTTTAATTAGTTTTTCGTCGAAAGAATCTCTTCAGAATATCTTGAGTCCAAGAAAAATAGCTCAAAAAAAATGTGTAAAACTAGAAGATTTTGCCAAATCTCCGACGATATTTACCAGATTTCTAATCTAGAATGTTTTAAACTAAAGAAAAACTTCACTGCTGAGACTATCATAAAAAATCATAGGTTTTTTTTTTGTGATCATCGATGAAGCTTGTTGTTTTTTTTTGGAACGATTCAAGAATCGATTTTATTTAATCCAAAGTTAATTAGCTTCTGAATTTTATCGCGGCAAAATGAAGCAAACATTATTTCATACCATTCCATACTTTTTTGCTTCTATTTCACTCAAATAGATTCCTATCGAATGTAGAGACTTTTCTGACTTTGAACTGAGTTTTATTACAATTATAGCGTATCGTTTTGGTTCCATCACCAGTTTATTGGAACGTGATCGGATATTTTTGATCTGTTTCATGAGTATTGAATCAAACACTTTCACAAGAGAAGAGAGCTACTTCTCATTTACCTTAAAAATGATGTTTGCGATGCCGGACAAATTAAGCACGGTAAATTTCTAATAAATTCAATCAGAGAAGGAATTCTTGAAAACTTTCAATTAGAATTAAATTTTTCAATCACATTAAAATACAAGAAGAGAGAGAGAGAAAATCCCGGAAGAAAATTGATCAAATCATTGCAATTGATGATCGATTTACAATGAAGATTCAAATTCAATGCGAAAATAAAAAAAAATGGCAGTGAAGATTACAATGTTCCTAAAAATCGACCGATTCCAATTCGATCCAATGGACTCTCTATTGTGTTTGGTTAATTTATCTTTTTTTCTGAACTAGACGGAGGGGAGGAAACATAAATCATCGGTGGATTCTGAAATGAATCTTTGGTTCTATATGAAAGAATCGCTTTCGATGGATCCAAATGGTCGTTGTCATCACACACCTAACATGATCATTTTGACCATTGTTATCATCACCTCACTTAATCTTTGTGTTACACTTAGATTTCTATTCTTTGGCTCTTTTTTTTCTTCTCTCGAACAATAACATGGAGATTTCTCGAGAGTAGTTCTAACTCGATCTCGATGTGATGAGCTCCAAGGTATCGAGAATTTGAAAGAGGAGAAAAAAAAAAGATCTAGTGCATGATTGAAATTATAAATCATTTCCATTCTTCTTCTCTTTCCGAGCGTCTTAATCTCTGAAGGAGATATTCTATATTATCATCATAATTTTGGAATGTTTCTAAAATCACCATCACCATCATCATCATCGTAGTCGCCATCATTAATCAGCGAGGAACATCCTCCATTCTCACTAGTATCATCGATGTATCTCGATCTCGATTGTGTGATGTTTTTTTTTCTCGATCAAAGATGAATTCATTTTTCTGTAGTTATTGCGAAGAAATAGATGTGATATTGTTATCGAAACAATCTATACGATTCAATACGATCTATTCAATCGAAAATAACAAAGACGACGACTACAACGATAACAACAACAACAATGATCGCGAAGATAACAATTGCTGACAACAAATTGAACATCATTGAAAGAGAGAGAGAGAGAGAGAGAGAGAGAGAGAGAGAGAGAGAGAGAGAGAGAGAGAGAGAGATGAAAATGAAGATGATTTCAATGAGAGTAGAATGTGGAACCATTTGTTCCAACATTCCGGTAATCGGTCATAGTTTTTTGAAAAAAAAACCGAAACACAAATGAAAAGATAGAATCTGGTGAATGTAAAATGGAACTTAGATTGAGTTGCCACAAACAATAAGCGAAAATTTTTTGAAGAAAATAAATTCGTTTTGAAAAAAATAAAAAATGAAATAAGATTAGTTAGAAGTAAGAATTTTTATCCAATTGTTACAATGAGTAAGTGAGAGAAAGAAAGTAATAAATCAACAATGATGTTATTATTCATCTAGGGCTCATTTTATGAATAGTCCTGCACATCTAATCTTATCTCCTTTCGAGATTTTCGATTCGAGTAAATCTTGATACAGTAAGGATAGAGATTTGCTACAATCTTTATACTTTATTAGATAAAGAGAAATATTTTCACTTTGATAACGAATGATTGAATTGTTTAGAATTTTGGTCTTTATCGAGTGCACAAATTTTGTTAGGAATTTTTTTTTTTGAAATTTTCAAAATCGATTGCGAAAAAGCTTCACTGAGGAACACCCACTTCGTGACCATAAACGGAATTTAAAATCTTCAGTGATTTTTGATAAACAAACTATGAATAAGATTATAAAATTTGAAACAAGCAAAAAATTGCTAATAAATAAGCTCTGAAGAGAGGTGAACATTTACGCCCTCTCTCTCTCTCTCTCTCTCCCTGCCATTTTAGCTAGGCCTGCTCTCACATGTTGACCATTGTGTACGCTATTCAATTTATCCTTTTTGCTTTTCCTCTCACCGTCGTCATCATTGATCATTCTTGCGTGCATTTTTTCGAAACTATTAGATCGAACATGGTTCGCATCAGCGGAATAGTCGCGCTGATTAGATGGAGGGCTTGATTTTTGTTCGAAAAAAAAATTATGGATTTTAGATAAAAGAATGGCAAAGATAGGGGTTGGAAAAAATTTCCGACTTTTAATTTCCGTTTATCATAAATCAATTTTGTTTTTGTTTTCACTCCCATATTAGCATTATTATTATCAAAGGCCTATTTTCTACTGAAATATGTCTATTATTTGAATATTTTGTATCTGCTGAAGCTTTGATTCAGCTATTTAAGTCCTTATTTTATTCTGGCACGAATTGTTAGGTTTGGTTCATCATTGAATCTTTAATTGGTGGCTGTTCTAAATTTTTCCAGGCTACCTAGACTCAGCACATCATTCAACTTGCTTTAAAAATGAAATTCCGATTCTAGAAAAGGCTAAAATCTCTACAAAATATGATGGAGATATTCAGTGGAAATCTTTGAAGTTTTTCATATGAGCAAAATTATCTTGAAAACAAAAAATAAGATTTGCGATTATCAGAGCGAGTGGAAAAAAAAGTTTCAAACTTTTCTAATTTTGTTGTTCCTAGAAAGCGATTCATTTTTTCCAAGGACAATTTTTTTTTGTCTCACATTCTCAAAGAAATCGTTCTTCACATACCACCAAATAGTTTGCAAATGTAGAAGAACGAAAAAAAAAAGTTCAAAATGATTAAGAAAAGAGATGGTCACTGAGCTCTTAATTTTTTCCACAGAGTCAAGCGTGAAAGAAAAGTTTCACTCACTGAATCCAGATCCAGTCAGAATTATGGTCGAATCATATAGAACATTGGAACATTCCGAAGAGGATTTGAATCGATGAATAAAGAAATCAACGGAAAAAAAATCAGCACTAAAATCAGAAAGAAACAAATTGTAACCTAGCATATACAGTTCTAGGGCATTCTTTTATTTTATTTTTTTTTTTGAATCTAGATTTTTCTATAATCGCTAGCTAGTTTCAAACAAACCAAAGTCAAAGTAAAGATTGGTGAGAGAAAGATAAATAGATCAAAAAAAAAAGATCAAAATAATCGAAATCGAGGCGAACCGTACAGATTATGGAGAGAAAATAATACATTGAGCTATTTGTCGGAATGAGATTTTTGAGCTAAAGAAAACCACCAAACATTTTGGGTTTGGAAAAGAATTTTGAACAGAAATAAAATCACATCTTCTATATCGGTTCGAAGAGAGCGAGATGGAGAGAGAGAGAGAGAGAGAGAGAGAAGTGAAAACTTAATGAAAACTAATGACCATCTAGTTTGGTTTTTTGTTTTTTTTTTCAGTCTCCAACTTATCCAAAGCAAATTGAGAAAACCGAACCGAAGAAAACTTTGAATGTATCTATATTAAATCATAACCGAAAGCGAAATAGATTCGAAACAGAACCAGACTAATCTGACAGTTTCAACAACAAATTCATCGAAGAAGAAGCTAGCTTCAAGAAAGCAGAGATTTTTTTTTTGACCATCTAGATAGAGACAATTATGAATCGTTCCAGACCATAGAGAGTTTGAGACAATCGATGATCAGAATTGATTTGAGGTAATAATTTTCAATAAAAATCGACAAAACCATCGAAAGAAGAAAGCGACATAAAATACTGAAAATAAACTTCAAAAAAAAAAAAATAGTTTCATAAATCTTATGCAACATTTCGATCTGCTTCTAGTTCCAAATGGATCGATTTAGATTTGATCAATGCTTGAAGGTTCGCTGGTGAAAAAGAAAAATTCATTCGCACAGATCGATCAGCACTCTTGATTCGCGTATTAATTTCGAACACAAAAAAAAAAAAACCAATGAAAAAAATTTTAATCATCGGATTCGATTAATTTCATTTTTTTTTCTCCAGCTCTTCGTTCCAGAATATTATTGATGATGATTATCATCATCTAGGAGTGAAATAACCCTGAGACCTATAAATATCTACCTCCTTTTTCTCTCGCTTGCTTCTTTTTTTTTTTTTTGTTTTTTCGATCTTTCTTTTCTTGTTGATCGTTAATCATTGGTTTTTTTTTGCTTCGAACAAAAAAAATCTATGAAAAATATTTTGATAATATGGTGAAGATAGGGTGTGATGGGTGTTCCAAGGGGGAGACAATACTTTTTTTGGTTGACAATCAAAGTGATAGCAAAGCAAATGATGTAAGAATTTTTTACAATTTTTTTTTTCGGGGGCCTCAAATCATCAAGGACTAGCTTGCTTTTGTTTTAATATTATTTTTGATTCGTGATTTTCTAGTAAGAAAAAAATAGAATGAGATTTCTTTCACAATCGAAAACTTAGAAGCCGAACGTGTAATGACAGAAGACCAGCCAGCGAGGGAGAGAAGATGATTAATGAAGAAATCGAATTAATTCGAGACATGTCTTATGTCGTAATGAATCGAAATGATTTCATAGCTAAGACCTTTCGGTTGGTTTACTGAATGAATACATTCATTCATACTGTGGTTGGTGGTTGTAGATGGAATCTATCCCTTCTCTTCCCTCTCGCTCTATCGGATTCATCTGGGTGGATTCTGATTTTCTTGGATACCAAAAATCTAATTTTGAAAACTTCTCTTTTGCTCTTTCTCTTTTTTCATGTTAATTAGACAAAATCTATCTTCAATTTCATTCTAGTCTTTTGATCATCAACACTTCTGGCAAAATGTTTCTGCGGCCAAAATTTCTAGGGAAATTTTTTAAATTATTTCAATTTTTTATATGGTTCACTGAAAAAAGAAGAAATTAAATTCTTTTTTTTGCACTTAAATTATTGCATTTCATATGAAAAAAAAAATCTCTAGGCTCTCAGGCTAGGAGTCGAGAGCTTTTTTGTTGCGAGAAAGAAAGAATGATGATGATCGTGTCGGTGGTGGTGGTGATGGTGGTGATGATTAGCTTGTTTTAGATAGCAACGACGATGATCGTTGTGATGAATACGAATTCGCCCTCCAACGATGCACAATTTTAATTTTCTTCGTTAATTCGAACTATATTTGGTGTTCAAGTGGATCAAGGAGAAAATTTCGAATGAAAATCATCATCGAAAAAAAACAGCAATAAAACAAACCCAAATAAGATTGATTAGTATTTCAATCAAAATTAATCTATCATCGAATCGAATCAGCAAAAAAAAAAAAATGGTCTAACTTTTTTTTTTTTTTTGAAAAACTGAAAAAATAACTAGACGAAATATCTGTGATAGGCCGAAATAGAATAATCGATCAAGTTGATTGCTTTGGAAATGAAGTGAAGACCAAAATAATCGACAACAACAACAACAACACCGACAACCACAGCGATTCCAATGGGAAAGAATCACAGACCCTCGAAACAATCAAGGCAATTAGATTATGAAAAGTATAACAACAACAACAACAACAACAACGATAATGGAGAAAAAATTGAAACCCATATTTCCAATCTCGTTATCTTTGAGACCAAAACAAAAAAAAAATGCGCGATAAAATTTAAATCTGGAACCGAAAGGGGTTCGAAGGGAAGTGAAGAGTGAAGATATTCAAACCATTCTAGGAATCGACATCAACAATAATGGTATAAATAATAGCCATTTTGTTTCGATTCAAATTCCAAATATATCGCAAAGAAGAGATGGAAAAAAATGAGAAATGTTCTAATCAATGGAAAAGCATATTTTTGCGAAGAAATCGATCGATCGATTCATAGCAAGGCCTATGAAAAGATTGTTCGCTTTCTCTTCGAGAATAGTGGTGGGAGACTATAGTGCATCACCAATACCCATCTCCCTCGCCCTCTCTCTCTCTCTCTTTCTCTCACTCTATTTTCTCGATAATCAATGATGATCAATAGACCAAAAATGAGATTGGTTTTTTTTCCACCTCGCTCTCATTGCTCCCACTTCAATCTCGATGATGATCTTTGATTACTGTCGGTTATGAAAAAAAAAGAATTGGAGAAGAATGAACGAAAACTAATTTTATTTTATCCATTTCGAGAGCAAGATAGATAGTGGATGATTTGGGCCTGAGAAATTAGGCAAACGCAATCGAAAAAAAAATGTCAGAACAAAAGATAGAATGGCGAAAAAAAATGTTTTCGAAAATTAGTCGAACTCTTTTTTCTTTTTTTTTTTTTTTGTTCTCTCCCATCGAAACAAACATCTCATTAATAATATTTCGATAGTTTCAAATAGTGGAAAAAATTGGTCTTCGGTTAATTTTCAATGAACCGTCAGCGAATGTTAGCTCTCTATTCGCTATCAGTGATAATATTGATGATGGCGATGATGATGAGAGCATTCGAATGATTGACGATATAATCCAAACTTTAAGAAGAATTTGGTGGCTCGAATTAAATAGAGAATCTATCTGCTTCATCACATCAGAACAAAAAACTGGTATGTACAGGTGTGATAAATGTGGTGTATTATTCTAGCACACACCCACTTTTGGTTCATTTGCTTTATTTCATCAAGTTTTGAAAAGGAATTCATCTCTCTCTCTCTCTCTCTCTCTCTCTCTCTCTCTCTCTCTCTCTCTCTCTATCTCTCAATGAAGATTTATTAAGTTTGTGGGCGTGTCTTGATATAAAATCCTATCTCAGTTCTGCGATAAATGTGAACGCCCATTGTGAGAATAGGTTAAAGATTAATTCACTCTAAATTACTTGGTTTGATAGTTCCAAATAATTTGAAATAATTTCAATATATACTAGAAACTCTGGAATGGAAAACAAAACGAAATAAATTAAAAAAGTATTAAACATTTTGAGCTCAAAGAGTTGACGGATCATTTTTGAATTCGACTAGATAAGAAGTGTATTCATCGTTTGATTTCATATCACAAACTTAGATCGAGAGCATAGATTCATAAGGAAGAAACAATCGAATCGAATGCAAACATTGCGTATCCCAAACAAATAGTTTCATTCCACAGAACAAAAAAAAAAGTTGGATGGAAATTGCAGATAAAAACACAATTCCATTCGGATATTCTAAAGAGAAAGAATAAATACACTCAGTGAATCAAATTAAAGTAATTTTTTTCAATTTCTCTCTCTCTCTCTCTCTCTCTCGCCATTTTGAACATAAGAGACGAATAGAAAGGTTCACCGATATAGACACGCACCTTACCATTCCAGAGAATTTCGATTGAATCCCTCCCCTCCCCATGAAAAAAAAGCAATGGTAAGTGTAATGAAAGACAAAGAATGAGAAAAAAAAATTTGATGATGTGAACAAGAAGAAAAAAGCAGATAAAGTTTGTTTAAGAAGGAGAAAAATTAAATTCTTCATTGATAAAAAAAAACGAAACGAAAAGAAAAGAAACGGGTTCCAAAGATCGCTGAGAGATAGAAAAGAAAGATTCGAGTACCGAGTGATGATTGTCATAATGATGATGATGATTTGGAATATTGAAAAATATTCTCGTTACAGTAAAGAGAAAAGAAACGAAAAAGTAAGAATCGAAGAAGAGAAAAACGAAAGGAAAACAGCGAGCCTAGATGCCTAGATAGGAACTAGAGGAAAAAAACTTAGAGATCAAAGAACAAAAACATAGAAGAAATAGCTATGAAAAAAAAAAATTCGTTCGTTTTCTAGTGCAACTCAAAAATCGATAAGAATAAAAATAACTTTGAAGAGAGAGAGAGAGAGAGAGAGAGAGAGAGAGAGAGAGAGAGTGACAAAGCGACCATCTAAGATTCTGGAACCATTTAACCAGACTACAATAAATTGCGTGAAATGTTTTTAATTTTCGCAAAACCTATTCGATTCATTGCAGGTTTGTCTCAAAACAAATAAAAAAAAAATATTTCTTCAGATCTCGATTTCCGATTCTCTTGTCTCTTACCCACATCCACATTTTGTTTGTTTGATTTCCATAATGTATTTCAAAAAAATATTCACAATGATGCAGGTTGTTGATATTGTGTATTATTTTTTTTTTGTTTTGATTGTTTGATCAAATCAAAACTGAATTGAAATTTTTTTTTCTCGTTTTCTTCATCCATCGCATTCAATAGAACAATCGGATGTTTGAACAGAGACCAAATGGATTCGATTCGACCGAATAGATTTGGGTTGAAAAAAAAAATCGACCATTGGAAATTCACTCACTCAATTGATCAAGTCGATAGGTGGTGGGAAACACAGAGAAAAAATACAAGAGAATTCTTTTCTCTTAAAATTTCTTTTTGTTGTAGACTTTGGTGAAGCAAATCTATAGAGGTGGAGAGAAACAGAGCGATAGGGAGAGAGAAGAAGGGGAGAGAGGACAAGTAGTGAAATGCAAAATCTAAATCAAAAGTTAATGCAATTCTAAGCTACCAGTGATCAGTTGCTGTCTTTGTTTTTCTGTCCCTTTTTCAGTTTGCTAATTTGAGAGAATACTTCAGAATGAATATTTCAAACAAATCTAGAAGGCAAAGAATAAGAGAACAAATAGTGAAAAAGAAGAAGAAAATTACCAGAAAGAAAAAGACAAATAGACCTAGTGAAACATTTGCATAAATCAAATGAATTCCAGATGAATTCAATTAGAATAGAGAGCTACAGAGTGAAAGTAGTGAAAGATTTCGCAATGAATAAAGATTGTTTATTCGTTTTTGATATTTGTAAATTCTCACTCCTTACACTTCTTCTCTTCACATTGTTAAATAAGAATCGTTTGGAAGTGATAGTTCGAAATATGTTCCCGAATGCCTCGAAAACTTTTTTTCTCTTCTAATCTTTTGCAAGAAAAGAAGAGAGAGAGAGAGAGAGAGGAAGAAATCTTGACATGAAAATGATGGATCTAGAGAAGGCAGCAATGGAAGAGAAAAAAAAAGAAATCTTCAATGTTAACTTCACTGCAATAATTATTCATCTGTTTCTCTCTAGTTTTTGACGTTGTAAAAGTTTTTTGATGACAGATTATCAAATCGCTATCGCTGTTCGCTTTAGAGAGCTAAAATTGATTTCATTTGTATCTAACAGAAGAAAAACGTTTGTTTCTTGAATTTTTGATCTCAAGTAGAACTAGAAAGTTATAATCGAATCTAGATGATTGATTTGGCCATCAAAATTACATTGTCACTTCTGGTATGAGGATGACTTGAAATTATGATGAATCTGGCTCAAATTAGCTTCGATTCTAACTAATCATCAACATCGTCATCAAAAATGTCAAAATGATGAATGCTCAAGAAACAATTCTCTCTCTCTCTCTCTCTCTCTCTCTCTCTCTCTCTATCTATCTATCTATCTATCTATCTATCTCTTGATTAATTAAATTGATTGATTTCAATAGATGAAACAAGATTTTTTTTGATCAGAAATCAATCTCAGCTGGTGAAATTTTTTCCTGCTCAAACTTAATCTAAAACTAAAAGACGTTGAATCTAAACTGCATCAAATCTTTTCTTATTGTTTTGGCCAAGAAAGAGATAACTTTTTTTTTCGTCTTAGAAGAAAATTGTTTTGCCTAGAGATAAATATCAAACCTCATTCAACCGCAATGATGAGAATAGCGTGTAGAAATTTTGCACGTAGATTTTAGCAAAAAAAAAATTAAGCTCATTTACAACGAATTTGACAGCAAAGCTCACACTCGAATCATCAAAAATTTCTATTTTTGACAATTTTTTCTTGGAAAAATTTTCTCCAAGATCGATGACATTTTTTTTTAGTTTTGGTTAAAAAGGAGAAAAATTTTCACATTTCCGATGTCAATCATTATTTCATTTTCGCCTTCTTCTGACTACTGTTGTGAAAGCAAAAGCCAACCAAAACAATGAATTGAAAAACAAAATTTTATCCTAAACGCACCAGACTAGTTCTAATCGATCGATCAGAATTTTTTTATTTTCGCAACAAAATTCCTCACAAATTCCAAATTTCTATCTCGTCTATTGCAGCAAGTTTATTTAGTGGTAAAAAAAACAGTCCTTTTATTTTTGAATCGGAAACGAGATAGAAGAGAATCTCAATGCAGCAATCAATTATGAATTTTTCATTGAAAAATGAAGAAGAGAAGTGATAGAGTAAGTTTGAATATCGAAACAAAAGGATTGAGATGAGATGCAGTGTTTTGACAATCGCTCGATCTACGCTCGCTACAATCTAATGAGATTGATGACTAGAGCCAAGAAAAAGTTGATGTTAAAACAGAGAGAGAGAGAGAGAGAGAGAAACGGTTTTCTTTCTATCCAAATCATTGAATGCCTTGAAGGCTTTTCATCAAAAGAGCAAAAGCCTTGAATCTCTTTCTCACTCTCTTGCCAGAAAGATCGTTTCAAAACCTATCAGTTTGACATCGCAAACAATATGTCAGTGTATTGAACCGTAACAAATGAGTTTGTCGATTACGATCATAGGTGTGTTGAGAAGTTCGGAGATTTCGAAAATTATTTCAACTCTTTTTTTTCAAAAAATTTCTATGATTTCCTATTCTATGAAGCTTTATGATGATTGATTTTGGATATTTTCCCTACAATCTTGGGATCTTTGCATTTTCTAAACGACATCTTGCTGCGCATTCATTGTATTGGAAAACTAATAAACTTCAAATCCTGAAAAAAAATCCACATTCTTTTGATTAATATTGTCTATTTCATAAAAGATTTACATTGATTAGAATCAAAAATTTATTCTGGATCTCAATTAAGATGAATGTAACATTGGAATGAGATTTGCATTGCCAGAGTTCAAGCTTGGATCTTGTTTCACAAGGATTGGCTGTTCTTTATTCCAAAAAATCATCATTCTTCAATCAGGATCCAAAAAAAAAAAACAAGATCAAAAGAATCGTTGTCGATAGTTTGATCAAGCAGCCGATATTGTGAATATCAAATAATAAACTCAGAATCTAGTGACTAGAAGGATTAAATTCATAAGATTTACATATAAGATTCAGATCAGTTTTATTTAGACAGAATAATTGGCATCTGAAGAAAAAATCGATATAAAGAAATAACAAACCCAGGAAGAGAATATCGAACAAAGTAACAGCAAGCATTGATCTTAATCTCAATAATTTTAGATCTAAGAGAAAAATAACATCAGCTTTCAGATCAAATAATCTAAATCAGATCTAACAAACACAACCGAACGGTATAGAAAAGAAAATGAAGGCTAAGATTGTAAGTGAAACGCTAGAAAAGCAAGAATAAAATAAGAATCAGCAGAATCTGAACAGAATGTCAAAGAGAAAAAAAATCGAAGAATGATGAGTCTAACTATGAGACAGGAAGCTGATTTAATTAATCGCGGATGAAATTGGATTCATTCATCTGTTCGAGTGAATGGACATCGAATCGAAATTCTTAAGACACAATAAATCGAATGTTGTAACCCTTTTGGAATTCTTTCGCTAGATTGCCGAAACAAATCATAAGAAAAAAAAATCAAGAAAAATGAGTTAAGGAATTAACTGTAGAGAAGATAATAAATCCGTTTCTCTACATTCTTCTCTCTCTTTTCTAGTTCGATACGATCGCAAAGATTAAACAATGACAGATGATCCCTTGATTAAGTAACTCTTTTGGTACCAACTGATCCCAATATATTTTCGATTTCAATTTCGAATGTATTTCTACTTGTTCACTTGGCAAATTTAGGAGCAAAACAGATCTGATTACTTAAACTAAAACTCTTGATTGAAATTTGGAGAGAAAAATCACAAGAAATCTTTCGAAGCTTTAGCCTGTGAGAGAAGATAAATCACTTCAAAATGTAATAAAAAAAAAATCAGATATTAGAAAATAGAAATTGATTAGAAACAAACAAACAAAAAAATCGATGCTGAGAGAGAGAGAGAAGAAAATCAATGTGGAAAATAAAAATAAAAAAAAAGAGACATTTCATCTTCTCTTCACAGATATTAGAACGAAATATAATCAAATGAAAAATCTATCTCTCCACACTAAGTTACGCTAAATTTGAGTTTCTAGCTAGTTTTCTTCTCCTCAAATACACAAACACTATAGAATGAATAACACTAGCGAAAAAAAAATGGAATGAAACGAGACGAAACGAGAAAGAAATTAGAAATTCGAATATCGATTCATCTATTCCACATCACATCGCATCCGCACACACACCCACATTTTTTTTTGTGTGTGGAAACACAAATTTGATTTGCAGACTGTGAGAAAAATTATACACTCTCGGTGAATGAAATGGAAAAAAAATTCATCTACCAATCATCGAGTGGAAAATATTGCATTTTTTCCCCCTCCTCTCGTCGAATCACACATTCAGTGCTGAAGATACCGAGGATTGAATTTCAACAACCGAATCCAAAAAAAAAAAAAAAAAAAAGAACAAACACACGACAACACCATCGAATCATTATGGATCTGGATCTAAAGAGAGAGAGAGAGAGAGAGAGAGAGAGAGAGAGAGAGAGAGAGAATCACGACAAAAAACCTAAAGAGAAAGATAAAATTAAATTAAAGGATTGATTGAATTCTCGATTCTGGTTTCATCGCTCTTTCATTTCTCTGTGCTGCGACGATATGAGAGATTCGCATTATGGAATTATAATCATAATCGCCGCCATCATCATCATCCTTATCGGAGAAGTGTTTGAATTTCGGTCTATTTCTCTCTCTGTCTTTTGGTCTTTTGACAAGCGATTTTGTTTGATATACGCGCAATTGAAACCTCACAGACAGCCTTAAAAAAAATTGACAACAAAATTTCTGGATTAATACGAGATTGAAACGAAAGTTCCAAGAACAAACAGCAAAGACAACGATTAAGATGAAGTGAAGTGTAGAAGAAATGGAGAAATAGAATAAGAATGTAGACGATAATTTATCAGTCGATCTAGATTTGACTTTTCTTTGCGAAAAAAAAACGAACCAAAAAGACTAGATCCTAGTCACTAGGATATCGCAATCTTTATCCAAATAAGATATATTTCTTCATCTCTCCCCCCCTCTCTCTCACTTTATCTGTATCTCTTTGGTCTCTAATTAGATTTGTATTTTCTTTTTTTTTTTTTTTTTGAAAAATTTTTTCGATTGATAAAGTAAAAAGAAAAAAAAATACTAAAATTTATTTTCATTGTTTTTTTTTTTTTTGGTAGGAGAGAGATGAAACAAAACTTATTGATATTTTTTTTTTCGTTTGGCCTATCAACGACGGTAGTAGCGGTATCCTAGTAGCGACGGAAGAGATCGATTTAGGGCAAACGCCTACTTCTACTGACACACCCACATCTATTTTTGAAGATCTCATGGATTTTCGTTTCGATAACAAAGAATAAATTTTTCTCTGGAGAAGTAAAAAAAAAAAAAAAAACTCAGAACAAAAATGTTTGTAGAAAGAAGGAGAGCAATGAAAAATGATCTGGTATTTATCTTTCGAATCGAAATTGAAAATGTTAGAAAAAGAAAAAATTATTTCATTTTTATGTGCAAACAATAGAATCGGTTCTCGTTTCGAACCAAACATTTTGTTCTCGAAGAGAGATGTTTTTGTTGCAATGATATGTTTCAACCGATTCTCGATCAATTTCTTCTTTTCGATCTGCCTTATCGATGATTTTTAAGACGCGCAAACAAATTTTTTTTCTTTTTTTTTTGTACGAGACCAAGAGAAACAAAGAGAAAAGAAAACTGAATAAAATTATCGATTCTTTCGGTGTAGAAAACTATTCAAAAATATACAGAATTTGTTAAAGAATAATTGTCTTCATCAATCGGACCAAACAGTTTCGATAAATTTGAATCTTCAAGCGAAACGTTTGGTGTTTTTTTTGTTATTTTTTTTTTTTGATTTAACTTTTTTGCTTTTGGTTCAAAATCGCTTTCTACCTCATTTTTTTTTTTTACTCTTCTTCAATTCTTTCATTGCTTTGGGTTTCGGTTAACTTCACTGTAAAGCAATTGAATCGATTCGAAAATGAAAAATAAAATGAGAAATGCTGTTGGTGGTGAAACAAAACGCCCAATTGAATCCATTTTTTTTAGCGAGAAAGAAAATCCAAAATCAAAAAAAAAATCAAAACGAATTGGAAATTTTGAGAAAAATTATTCACATAGAGTTTCGAATGAATTTTATTATCGGAGACTTTTTTTTTTTTGTTATTTTTGCAATGAAAATAAAAAATTGGTAGAAAAAAAAGAAATTCTACTCGCGAAACAGATCCGATACACTTCCGAAGTGGAGATATTCAAAGTGAATTGATTTTCTATGAAGGGAATCATTTTGCCAATAAAAAGTTTCGCATCCAAATCGAATATATTGTTTCATTTGAATTCAATTTATCGGTCGTTACGTTTCTCTAGTTTCCCAGATCGAGAATCAAGAATTTATGAAATGGAGAAAAAAAAATTGAAAAAAATAAACAGCTAAAAAAATCTAGAAATAATATAAATGCGAATATTCAATCTAGCAATCTATTCTTTAGAATCAGATAGAAAAATTGGAAAAAAAAATGGATCAAGACGATTTGATCCAAAGATTTTGGTGGTATTTTCCAGCAAAAAAAAACAACCATAGGATAACAATCACAAGAAAATTAAGTTTTTTCTTCCTCTTGAAACGCGATAAAAGATTCAATTTACTATTGATACACTATATTACTCTCACTATTTTCGGGGTATGTGGTGTTTGTAACTCTTTGATTTTATCAAACTGTAATTAATATAGAGCATTAATATAGGTATCGAAACTCTTCAAATTTGGGACGCTTTTTGCACTGAATTCGGTAAGGACTAATGAGTAACTGTCTCGATACCTATGGAAGATTAGAGATTAGAAAGGAATAATACTCACTGTTTATCACCGATTGAAGTTTAAAATTCAAAAAATTGGAGCTGTTCCATCTCAATGAGAATGCCGATTTTTTTTCTGACAAATTCACCACAATAACATCATCACTGATGGAAGCACAAACAAACATCAATAATACCTTTGATGAGTGAAAAAAAAAAACACAATTTAGATGCGAAAATCTAATTATTTTTTTTTAGTGAGAACAATCATCAGCAAAGTAATCGATGCAGAACCCAAATGGTCAAATTTGTATTAGGTGTGTTCGATGAATCAATCCACAATCCTTTCTCTTGGACGATCAGATGTTGTTAATTAGATTCTAACAGACCAATCCAGAATTAACCTTGAGACGTTCAGATGAACTTGAAGTTCCAAAAAAAATACGAGCTGCAAGAATTTTGTGTTGAATGTTGATTTCAATGAGAAAAATAACCAAGAAACATAAGAAAATCTGGACTCAGATTAGTAAGAACAGAATTGTGAGACAGACAAACAACAATAAAACAAACAATGATGATGATGATGATGATGATTGACAAGTAACCAAAAACTTAAAAACATTCACAAGAATTATCGACACCGATGTGGGAGGCCGTAGAAATTTCGTTGAAAAAAATGGTCCCAAAAAAAAAAAAAATGATCGATCTAAACAAACAAGACGAAAACAATCTTCGAGATTGTTGCAGAACTCCGAGAAAGAGAGAGAGAGAGAGAGAGAGAGAGAGAGAGAGAGAGAAAAAATGAGAAGCAATTATTGAATGCTATAAATTTCGAAGGTGTGTCAAGGATTTTGATTTCCTTCTCAAATCGGGTCTCTTTCTCTTATTCTTTTATTTTTTTTTTTTTTTGATTCTTCTTCTTCGCGATCGATCACTATTTTCTTCGAGGTGATTACAGTTTTGTTGATGGATTTGTTATCTTGTTCGATTTTCGTTCTACAATCAAACAAGATTAATCAAAAATCTCATTTCGTTAGTGCTTGGTTCTAAATTCAAACCAAAGAGAGAGAGACGAAGAGAGAAAATGTTTGATCAGTGGTGGAATTATATTTGTTCTTTCGATGATGACTTTGTTATCTTTTGTTTTTTTTTTTTTCGTTGTAATTCTCTATCTTCTTTCTCTTTTGCTATTGGCGTTATTTTTGTTGCTAAAGCTTAGTTGAGCTTGGATTGAATATTGAACAGAGGGAGAAAAATGAATGATTCTTTTCCCAAAGCTGTTGACACCGGAAGAACAAAAACAAAGAAACAAAAAATCACCATATTCATTGCACCGATGATATTACTGTCTTGATTTTGATTCTTTGTTTTGCTAGAAGCTAGCAATGATTGTCCATACAAAGAATGTACTGTTTTCAGTTGTTTCGATCGAAAAGATATTAGATTGATAAACAATAATGTATAATGCCATTGATCGGTGGTTCGGAATAAAACCGGAAATCAAAATGCTTCAAAAATTTTAATCAGCGCTTTAAAGCAAACAAATTTTAAACAGTGAAATTTGAAAAAATTAAAAACTCAAATTTTAAATCTAATTTAAAAAAAAAATCACACTCGGTTTATGATTGGTTTCTCAAACTCAAATGAAGGAGCGGAGAGATTGAGAAGAAAAAAGAAAGAACCGGCAACTTCATTGCAACAATTTTTTTCTTTCGCTTTATATATTCAATCCGATCCAAATCCGATTTCATATCTGTTTGGTTTTAACTTTGATTGGTTGTTTTTTTTTTTGTTCTTCTCTCAATCGTCGCGATAACTTTGATAGTGTCAGTAGGCATTCATAACTGGTGGCTCTATCCCTCAATGAGACTAGATGCCAAAAGCTAACGGTTCGAATCGAATCTCGGTCCGTTCCACATTTATTTCTTCTCCTCTTCCTATTCTTTCGTTTCACTTTCTTTCTTTCTTCCCTTATTCTGCTTCTTCTTCCTCTTCCTTTGATGCGTTCTCTATTCTGATTGCTGCTTCGCTGCTAGATATCGATCGATTCTTCTCGACGATCATCAATTTTTTATTCTCCATTCAAGAACCAAACTAAAAACAAAGACCAATAATAGAGAACGATGAATTTGATCGTCATGAGCAATTCTGAGAGATATAAAAAACCAAAGAGAGAGAGAGAGAGAGAGGGAGGAAGAGGACATTTATTCATCTTTGTTATCAGCAAAGTAAAATACCAGGGTGGATGCAGAAGCGAAATCCAATCGAGTCGAAGCGATTATCGATGGCAGGGCTTCGAGTTTGGGACCCAAATTTTTGCGCTCTCAATTCACAAGTCCCTAACTCTCTGGCTCTGCTTACTGAAGTGATTGATATCGTTTCCGTTTTGGATAGAGTTAGAAGAGGAAAATAAATTACTCCTTCATTCTTCTCTTTTTTTCCAGCTCTTTACGTTTCCATTTCTCTTTCTTAGTAAATATAGAAATCTCGTAGAATATACTTTTTTGATGCTTTTCTTTCGATCCTTTCCGATTTGATTTCTCCATTTTTTTTTATTTATTTTGGTTTAATTTGATTCCAATCATTCAATCTCGGTACTAATGTCTTTTTCCTTCTCTCTCTCTTTCTCTCTCTCCTTTTCTCTGCAACTTTGATTGAGATCATTTTCGTATTGGGTGTTTGTCAATTTCACTTGATACTTTTCCGTAGACAGAGAGCCAGATAGCTGATCTAGATAGAAAACGCTATCGGAATCATTTAGTTTTTGTTTCACAACGCTGGACATCATCATCATTAAATCGGCAAATTTTCATAATGATCATTAGCAAGTGTATGTTAATGATCATCTCGAATCATCGAAATGATCGACATTCAATGAGAGTTGTCGATTCTGGTGAATTATTTCCACCATCACTCCATCACTCTACTCTCTAAACTCTTGATTCATTTCATATCGTAGCTAATATTGAACCATATTGTCCCATCAAGTGTCTTACAGAATCTAAAATGTATCAAAAATCTATTTGATTGTTGATGCATCATCGTTTTTTTTTCCAAAACAATTTGATAGATAATAATGGAAATTGTTCACACTTCTCATCTAGCTTCTAGACCATAAAATTGTCATCATAACTAGCTGTTATAGAATCTTTTCTCTCTCTATTTTGGTCAAAATCTGATCGTTTTCTAATCATTTAAATTTCGTTCTTTACACGAACGAACCAATCTGAAGCACAGATTATGTTGATGATTGGTATCGAGAGATAACGATAGAATTCAAGGCATCAGAGAATGAAATTCACTAATATTATTATTATTATTCCAAACTAAAATTGACGATCAATATGTCCATCTTCTTTATTAGTATTTGAACACTTTTCTTCTTCTTCTTCTTCTTCTTTTTCGTTCTTGATCAACACCATCATCATCATTATTTGGAAACATTAGGATCAAAATTTTATGAAAAAAAGCATTGGATCTGGTCTTTTTGATTTTTTTCCACCATTTTTTTTCTGGTATCAGTTTTTTTTTCTTGAATGTCCATCTTATCTAATCGAAACACATCAAGAAAAATAGATAGAAATGAATCGATTCGATCTTCTATCTGCGTTTTTCTCTTTTTTCCTCAATAATACAATGAAACGGGAATAAAATTGTCGGGAGAAAAAAAACGAGAAAAAAACAAACAACCTAGAGAAAAAGAAGAAAAAATCGATCATTTTTCTTTCCTGTAGTTCTCAATAAAACTCCTTAGAAAGTATCTCTGCACTGTTCTTAGATGATCGAACGGAATTGATGATGAGCGAAAAAATCCTCTTGGATTTTTGGATCTTTTTGGATCTTGCTTCCAATAAACTGAGGTATATTATCTTTGTCGATGTTTGAACGCAAACTTCTATTCACCTTCAATCTGAAAACCTGAGTAGCTACATTGAGATAAATGCATAAAACGGTCCAAATGTGACGAGATACGTTTATAAAGAGAGAGAGAGAGAGAGAGAGAGAGAGAGAGGCAGTAAACAAGAAAAAACAAGCAGTAAAGTCTTGCTTTTCTAGCTGATTCAACTCTTTTGCGCGATTAGCGATAGAATTTGGTTGGAAAAAAACAAATAGACAAATAGCATCAAAATCGAATCAAATTCGTATTTTAAAAATTACATTCGAATGAAGAGAAGATAAAAACAAATTTGAGAATAGCAAAAAAAAAAAATATTGACGAATCTCGAATCGAAACCAATCGATTGAAAACCAACCGATGCAGAGAGGAGGACAGAGAGATCGAACAACAAGATCATTTTGTTGGTGAGGAACATTTATTTGCTGAACTAGATCTACTAAATAACACAATGGAAAGAGATGCACAATCGATAGAGAAACAAATATTGTTTCGATGCGATCCAGGTGCAATTTTTTCGAAACTAAAATAGTCGTAAAATGAAATAAAATAAAAAAAAACCATAACAATCCTAGAAGAGAAGATTCAATGGAATTAGATTTCGATATTAACAATACTTAGGTATTGCATTGTTTCGCTCCAGATTTCTCTTTCTCTCCATTCCATTCATATTTTTTTTATGATTGAAGTTTTTCGATTGAGTGAGTGAGTGAGAGAGAGAGAGAGAGAGAGAGAGATTGACAAATGGAAGCAAAATGATCCATCGCGAATCTATTTCACTATTATTTGGGGCGAAAATTTGTTACCAAATTTTTTCCATTCTATTCCTTTTCCATAATTCTTCTCAATTCTCAAAGACAAACAAAAAATTTTGAAAATTTTTTTTCTACTTTCAATCATTGGCATTATATACATTGAAATTGAAGCAAATAAGAGGTCCTATTTTTTTTTATTTTTGTTTTTGTTCAAATCCCAAAATCAATACATTTAAAATTGAAGTGAAGAATTTAATTTTTTTTCTGATTTGATTTTTTTTCTTTGTTCTTTGTAAGAAATTCTATTGAATTCTACAATTCTACAATTGATCGTTTCTTTTCGGTGAAAAATTTGGCCCGGTGTAGATAAAGATTTCGCTTTCTATTCGGCAAGATTGATTTTTTGGATTGCTTGCAACCCTCATCGAATATCCATAATTATTGTCATTCAGTCTCAGTCTCATCAAAGAAAAGAGTTGTTTGGATATCAATTTGGTCTCTTATTTTGAAAACCTGGAAAAAACATCGAAAAAATTTCTACTTCTGTCCACTACACCTGTTTAGAATAGTTTCCTCTATATTGAATTTCTTTTTCTTCTCTTTCCATCTATTACGGTTTTTTTTCGATTTCATTCAAAATTATAACAAAATAGATTTGAATGCTTAGCATTATTATTTTCAACCTCTAATTGTTAATCTAAAAATTTCACTCTTTCTTTGCCAATAAGATAAGATGTTCTTGATTGAATTCTGAAAAAATTTCTAAACCAGAACAATTAAGATCAAAAAAAAAAATTTCAGATTTGATCAGATTCAAGATCGATGTTATGATTTGTGCTAGTTTTCTAGTGTTCTATAGACAAAAATTCTCTCCGATCTAAATCAATCCGAATGGTGTACAAGAATAAAACTGCCCATAATAAAGAATAAAGATAGAATGCATCGAATTCGAACAAATCCAAACAAGGAAGAGAAAAACAACGACAACAACAACAACAAACAAAGACAACAGCAACAACAAACATCATTATGATTATTGTTATTAAGTGTAATTTCGGTGATTTTCATAGGCTATGGTGCTATATTGTCTCATTATTCTTCTCGTTTTTTTTTGTTGTTTGTTTTTTCTTTCTTTTTTGTATAGGAGAGTTTGGGTGGGAATTATTTGTTGTTTTTATTACAAGCAATAACATCGAAGATATCACAATCATCATATTAATCGTTGATTAGGATTCTCGAATCTTCAATTGTTCCTTACAATCATAGCCAAAATAAATTGGCATTGAAGTGATAGAATTGTTTTGATTTGGAGCATTTTTTCTTCACACATTCATTCATTGTTTAATGATTTGTGAATACGAATCTAGAGAACGAGAGAGGAAGAGAGAGAGAGAGAGAGAGAGAGAGAGAGAAAGACGAAAAAAATGGATTTGAGGAGCAAAATTATTCTCCAGATGAGATCAAAATAATCCTAGTTTGCAATGATTTTATTATTCTGATAGAGCTGATAGTAATAATCTGAAATCTAGATAATCAGAATAGTGTAGAATTTCGAAAGAATTCACCATTCACTATGAAGAGGATCAAAATGGCATAAATATTTTGACACATTCCACAAACTATTACATAAATTTGTTTTGTAACCAAAACAAAGAGAACAATTGTGAGACAAATTTCAAAATATCGAATACATTTGATTGTTAGGGATTTGTGAAAATTCTAAATGAAATTATTCATTCCGAACCTCAAATTTCACAAAACAAATTTTACACCTCTCAATTTGGATAATGAGAGAGAGAGAGAGAGAGAGAGAGAGAGAGAGAGAGATTTTAAAATCAATCTTTCGAATAGGTTTCGATGTTTTGCAAATCTCTTCATTATTGAGCTTATCATTGATAGAATCTACTCTCTCTCTACGACAATCAGGTTGTGAAGAGGAAGAGAATAAGGAATGAAAATAATAATTTTCTTCATAGTAATAATAGTTGAGAGAATTTCAAGATTATTCTCACTACATTGATTCGTGCTAATGATTCGTAATGATTGTGGAGTTGTCTCAAATTTTCTTACAAGCAACCAGATCAAACTAAGGTTAGAGTGTGGCAAAAAAAAATTTTCATTGTAGATTTATCGAATTTTAATTCTATATTTTTCTATTTCTTTAAAAAAAAATCGATTATAATCTTACAATTGAAATTTATCTTGAAATTTTAAGCAATCTTAAATTGATCTCTTATGGATCATATGGTTTCAATCAATCAAATCGATCAAACAAACAAACAAAAAGAAAACAAAACCAACGAAATTGTTCCGTCTCTCAATCATTGATCGAATGATGACAATTTATTCGTTTTCAAAAGGTGTTGGTATGGCTGTTCACAGTTGATTGTTTCCCAATGTCTCTTGCAGACCATTAATTTTTTGCTTTGTCTCTCGAAACATAAAAATTCTTACAGTGAAGCTCACTGCTGATTTCTCATCAACATTATTATTATTATTATTATTATTATTATTTTCCATCAATCGATTTTTATTTACTTCAAAATGGATATAAAATGAATTCTTTGTTGAATTCTCTCTATTATTTTCTCTGTTTGATCGGAATGTTTGTTTGTTTGTTTGTCTATTTTGGTCTGCTGTTTTGTATCTATCGTTTGTTTTGTCTCGGCTCGAGATAAGAAAGACAGAATTTGAAAACCAGAAAATAAAGAGGATTCGATCATCATTCGAATCATTCGGTTCAAAAGCATCCAAGATATCATTATTATGATGATTATTCTCATCATTATTTGTTCGGTAACAACACCAACAATACCAAAATGACAATGAACAAAACAGCATTGATAAAAGAGAAAAAAAAAAAATGGAAAGATTTCCATCACCATCATCATCATTAACGACAACAATCGAAACAATCATCAACAAATTGATGCAGTGGAGACTTTTTTTCTTTCCAAGAGAAAACGAGACCAAAAAAAAGAGAAGAATTTGAAAACAATTTCTCGATTCGATATCTCTTTGTAAGCAAAAAAAAAAAAAAAAAGAGAGAAAGAAAAAAAATACTAAGTCTTAGAGAAGAGACAAATAGAATCGTTGCGGGTAGTATCGATTGAAGTAATTCTGTTTGATTCATTCTGTTGTCTCCATTTCCGTTATTGATTCAGATTATTTTTCTTCCTAGGTTCTTCTTCTTCAACTTCTTTTTTTTTTTTTTTTAGTTCTCTCGTATGTGATCGTATTTGTATTAGTCAAATTTGATGACTAAAATTTTCTTAGAAAATATAAATCCTGAAATCTTTTGTTTTGAGAGAGTTGTGTTTTTTTTTTTTTTTTTTGAAAAAAATTTACATTTTTTCGATTTTTTTTTCTTGCAAAAAAAAGTCCATATGGGATTGGTTCTGAAATCTTTCATACTGAAAAGCTCTAGATCCATCTGGATCATTCAAAAGATTGAGCTTTTGCTGATCGAGATACACACAAAGAATTGATAGACTTAGGTAAGAGAAAAAAAAAATCAATCAAGGTGAGTTAGTCGACATAGATAAAAGGTTGAAAGAATATTACTTCTACCAATAGGAAATCAATATTCTTCAAAATGAATGAAATGAATGAAAAAATCGATTTCTTTCAATGTTGCTATATTTGTTTCCAAATTTCAGGTTCAGAAGGATCATGAAGAAAGAGATCTGTAGAAAAAAAAAAATTCTCCTCTTAATTTTCATCAAATGATGCCAATTCCTAAATTCTCTAGTTTTGAGTGGGTTAGAATATATCATTTGAATGAGAAAATAAATTTGATTGCTTTCTCTCTGACAGATTTGAATCGACATAAAGTAATAATCATCATCACAAAGCAAAAAAAAGAGACAGAGGGAGAGGACTCATTTGAATCCCAGACAGAAATAATAATCATCTATGGTAATTTTAATGATATCTCCTTCCATTATTATTATTATTATTATTATATCGAGAGCATCTTTTTTGGAACGAAAATTAGATCAATTCTCTACACTCAAACAATGGTAAGGGACGAAGAAAAGATCTAGGTAAAATTAGCATATTTGATATCAGCTCTACTTACTGTTGCTTTGTTTCGATTTCTAATCGTCTATTTTTTTTTTTTTTTTTTTGATATTCTTATCAATCTAGGCCCACTAGTTTTTATCCACTAGTAGTATGGCAGAATTTCTTCCATAGATGATGAGAATTTGTTTTTGATTGTCGTTAATTAGTCAAACTTAGCTAATTAATTATTACTAAGAGCTAGATGAGAATTTTTGTTTTTTCGCTTCTCTCATCAGTCTAGAGAATCTCAACAAAAAGTTTCATTGAATGAGAAGAGAGAGAAAGATGAATGAATAGATAGATAGAGACAGAGCGAAAATTTTTGGCATAGCCTAAACAATTGTTGTCGAAATTTTTTCTTTTCTTTTTCGAAATAAAACTTTGATGCTGGCTAGAGTCGAGTCTAGAGAGGGATTATTCATTCTTTCCACAATGGGAAATCCAAAAGAAGTGTTTTCATTTAGTAATTTAGTGTATTTGTAAACGTTTCTATCTTAAAGAGGAATTCAATCAAACCGGAATCATCTTCGAAAAAATTGAAAAATTTTGTCAAATAATTTGGAAAAGATTGCCTTCTATCAATCGGAAAACTAGATTCAAGATAAACTTGAGCTTTCCAAAAACAATAGATGGAAGCTCTAGAGAGAAGTTGAAATTCACAATGTTCCATCTTTGAACACTGAATCTTCTTGAAACTCAAGATTTTTGGAACAGATTTTCTCTCATTTTGACATTTCTAGATGGTAGGCCTTGCTTTAGCTTTCCATTCGAAGCTATCAATGTCCGAAAAATGCGAACGAATTAGATGACTAGAACTTTTAAACTCATTGATTTAGCATTTCTAAGTGAATTCGTTTGTTTCAAATGATTCTTTTTTAATATTTGAATCATTTCATGATTGAAAACATTAAAAACTCAATCCAATACGCTCTCTTTAATTCAGGAACGATTCCGAACGATTTAATTCAAGCATCATCATAACTCAATGGTTATCGGTTTCAATTTGAATTTCGAATTCTATCGATCAAACTCAGCATCAGAAAATGAAATAGAAATCAGAAAAAAAGAGAATCTTATGAGTCTAAAGAATGGACTTGAACATTCAATGAGAATGAATAAATCTAAGAAGAAGAAAAGGGAAATTTTAATCCTTGTTCTATTTCAGAAATGAGGCTAAACAACTACAAACAACCAATCAATTTCGTTATCATTTTGATGGAACAGAAAGAAAACTCTCGGTTTTAGAATCGATTTTTCCCTTAGAAAATTGAAACCCCATAAAAACGGAATTGTTTTGAAAAAAAAAAACAAAAATAAAACGAACGATATTGATGAACAAAATGAAAATAATCATTCCTTTTTATCTCTTCCTCTTCCTTCTGGGTCATTCCGATAAAGCAAAGGATAAAGAGAGAGAGAGAGAGAGAGAGAGAGAGGGTATTTTTATGTTCTCGATCTTGTTCTTATCAAATTTATTGAATGACTGATGTTGATAGGATCGATGACGAAGATGTTGTCCGATATTTTGATTTCTTTGCAAGTTGGGATTCTAATCGAACGCAAGCTCTTCTCATCTCTATCTCTCTTCCTCTAACTACTACTCTCTCTTGCTTTATCTTCTAGACTGATCAGCATCATCTTCATCCATAATGTACCGAAAAAAATGGCATTATATGCCCAAGAGAATTCTGGAACGATGATGACGTTAATAGTGTAACCTCTTTTTCTCTCTCTCTCTCTTCTTCTAAATCCTTTATTCTTCTCTATCTGTCGATCTATAGCTATCTAATTTTTTTTTGTTTTTTTTTTCATCGCGAACAACAGAGTAAAGAATGATAAACATCTAGGTTCCAAAATTCCGGTTCCTAACAAAAACGCGAGTGGTTGTTGATTTCATGTATTTTTTCGTTTCATTTTTTTTTCCTCAACGTTTTTTTTTCTTAATCCAAACGATCAATTCTTATGAAATCTGAATATTTCTAGTCGAAACTTTTTCAAAGAACAAAGACAGGAGTCAAGGGTCGAAATGGCTATTCTTATACGATTGAAGCGGTATTTTTTTTTCTAACGAATCGAAATTCGAGCTATTGTTCTTATTATTTACAGATTTTTTTTTTGCAAATTTAGAACCCTTAAAATCATTTCAAATTATTTCTTTTTCATCAATTCGCATAAATAATCTTTTTCTACTATTTCGATAAAATTATTTCTAACTATCCACATTTCGAAACGAAAGAGTTAGTCCTGGTAAGAGAAATTACATCGATGAATTTGAGACAAACTAAGAATACTAAATTATTTCTTCTACTGTCAAACTAATCTTTATTATTCTCATTCCGATTCTATCATAGCTGAAATGCTTTGTTTTGATTGCAAAACTTCTTACCAAATTTATTCGCAAAGGTTCGCAACATATTCTCGAGCTTCACATTGTTTCGTTTCGATCATATTCAAATTCTTGTCGAAGCTTAAGAAATTGATCTTGTCGAATCTATAGAATCGACAATCAAGCTTATTGCAAAAAAGTCAGTCCGATGGGATCTAGACAATGAGAGAGAGAGAGAGAGAGAGAGAGTTAGAGAGAGAGAGAGAGAGGGTAGGAAGAGAATCTTAAGGAAAAAAAAATCATTGTGTAGTGATTCGAAATGATCCAGGGATCTCATAACTAAAAAGCTATCCTCATGGAATTAATCAAGAATCTAGTAGCCGTATTTTTTTTTGTTTTTGCCTCTGAAGCGATCATAGCAGACAATAGATCAAAATAGTGATTTCTTTTCACTTTGCTCTTGAAGTTTTTTGCTCTTTTAAATTGTCTACTAACTCTTGGATTCTCATTCCTAGACTCGTTTGTTTTTTCCTTACTCTATGATACTCTTCTCGCATCAGTTTCTTCTCGATTCAAAATACCTAATATTCCATCTTTATTATATCTGATTTTTGTTTGCGATTGAAAGAAAATATTTCTATTAGAATATGAGAATAACCGTCGGAATCAGATTTAAAGGAGACAGAATCCAAGAATGGCCAATCTAGAATTAAATTAAGTTTATCGAGTTTCTACACAATCTCACCATCGCAAGGGTTCAAGTTCTATGAGAACTTGACTAAACTACTAATTTAAATTGCTAACTACGCTTCGGAATTCCATAGGAGAAAAAAAATCAAAACATCCGTAGCAAAATTTTCTATGCCGAAATTCTTTTAAAAAAGAAAAGAAAAGAGGCTAGAATGTGATGATGTCATGATGGTTGCTGCTCTAGATATTCTTATTTTATTAATATTTTGCTTTGTTATTCTATTTTTGTTTCCATAATAGAGCCCATATCTGTTCGCTATTATTATTATTATTATTATTATTATTACCATTTCTGTGGATGCTGATGTTGTTCGTACTGATTTTTGAGCCGCGATAATAACTCGGCCTTGATCATTTATTTTCGTTCTTATTGATGTTTCTGAAATTTCTGGCCCTTTTATAGCATCAAAATATCAAAACACTCCGTTCTTTCTCTCTCTCTCTCTCTCTCTCTCTCTCTCTCTCTCTCTCTCTCTATCAATTTTCCGCTTTTTTTTGTATTTTTCAATGATGATGCTGATGGCTAGAGTGGTGATTTCGTCAATGAAGCCTAGAATCCTAGAAAATTTTTCGAATTATAGAAGGAAAAAAGATCCCAGTTCAATAGTAGGAAATGGTACTATCAAATCTTTCCGATATATTTTTTTTCATATTTCAAAGAGGAGAGAAAGTTAGCGAAAGAAACAATAAAATCTATTTCTGGTGAAGCTAGAATCTTACTCTCTACTGTTTCTAGATTTATAAACTGGTCTCAAAAAAAAAAAAAAATCGATTGTATAGTGAGAATAAGAGTGGCGGGCAGAAATCGATCCGCTGACAGAACTAAAGAAATAAATTTCTCCACAAACAACCACCAATGACTGAGATTTGAGTCTTAAAAATACCGCTTGAATTATTCTGAGACTGTGTGTACGCGTTATACAGATAGAGATAGTGAAAGAGAAAGTGTCAGAATTCTGGTACAACAACAATCACCAAAGACATAGGATAAAATTAGAGGAAGCGGTACTTTTGTCTCATTTTTCCACATTGACCAAACACCATCAAACAGAGAAGATGAAACGATATGAAGTGAAGATAAACTGAATAGAATTTTCAATAGGAAAAAAAACAAAAAGAATATTGTATGAACTAAGTGTAAAAAAATTCACCATTCACAAGCGATAAAAAGAGGAGAGAGAGGAGAGAGAGGGAGAGAGAGAAAGAAGTAATAAGGGAAAGTTCTGTAGTATCAGAACACTTGAAAGGAACCTAGCAAAAATCAAGACCAAACATACCAACAGACGCTCATTCTCTGACACTAGCTCGAAATAATAGACGAAATTCTCTCATCATTGAGAACATTGAATGATTTACCGAAAAAAAAGGAAATTTGAAATAAAACTGTGAAAATTTTGGTAAAATTCAAGCAACAAAAAATGAGAATAAAACCATATAAACTCAAAGCCAATATAGCGTGGTAGTATTTCTAGAAGAATAAAACGAAAGCAGAGCGAATCGTCAGCTAGTTTGGGCAAGAAATCGTGCATGTCAAAACGATCGAAACTTAATGCTGATGACGGTGCTGGACCGTCAAACAGTAAAAGAGTTTTGTTCCTTAGGAAAACGTACAGAAATCTCAATCTCTCATTCCAAATATGGATAACTTACAAACGAAACATTTTTTCGCTATATATATGAAAAGAATTTCAAGAATGGAAGAGTTAGATTGGAAAAAAATTATTCTCTTTTCTCATAACGAAGATAGAAGCAAACAGATATATCGAGAATTGAGATTAATACTAGACAAAGCAATGGCCATCAAGATTGTAAATGTGAAATGGTGAATGAACGCAAAAGCAAATTCCAGATCTAGAAACGAAGCTAGTATCTCGAGAAGAGAATGAATGAGAGCGAGGACTAAGACCTAGAAAAAAAAATACTACCAATAACAATAATGGTGTAATAAGATGAAATATAAATAAGGATAACAGTGGGCAAATAAATAATACTACACGATTGAGCAGAAGAGAGAGAGAGAGGGAGAGAGAGAGTGAGAGAGAGAGAGTGAGAGTGAGAGCGAAAGAAGTGAAAAGTTAGTTTTTAGTTCCAAGAGATCAAATTTATTCTGATGACACGATGTTATTGATCATGATGAGAACAGTATGATGCGAGAAGAAAGCTTCAAAAAACTCGCAAATTTTGAACATAATAAACAATCTAAATTTCCATTATTATTTTTTTCTTTTTTTTCTGTTTTTTTTTCAATTGTTTCTCATCTCGGATTTTGTTGTGTATCGTTTTTATCTCGCTAAGAATATTATGAAAGTGAACTACACTGCCATAATTAATGCTCGGATTTTTTGTCAATACCAAAATCGGAACAAAAAAAATTACATCGAATCAAATTGAATCATTCCGAATTGATGATAATATTCAATCCATAAAGAAAAAAATATTCAATTAATTTTCTCTAATTGAAATTTAAGAATTCAATGTTTTCAAAACAAATTCGATGACCCACAATGAATCGGATGTTGAATTCGAAATGATTCTCCTCAACGATTCGATATTCTCGTCTTGAATTTCATCGATTCTTCAAAAACAAACAAATATTCTGCATATCTTCAAAGAAAATAGAAAAAAAAAGAGATGAAGAATAATCGGAAAGAGAATTGCAAAAAAAAAAAAAATATGATATGATCGAACGTAAATTGATCTCTGATTGAGCCCAGACATCGGCAGTAGCAAACAAACGATCGAAATATGGTCGTGTAGCTATAATACACGGAAAAAAAATTTTTCGCATTCAAAAAAAAACTCGATCGTTTTGTTTTCTCGGTTTTCGAGCAAAATTTTCTCTCCAATTTTTCCACCATCTAGATTCTCTATCTCTCATTTTATCTTCGTCTCCAATTCTTGGGCCAATTCAATCGGATCGAATATTGTTTTTTGTCGCTCGGAAAACAAACTTAAGTGATACAAATATTCTGTTCAGCTTTCTTCTCTCTAATCTCTCTGATCGATTCGCCGAATCTTTTCGTCGCTTAATTAGTCTGTGTTCGTACCGTGTTTGATTAATCGAATCATTTTCACAACCGAATGAGAAAATTTCTATTTATTGTTTGGTGAATGTTTGTTCAAAGTGATTAAAAAAATCAAATAATTTTGACTATTTTGTTGATTTTAAATCGAATTTCAACTTCATTCTAAATTACTCTGAATTCTTTGCAGCAAAATGAAATTTAACTGAATAAACTAGAATTTTCAAATCTATTCGATTTGATTTGATTCGATCTTCAACTTGATTTTTTTCGATTCTGTCCATTTTTCCAATTTGTGATTTGGAGAATTATTTTTCAATTTCAAAAGACACCATCGTCGAACATCTAGTCATCATTCAGCACAAATCAGCAATCATTCAATTTAACTTCATTCTTTAGTAGCTGATAATTGCTCAATTTCTTCCAAATGATCTTGGATAATTTTGGATTAATCTCGAACAAAAAAAAAGTAAGAATTTTCAAAAACTTCTTCAAAACATAAAATCCATAATAATCTAAATAATTGGATTATTTTCTGTTTAGATAGTTTAGCTATCAAAAATTGTTTTAAAAATGAAATTTTTCTCTATCAAATTGAATACCACCAAAACATCGGAGCAAAAAAATAGCTATAATGGAATGAGAATAAACAAACATTAAAGAATTTGATGATTTAGGTAGAAATTAAGGCGAAGAAAAAAAAAATTCACACTTTTCTTCTTTGAGTGTCGCAGATGGAAAATTTGAAACAGAAACCTCTCCTTTCACATATTTTTCGCAAAAGGTTTTGATCAAAAAAAAAAATCAGCATCGATCAGCGAAAATTAAAATCCTTCTGATTTGTTAGAATGTTCAATAGCTTTGGTTCAATTTTTTCCAAATGCTATCCAATTCAATTTGTTTTTGTTTTGTCTCTGTATGTGTGTGTGTGTGTGTGTGTGTGTGTGTACGAATTCTGATTGGTTTTGAAACTGGCCCAAAAAAAACCATAAGATGACAAAGAATATGGTCAACATTAAAGTTTAGAGCTTTTTGTGAAGTTCCGCTTCTTGTTCGAAAATCTCCACAACCAATAGTCGTTGAGGATATATTGAGACTGTTATCCTCGATTGATTCTGAATAGAAAAAGTCGAATGTCACAAAATCGAAGTATTTCATCATCCTCCACCGAAATCTTGTATTTTGTTTCCGCGAACTTCCGGTCGTCGTTCGAACATCGAGTAGGAGTGAGAAGATAGCAACAAAAAGCATAATGAAAGTAGCAAATGAATGGATTTTTCCTGTTCTGTATTTCTACTTATCATCCCACCTAAACTTGACGAAGAAAATGATTCCAAGAAACAAATAGTTTCGCTTTAATGTTTCAATTTTCGTATTTTTTCTCATTCGCTCCCCCCTAATCACACCCATTCTTGATTTTGAATGCTATTTCTTAATTAGTCTTAGAATTCCTTCCAGTTTATTATCGATCGTTTCGTTTGTTATTGTTCTGTGGTCTTGCTCGTTTCGTTGCTTCTAAGATCAATTTTTTTGTACTATCAAAAAAAAAAAAAAAACAAGAATCCGAATCTCGAGCAAGTATGCGAGCGCAAACAAGCAGAAAAACAAACGCCTGTTTACAACCTGAAAGAAAAACAATTAGTATTGATCGAAACGTTTGTATGTGTTCGCTCACATCTTCATTTCTAGTGAAAGTTTTTTCTCTGTCTAGGTCTGAGAAGAGTTTTGAGAAAACAACAACATTGGCAACGAAAACGAAAATGACATAGAGTTTTGGAAAACGTAAATTAATTCCATCAAGTTTTCGAGGGAAGATTTGCTTGAGATCGAGACTTTTAGCAATTTAATTAAAAATAATATCTTAAATTGATAATAATATTGAGGAATCATTGTGAAGATTGAGATAATAGTACTAATAACTATGATTAATTAAGACAAAAACAATTTTATGCCTATTTAGATAATTGCATTCCGAATAATTTAGGATGAAAATTCTCGCTTCTTTTTTGCTGTTTGTTTTCATCATCATCCGTATTAATTATATTTTCAACGTTTATTGAATCTAGGCAAACCGATCGCAGTTTTTTTTTTTTGATGATCACAAAAGAAGCGGAATAAAAATCAAATTGTACGGTTTCTTTTTTTTTCTATCTAATTCAGTTTCATCAATTCATCAATGGCAGCGAATTGATTCATTTTAAAAACAACCAATTTTTGCGATGAATTATACTCCGATGAATTTTCACAATTAGTTATAATTTTAGAGACAGTTTCAATATCTTTGAATCTATCATTGATAGACTTTGAACAGTTTTAAGATTGACTACTCTAATATTGTTGATTTTTTCTTTCAAATTATCTTCAAACTAATCGTTTATTTTTCAATCTCCGTTGTTATAGATCAAATATGGAAGCGGAAATGAATGCAACCGCACAACGAGAATCAAAGCGATGAAGAATCTTGTTTGAACATATTCAAGAAAAAAATAGAGAAAATCAAAATCTCAAATCGAATTCCGTCTTTTCGTTTCGAATCGTAAAAGCTGTCAATAACAAAAAATGAAATAATATACAAAGTGAATTGTAACGAAAATCATCATCGCAAAAAAAGTGAGATACAAAATACCAATAATAATAATAATAATACTGAAAAAATCAATTAAATAAGCAAAAAAAAAAATTTCGCAATCAAAATGATGGTGTTGAGAAGATTCGTCACTGTTTCCGCTACCGTCGTGGCAGCCACATCAGATGGCGATGATGGAGACGATGAAGATGATGATATTGTTGGTACTTTTGTCGATTCTGTTCAAGAATTCAATCCAATCTCAATCAAAAAATCAACTCAATCGTCGATCGGAAGGAATAGATTAAGTTCGTTTCGATCGCAATCCTCACAAAAATTATCTTTGTCCAGAATAGTATCTTCAATCAACGATTCTATTGATCGTCTTCAACAACATTATTGGCAATCTCGATCGATTTTGATGTTTACAAAAAATCGAATCGCAATAATAAATGTTCAAGTTTTGAATCGAAATCATCCACTACAATTATTATTATTATTATTATTATCAAAAACAACAACAACAACATCGTATCGAACAGATTCTTACAACAGTAAATCAGATAATTTAGGCGATAATGACGATGATGATGATGATGATGGTGATGGAAATTTTGATGATAATAATGTTGAAAATGGTGATGGCAATGATGATGAGCATTGTTCTCGATCGTGCGGATCAGAAAATCAGTCCAAAATTCCACTCGATAATTTGAATAATGATAATGACCATCATCTATTTGGATTCGAGCAAAATCACAGTGGTGATGATTGTGTTGGATGGATTCACCGAAATCCTAAACAATACTTTAAAACAGCAATCTTTGATCAAAAAAGTAGAAGATCTAATGAAAGGGAAAATATCGATATAGATTTGATTCGATATGTTTCTCATCGATCTGAATATTTTGTTGAAAGTAAACTTCCCTCCATAAATTATACCCTTTTATTGTCGTTATCAATTTCAGTTAGATCAACATCATCTTCATCAACATCATCAACATCATCATCGCATTCAACAGAATCGCCATTGTTTTCATTATCATCTTTAATATTGATCATAAATTTTTTCCACAAAATTTGCTCAGAATTCATCTCGTCGAATCTTAGAGATAATCATCATCATTATTTTCATCATCGAAGCTGTTATCAATATCATCGACCAGAATTCTTATTGCTCAACAAACAAAACACAGCAGATGATAGAAAAAGAGCTACGAAATGTGAACAAACCTTTCCACCAGTGACCTTAAAAAGATCCGATGAGATTGATTATTCAATCTCATCCTCATTGGCCCCTATATCATCGAAAACAATCATAGAAACATCATCATCAACGTACAGAATTAAATCCTTATCATTCATTAGATTGTTTTTATTTTTGATTTCAATCGTATCATCATTATTGATTGAGAATTTTTCTTCACAAAAATTCTCAATTCTTGAGCAAAAAAGAAAACGAAGAAGAAGAAGATGGAGAAGAAGAAAAATCGAGATTATTTCCCAATCAAATTGTTACTATCCACCAGCGTTGATTGTTCGAATTTTCATAATGATCATCATTGTCAATCATCTTTTTCTCTCCTCATTCCATTCGATCTCGTTGTTGGTCGATGCTTTCAATGAGAACGAACGAGATGAGCATGAACCCGAGAATAAGTATGTGTTTTTTTTTCTATGCCATAATCCACTTTTTTCATATCGAAGATGATTTCAATAATTATTCAATTTCTTCTCTTTTTGGTTTGTTTGTTTGTTTGTTTTGTAATCCTATTCCCTTTTCTCTCCTTCTCCATCTCTCTATGCTCTTCTCTTTTGGATGTTACGAAACAACAAGATCCGATGCTTATAGTGATGCTGGAAGTAATATAACAAAAATTTTAAATGCCTTCTTCGATAGCGGCTACGATAAACGTGTCCGACCAGAATATGGAGGTTAGTGTCGCTAATGTTTGACAAAAATAGAGCAAAAAAAAAAAATCTCTTCCA
Organism: Sarcoptes scabiei; assembly: GCA_020844145.1. Classification (NCBI taxonomy): domain Eukaryota; kingdom Metazoa; phylum Arthropoda; class Arachnida; order Sarcoptiformes; family Sarcoptidae; genus Sarcoptes; species Sarcoptes scabiei. Next base: position 3,237,098 of record CP080490.1, on the reverse strand, counting down.
ATCTCTACGCTAACAAACACACCCGATTCTCCAAAAAAAAAAAAAAAAAAACAGTTTTCGATAGTTTTCTGTTTGTTTTTGCGATCACTCGTTGTTGTTAATCTCTTGAAAAAAAATTTTCACATTTCTCGAATGTAAACTTTTTCCACATAACGAGAGCAAGCGAAACGAAACGAATGGTCAGTGATCTTCTTCTATTGCTATATGGAATTAATTCGTTCGGAAGTAGTGTATCAATAATAACAGCGGAATCGAGTAAATAATCATCGAATTAAATGATGATGCAAGAATCGATAGATAATAATAATAATAGAATTCATCTTCTGATCGAAACCGTTCCAGGACCGAGAGAATGTTTGTTTGTTTATGTTTGTGTTAGTGTTTGTGTTAGTGTTTGTGTCCTCGCTGTTGATACAAGAAAGAAAAAAAAATCCGTTTTATTTTTTTTATTTTTTAGATCAACTCTCCATTACGGAAACGTTTTTAATTTCAATCAAAGAGAGAATCTAAATGGATTGTGAATAGCTGAACTTTTGAAAAAGAAACAGAATTTGTATATTTTCTCTGTTAGAATTTAATTTTTTTTTTTTTATAAATTTCGATTTATTATTTCAATGAGAGAGTGGGAAATTTTTAACTGAAAATAGTTTGCTATATTTTTTGCAATGAAAAAAAAATCAATCTCGACAGAGAATATCTCTATGTCACCAAATATCAAACAAACAATGTTATTAGTTGATGAAAATTATCCCTCCAGGCAATGAAGCATTAATAACAAAAGATTAGAGCGAGATAGATCGCGAACGAAAAAGTATTAACGAACAACGAACGTAACAAATAAAAATGAGTCTCAAACTTCAATAATGAGCATTTTAATGATTCCGAATGAAGTGAAAATCTAAGGAGCAATAAATTTCGAAATGAAAACATTAAAAGAGATGGAGATTTAGAAAAATTCAACCTTAGAAAATGACGTTTTTGTCTTTTTTTTTCTCTTCTAAAATAATCCAAAATCTATGGTCCTTTACTGTTCAATGTCTTAGAGCTCCGAAAGAATTCTCTAGAGAATCGAAGAGTTAGCAATCGAAATTGATTGCGAGAGAAATCTATCCAATTTGAATCTAATTATCGAAAAAATTCCTTAGAGAATCTAAAATTTTTTACAAAAAAAAAAACGAATCAATTGCTTAATGATAGTAACAGTATCTTTGAATGATGCCGTTAGCGATTTTCCAATATTATAGAGCTTACTGTGACTACAGTAAAATCGTCTTGAAAATTTTCTAATTCTACAATGTTCCATTCTAGGCCCGCCGGTACAAGTCGGCGTCTCGATGCACATCATTGGGATCAGCTCTGTTTCTGAAGTTCAAATGGTATGGAATAGATTTAAGCAAAAAAGAAGAAGAGTATAATTCCGAAACAAAAATTTCTATTCTTTTCTCTCTCTCTCTCTGTCGAACATTTTCACTTTCAATAACAATCGATCATCTTGGATCATTCGTCGAAAGGATTTCACATCCGATTTCTATTTTCGACAATTATGGAAAGATAATCGGCTGGTTTTCACACCGGTCGGTGGCATCGATAATCTAGTTGTCGGCGCTGAAGTGGCACAAAAAATTTGGGTCCCAGATACATTCTTTGCGAACGAAAAAGTTGCATCGTTTCACAGTGCCACCACACCGAATACATTTTTGAGAATTTTGCACACCGGCGAAGTTTATCGTAGCATTAGGTAAGTTGTTATGTAAGCTAAAAAAGAAATTCTTTTTTTTTTATTTCTATTTTGAGATTAAATTTTTTCTAATTTGAAATCGCACAAAAAAAATGGAAAATTTTCTGTATCTAAATCACTCATGAGAGAATTTCATTTTTGTTTTTCTCTTAATTTGGCAAAATCACCTCGAACAGCGAATACCGAAAGCATATGGCACACAAGGTCCATAATTTCATAGTGGCCTATGCGTTATGCAAGAGTGTGTGTGTGTGTGTGTGTGTGTGTGTTTTTACCAAAATCGTTCCCTTAAAATCGTTCCGAAGGAGGTGTGTGGTAACCAAATTTAGTAACGTAGAAAGCCAGAATTAATAACGAACGAATAATAATCGTTACGAGTTGCGAGAGGAACAAAAAATTTTCTCTCGATGATTCAAAATAATTGAATTAAATTTTCTCGTTTCCAATTCAAAGCGAGAGAGAGAGAGAGAGAAAAAAAATGCAAGCAAATAATTTGTCCTTGTTTTCGTTCGAAGCAAGACTTTTCACTTCGTTTTGATGATTAATTTGGAAATTTTGATGGCCGAAAAACAAAATCATCGAAAATTTTGACAAAAAATTACAAGCGAAATAATTGAATGAAACTCGAAAGCGGTTGAATGATATCGTCAAAAATAGATTCATTTTTTGTTGTAACACAAGAACAAGCAAAAAACAAAAAAAAAAAAAAAGACAAAAAAAAGTCAAAAATACATTCGAATTCTCAAATCAAACCCTTTGAATAGACAATTTGTTCTCATCACACACACACACACACAGAGACACGACAGCACTACAACCAACAGCAACAACAACAAACATAGTATTACAATGAAAAATGATTCTCCTCTCTTCTTCAAAATGTTTCAGTTTTGACTGTTCTTGCAAAAAAAAAAAAAAAAAAAATGGAGCAGTAATCGAAGAGCGAGGGAGAGAGAGAGAGAGAGAGAGAGAGAGAGAGAGAGAGAGAATCTACGATTCAAATCACAACCCTTTTTTTGTTGTTGTTGTTGTTGTTGTTCGGAAGCAGTTTTGTTGGATTTCTTTTCATTGTAGAGAGACTAGATAGAATAAAACCGAAAATAAAAATTAAGATAATTGACTAGCGGAACCGAACCAAAATGAACAAAGCAACAACCAGAATGATTATGGAATGTGAATGAATGTTCTAGATTCATTCATTTCAATCTCTCTCTCTCTCTCTCTCTCTCTCTCTAGAGGGACCAAGGATCATCAAAAGTGTGGAATTTTGAGACGATTTCTCTCATCTTTTAGGGAGAAAAGAACTTTCTTCAATCGATCCAATGGTCAAATCACATTTTTTTTTGGCCTCATTTTTCTTACATTACTTTGTCACTTATTCAAACAATTTTCCGTCAAATTCAATCAAATTCTTTTTATTCTCTATTGTATTCCGATCATAATCATCCAAACTCTGGTCAGAATTTTCAGAATATAATCCTAATTGTTACTGCTATTTTTCTCATTCATTCTCAATTCTTGATGAGATTATTTTGATTAATTTTCATTGTTGAATTGCGTAAAAGTTTTTTTTTCTTTTTTGTTCGGTTTTGTTTTTCTAGTCCCCTACTAATTCAGTCTGTTCTGTTCTTCTCGACATGGCCCCATTGTTCGATCATTGAATTTCGTTCATTCAACTTCTTTTTCATTGGTACAAACATTGAACAATGATGAAATTTAGAAAACTTTGAGAATTTGAAATTAGCTAAAGCATTCGATTCTACTCTATAGGCTATTGTACTGATAGTTCTTAAAAAAATTTTTTTTTTTTGTTGAAACTAGCTCAATTTTTTTTTCGTCTCATTTTGTTCTAATTTGAGCAAGTTTGAATGAAATTCTTACTATATTAATTACTAAAATACCAATATTTTGAGCCCATGAGGATCAATTTTTCTCATCAATGCTCTTCTAATTAATAGTAAATCGATTAATTTTTTCTAGTTTAAAATTCTTAAGCCAATTCCTAGCTGAAATAGCTCGTTTGGATGGAAAGAACACACACAAAAAAAACGATTGTTAATTCAAATAATCACTTGATTTCCTTCTTTGGTTCTTTTTGGTTCTTCGATGGAAAAAAAACAAATTCTTTTTTTTCTTTCTTATCAAATTGAAAAATTTAATTGAAATTTTTTTTTCCACATCAAATAACACAAGCTCATTTCTATTCCATCGGACATCAATTTCATTCATTTTTACATTGAAAATAAGAATGAGCTGCTTCCCACCCCCAACATCTTCTTCGACATTTTGATCCTAACTATTCGTTGCGAAGAAAAAAAAATGATTGATCCGTTTCGATTGGTTCTTCCAATGAATGGAACCTAGGCCAGAAAAAAAGAAAAGAAAATGAGAATAAAAATTTGAGAAAATGTAGAGAACAAAAAAAAAAAAAACTATCAGAAATATAGACAATAGAAATGTTGAGAATAAATTCATTTCTTCTCTGTCTATGCGGTCGGGGGGGGGGGGAAAGGAAAAGATTTGCAGAGAAGAGACAAAAAAAATGAAAAAAACAAAGCGAAAGAGGAAATTGTTCCGAAAGTGGGGAAAAAAAAGATGTGAATTTTATTCATTCTCTTCTCTCTTCGCTGTTTCTGTGACAAAGATCTATCGACTATCTATTCTAATGGTATTCTTAGACCTTTGTCGTCTCAAATTTTGATCCAATTTTGATTGATTGATTTCGATACGAAACGATACGATACGCTTCGTTCAAGAGCCGTATCTTATTTTTTTTTTATTTTGAATTAATATTTAGAATTTTTTTGCAATGAAGTTTCCAAAAAAAAATAACCTCATCTAGTCATTATCTTTTTGATAGAAAAAAAAATTTTTGAAAATAAAGCTCTATATGTTTGATCTAATTGAATCGATCCGATTCACATTACAAATTTCTATCGTCAAAGAAACTATTGAAGAAATTCAGTTCAAAACTTCAAATTTAGCTAGAAAAAAAAAAATGATGACAATTCACATCACAATGATTTGGATGAATTTTTGATGAAGAAAAAAAAACAACAATCAAAGAAATAGAATAAAATCCGATCGAATTCCGTTGAACGTTGAACTCACAAACGTTCTCGTTTCTCTCAATCCACAAAGAATTTCAGAAGTAGGCCCTTTTTTTCAAAGTCTTATCCTTTCATTGAGTAGAAAATAATCCTACATTAGTTGTTGAAGAGATTCTAAAAAAAAAAAAAAATTTTTGATACCAAATTCAAAACTACGAAAGAGAGAAAACCCTTTCTTAACAATTCATCTCGATTCTGGTGGATAGATTCACACCTAAATTGTATTGTATTCGATTAGTTTTATTATTTTTGTTTTCAATTGAAAATTTTCAATTTCAAATTCATTCGACTATGCAATAATTCTCTATCACATTCGCATTCTTTGATTCTTTCCAATATAGCTCATAACTATTCGTCTGTTTTTTTTTCCAATGCAATCGGTTACAAAAACCGATTATTTTCATTCTCATTCTCATTCTCATCGTCATCGTCGTCGTTTGAGAATAGAACACAATCAAACACAGAATTGATTCAAGCACAGCATCACTACACCGATTTCATTGCGCTTTTATTTGATTTCATTTCATATGGTGTTACTATTCTAAAAATAGCAATGGAAGAAAAAAAAAAAAGAAAAAGATTCAAGCAAGACAAAAATTTGAATTTCAAATTTTTTCTACCCCACCCAGAAACACAGTAACGTTTGGTATTCAATATTGAGATAGTGAGAAAACGATAGGGTTAATAATTAGGACTTTGTTTTTTTTTTTGATTCGGTGAGAATTTTGTAAAGAAATCGACAATTTGAATCCATTTTAATAGCTTTGTTTTATTCTTTTAATTTTGTAAGCTTATCAAATGGATTCATTCATCAAAAAAAAAAACAGTTTTTTTCCATCACAAAATATTAATTTGTTCTCTGTCATATCTACATCGAAACGATTTGTATAAATGGAATGTTTCAAATGAGTCCAAAGTTTCAAAAGAGAGACAATCAATCAATCTAGATTTTTTTAATCAATAAATCATTCAATTATCGAATGAATGCTATTTAGAATGTCGATTTTCAAAATCAAATGGATAGAATTGAGAGAAAAAATTCTTAGATTAGTTATAGGTTCTTGAAAAAGGAATTTTTTTTTACGACAATTTACGAATCGAATCGATTTGAAAGATAAAAAAAAATCATAGATTTTTAAATTCAAAACAAATAGACAAAATCGAGTAAGCATTCGCATTCGAAGGAAAATAAATAATCCAATAGATTTTCGTCTGGAATCTCGGGTTCCGGGAATGCAATTTCTTTTTGTTTTGTGATTGACATCTATGTCATAGCCAATTGAAAATTTCTTTCTCTTTCGACGAAAAGAAAAACATTTTTGCCTAGATTTTTTTTTTTCAATTCTAGCTTCTTCTTACTGGTTTGAAAAAAATTTTTAAGATTGATGAAACGAAATCATAATGAAGAGAATGCTCGAGATTATTCATTTTTTTTCTTCAGTAAATCTTTGATTCTTATGGAATTTTCGCTCTCAATTTTCCATCCAAAGATTTGATAAATTGTTTTTAGTCTAAAACTTTCAACTCCTACGCACACACACACACACACACACACAAACACACCTCTATAGAGAATTTATAAAATGTGATAGCTTTTTTTTTGTGCGATACCAATTTTTTAATGGAATAAAAGAACAAATTTGAATAAATAAATCAAAGCGAAGAGTACGTTTCTCTTTGATGTTTAAATCCGATCGATGGGCGTTTACAGTTTGGAAAAATAGTTTTCTGACTTCTCTGGAATCATTCAGAGGAGTGATCGATTTCATAACGATCATACGTTCTGGTGTAATAAGGTGTTGCTAAAATTTTAACCAATCTTCAAACAATGCCGTTCACTAACAATCAAAACGCTCTCAAAGTTTTCGAACTGGTCAGATACAGGCCTTTCTTAAATTTTGAAATAAACGAGACTCTCTTCTAGTTCCTGCCCCAAATGTTCGCTTTCTCCGCAAAGAATTATCTATGATTTACGAAATAGTAAATTAGCTCTGGGCATCAGAATTCTTATCGAATTCATTTCGGTCGAAAGAATACAAAATCATTTATAAGAGAAAGAAAACTAAGATATCATATTGCTTTCGGTTATCATTCTTTATCTAAAGTGATCTCTCTTTTGGAGAATTCGTGATGAAGGAGATTTCTGGGAGAAAATTTTCAATACAGATGTGTCGAAAGATGTTTTCAGCTCGAATGATTCAATGATTTCGATTTCTTGTTGGCTTTTAGAATTCTCGATTCAGATTCGAAGAATCCAGATTTTTGTTAGCCAAACTAAATCAAAAAAAAAAAAAAAAACAAACAAAAAACAAACAAACAAATACAATTCACGAAACAATGACAAACCAATTATAACCCAAATGAATTGAAACCTTTCAAACATTGAATTATCAAAGCATTCGCTTCACGAAACTCTTTCATCGGTCTTGAAAAAAAAGATGATAAAGCCTAGAAAAGCGAAAGAGCGACTGGATGGACCGATTTTTTTTTTCTTTCAAACAAAAGAGAGAGAGAGAGAGAGAAGGAGAAGTGATAATGCTAATCAATGTTGGCATTCTAGCATCTTTGTAATGAAATTAAAGTGTTGAATATTGCGTTATAAAGAAGAACAACAAAGTATCAGCGATAACAATTGAAAGTGCCATCGTTTTGTTGGCTCTATGAGAAATCGATCAACTAGTATTCTTCTCACGACATCAGACACACCTCACACACACACACACACACACACCTTTCCTTTTTTTCGCATTTGTGGAGCAAATTTCTCTGTCTCTCTCTCTCTCTCTCGCTATCTTTTTTTCTCTTTTTGATTCATTCATTGTAGTGGAAACAAATTCCATACAGATCCAATGTGTTCCAAATTAACAGATAACAAAGAGAAATTATCTGCAAAGAATAGCACTCAATCATCACTTCAGTCTCTCTCTCTCTCTCTCATCAAACCACATCGATGGTGGTGAGAAAATTAATATAAATAAATAAATAAAAGACACATTTGAGAGATAGAAAAAAAATAATAGAAATCAAAATAAATAAATAAATAGAGTGATGAAGAAAAAACAAAAAAAAGAACAGAAAGAATAGAAGACCAAAGGTTCCTCATCATCGACAACCATAAGTCGAAGGTAACACCAACAATCGTTTTGTTTCTCTTGTATTGTTTCATCAAAACACCAAACATCATCATTATTATTATTGTTTGTGATTATTATTGCCATCATCAAATTTTCAGGGGCTATCAAAGTTAAAATAATGGAATTTTGATGTAACTCTATGCTTGCCATCTTCTCTCTCTTCTCGCTCTCTGGTCTCGCGAATTCTCCTCACCATTCTTCTCTGTCCCGTCTTCTCTGACTGACTATCCATAATAGTAATTTGGCTCTAATGTTAACTTCTTTGCACTATTTATGGTTTTTTTTTAGTTTTTTTCTTTCGTTGTCTGTTTTTTTGGTTCTTAGGTTTTTTTTTACTTGTCCCTTTCTGGATCTAGTTACTCTACCATCAGTTTGATGATTGCAATAGAAACGTTTCTATCAGCGAGCAATCAAAACTAAATTGATATTTTCGCTTCCCTTCTGCTAGCCCTTTAATTTTTTCTTTCTCGATCTCCTTTTTCGCTTTCCGAACTCTCTTGTTTGCGGTAGAGAGTCAAGTGGTAATGAGATAATAATAGAATATTCTTACCTTCACTAATACTCTCTCTCTCTCTTCTATCTCTCTGTAACTTTGCCATCTATTCCCCATTCTCTTCTGAGGTCAATGATTACGATCATTATGTGGTTGTTCATACAGCTCATTCTCTCTTTTTCAAAGTCCAGTCTTTTTCTCAATAGCCTCGATTTTTGAATGTGCTCGTTTTTTCCTGATTTTGAGGCTTGAAATTTTTTTTTCGTACAGAAAAAAAACTAATGAGAACATTCCGATATATTGAAAATTTCAAAATATAATCTCTATCTAGCGACCTCATCAATTATAACTAAACATCTTCTAATTTTTTTCAATCAGAAAAGGATCTAGAATGTTTTTTGAGAACATAAAAAAAACAATTGAACTAATTTCGATCCAAAAAATATTGAAACAGTCTAAAGTTCAATGAGCCTAGTTTATCAGATGTTTATTGAAAAGCAGTGAAGTTTCCGGTTGAAGGTGTCATTCGAACATTCAAAATCAGAATTTTTTCTATTCTTCAGTGACAGTAGAGAAAGGATTGAATGGATTAAAAGAGCTATTGAGTTCATTCTTTCAATATTAACTTCTACACTAGTGTTGTTTTAGGGAAAATCGCAATCACCATCATCGTAAGTATAACTTCCATCGATTTCAAGCAACGCTTCAAATCGTTTGATGGATAGAAAGAAAAATAAAAAAAGAAAAAATTTGCAAACAATGAAACAGAAGCATTGAATATCTAATAATCTGTCATTTTGAATTTTTTCTCTCTTCTCAATTCGATTTATTATCACTTTTCGTTCTTCGATCTAGAATGGCAATTTTTCGAAGCTTCAATAGCTTCAACAATTCAATGTTGCTTCTCTCCCTCTCTCGCTTGTTTGTATCATCTCTATAATCAGATTATATCAAAAGGCATTGTGAAATTTTTTTTGGCTCAAACCTCACCTCTCTCTTGTTGATTAGTGTACTATTATTGCCATTCTAATCGTCTATTATAGACTTTATTTTGATGTTGTTGTTGCTCATTATTTTCTTCATCATCGGGGAAAAAAAATTCTAAACCTTCTCCCAGCCAAGACACAGAGAGAGAGAGAGAGAGAGAGAGAGAGAGAGAGAGAGAGAGAGACAAAAAGTTTGAATCGAAAAAATTAATTTTTTCTTCCCCCCCTTCTTTCACTATGTTTTCGCTCGGTTCTTTCTAGTTTATTTGATTCCTTTTTTTTTCTTTTTTTTTCTTTTTGAATCGAATGTCAGTCATCATTAACTTGTTCACAACTTTTCGCCTACTAGGTTCGATTGAATTCTCTACAATTTTTTTTTGAGTAGCTATTTTTTTGCGTTCTTTGTGTTCGAGAAATTTCTCTCCACTGTTCCTAAATATTTGTTTTGTTTCATTATTGTTTCTATTTCTGATTAAATAGATTAACGGTGACGGCAAGTTGTCCGATGAATTTGCAATATTTTCCAATGGATAGTCAGCTCTGCACAATCGAGATTGAAAGCTGTAAGTAATTTTTCTTTCCTCGTTTTCAATGTTCTCTCTCTCTCTATCTCTCTCTGTCTTTCTTTCTTTCTTTCTGTTTAAGCTTTGTTATAGTTCCGTACTCTTGGTTACACAAATTATTATCCAGTACAAATTTTCTATTTGTCCTCTTTTTATTTTGTTTTCGAGCAATTTCACTTTGTCTGATCGATTATCAAAGTCGTTATCGTAGCCATTTATTAGCATAGCAATCATCAATAAGACTTTTGCTCGATTCTCGATTATTATTCAATGATGATCATTGTTGTTATTGTCATCACAATTCCAACGATTGTAATTAATGACGATCAATAATAATTAATTATGTTAGCTTATTGTCAATTTTTTATTCGAGTATCGCCTGAAGGTTTCAATTCATCAGAGACCTAAGCAATCGAATAATAGAACAGTTTTCTTCTTCGAAAGGAAACTTCCTTTCATTGATTCGAAAGCTTCAATATCAGTTAAAGTATTTGATTTTGGTTTTCCCATTAATTATCTTTCGATGATGTTTTGGGATTCAGTTTTCTTTTCATCAATACTTTTCTAAATTGATAGAATTAGATATTCTCGATGATTTCGTTATCGTTCGATACCGATGTCGTTTCTTACGAATCATTTTTGAATGAATGATGAATTACATAAATACTCTATCGAATAATCGAGAATCATTTCGCTGAATGAAACAATTGATTCAATCCATATTCATTATTGAGATTGAGCATCACATTTAATCTGATATTGGAAAGAAAGAGAGAATATAATTTTAAACGTCTTTTCTTCGAATATTGAAAATATTTTCGTTTTTATTTCTGAGAAAAAAAAAGAATTCTCTTTTAAAACTCTTTCTCTCGATTCAATCAAAACCAAATCAATGATTCTTTTTTTTGTTTGAAATCTCTTTCATTTTTTTTTTTTTTTTTTTGAAAATCATCTCCCAATTCACTTAGAAATTCATACAAGCTAAACCCCAAGAGAGGAACACTATTCGTAGTGAACAGATGAATAATGAATTAATACAGATATGCCAGCAAAAAAAAAAAAAAAAAAAAAAAAAAGAAAAAGTAAAAGCAAACAGAACGAAAGAATAGAAGCTATTTTATTCAATAGGTAGAAAACTCGAATCGAAATATTACCATCGTACACAAAACTTCACACACCAATCTTCACTTATTTTTCTAAAAAATTCCAAACAAGAGAAATTTATTTAAATATAATCAATACTACTTTTTTCAAACGCAAGGTAGTATTATCAGAATATTATCGGGGGAGGAGGGCGAGAGACCATACACAAACCACAATCGTAAAATGATTCTCCATCAATTTTTTTGCTAGATTTTTAAATTTTGAAAAACCAAACGTCAGAGAGAGAGAGAGAGAGAGAGAGAGAGCGAAGAGAGAGAAGAGAGAGAGAGAGAGAGAGAGAGAGAAGAGAATCATCCTACCATTGAAATGATGATTATTGAATTTAATAATAATAATAATAATAATCAAGATCATCATCATCATCATCATCGTTGCATCATTCACGCAAAACCATCCGCTATAATTGCATCACGTCTCACTAGCCTCAATCTAACTAATATCTCTCTCTCTCTCTTTCGGAACGATGTTCAGAAGATGATTCTAGAGAGTGGAGTCGAGAAAAATATAAAAAAAATGAACGAATTCTATTTTCATATGTATTAAGTAGAAGATATATATTTTGCTTCTCGTTTGTATCATAACTTTTCGAACAAGATGATTTAATCATTTATCATATTTTTGTTCTCTGATTCCATATCTTCATATCGCTCTTTTTAGCTTTCTCGATCACATCGATATCAATGAATTTTGATTGAATTAGTTAGAGATCAAAAAAAAAAAAAAAAAAAAAAAAAAAAAAAAAAAAAAAAAAAAAAAAAATGAGAGATGGAAATTGAAATAAGAATCCTTACCATCTCCACAATCATCGTTGTGCGTGTTTCTACCTTTGTGCGATTGCAAATCTCTTTTGCTTTTTTTTTTTTTTTTTGAGAAGCCTTGAAGCGTTTTACTCGAAAAAAAAAATTCTCCACTAAAAATGTCGATATATTATACACTCTCATTTTTGGTTTCTTTCGCTTTTTTTTGTGGTAGACTTTTTAGACTGTAATTTTTTTTTCGATTGAAATTTTTTTTTCTTTTTTTTTCAATCGAAAGTTTTGAAATCCAATAATCGTCGCTCTCTCTCTCTCTTTCTCTCTATAGCTCTCTCAAGCACGTCCATCAATGGTGTTTTGTGTTCGATTAGATCTAATTCAATTAATTGAACAATAATCACTCCATAATAACATAGCTAAATGTTTCAATCAGAATATTCAAAAGATAGAGGGAGAGAGAGAGAGAGAGAGAGAGAGAGAGAATTGATTCAGATTGCAATCGATTGTGATAGTAGATCTAATCTATTTTGATTAGAAAGAGATGAAATAGCTACGTATCAAAAGTGAAAACGTAAAAAAAAAGAATCGCTTTCAAACACCGAAAGCAATGGACTTTCGTTTCAGGCAATCCGATAGTGTTGTATGCTTTGCTGTATGCTTTCAATTAATTTCACTTAAGTTAATTAGAAAATGTTCGCTAATTAATTTTGATCAATCGATTTGATCCAATGCAATCACTGATGAAAAAGAATAATAGCCAAGTTTTTTTTCTTTCATTAGATATCTGATTTGGAATCGTTTTTCATCGAATTGAATTTATTTTAATTAATTGGAGCATATTTCAATCTCTTTCAGTGGCTTTAATAAAGAAGTCACAGATTTTTTTTTCGTTCTCTGATAATTAACTAAGAGCATTTTCTGTATTGAGAATTTCATTTCGAATCCAAATCCTCAGTTTTTTGTCGAAAATTTGAATTCCCTCGACTATTCCATTTCAATTACGGTTCTTTAGAGATTTTTAACTCTTCGATTTTTTTCCAGATGGTTACTCAATGGCTGATATAGTTTACATTTGGGCCAAAGGTAAAGAATCAATCGGAATGTCAAAAGGATTAGAATTGCCTCAATTCAAAGTGGTAGGCTATCGACAATCGATGAAAATTGAAACCTTAAGTACAGGTCAGAACTGATTGGCAATTTTCTTAAACGTTTCAAAATTTTTTCAACTATTTCGTATCGATCTTCTTTTCCTAGGCAATTATTCTCGTCTGGTCTGTGAGATTCAATTCGAACGTTCAATGGGCTATTATCTTATTCAAATCTATATTCCGGCCTCGTTGATTGTCATCATTTCTTGGGTCTCGTTTTGGCTTCATCGTAATGCCACTCCGGCACGAGTGGCGCTCGGTGTAACCACTGTGCTTACGATGACCACATTGATGTCATCAACCAATGCAGCACTGCCTAAAATTTCCTACATCAAATCAATTGATGTCTTCCTTGGTACTTGTTTCGTGATGGTTTTCGCTTCGTTACTTGAGTACGCCACCGTTGGCTATCTTGGGAAACGGATAGCGATGCGTAAGACAAGATCACAACAATTAGCTAAACTTGCTCAAGAACATCGAAATCGATGTGCGGCTGCTGCTGCAGCAGCTGCCGCTGCCGCATCTGGACCGAGAGGCGGTAGTCTCAATCTCAATCTATCCGGCCTTGGTGGTATGAATCTCTCATCTACAGCTCCAACAGCTGTGGTCAATTCATCGAGTAATCAACAAATGCAAAATAACAGCAACAGTATTGCAAGCGGCGGAATGTTAGGAGGCGATGATGATTCTAATGATCAAAGTGAACCACCAATTGTACCGCCTCCACCAATGCCTATGCCCTCGGGCGGACCAACCGGAATGATGTGCCAACAAACCGATCTTAGCGCGACCTTACACCGACCATTGAAACCAATGTCGGTAGGTTCTAATTTGATATTTTTCGGTATTTTTTTTTGCTCAAGAAAGATCGATTTAAGATTCAATTTTCTATGGATTTTCAAAGGAAAATTTTTGTCTTCTTTTTAAAGATTTTTCTAGATAGATTCTGACTTTTTAGAACAACAGAAAAATCTTCTCCTCTCTCTCTCTCTCTCTCTCTCTCTCTCTCTCTCTCTCTATTCTCCTTCTTTGTGATTAGAGTTTTTTTTATTTTCGTTTATCGAATGGTTCACAATCAAAGAAACAACAAAATAACAAAGTTCTTTTTCCTTTTGCTAGCAAAATAAATTGGGTCCGGAAATTTGGTCTGTTGATTGGCAGTTTGACAATGATGATTTTCGTAGACTGGAGAATTTTTTTTTTTCGCCGAAGAAAAAGAAAAACAAGAATCAAATTTTCTTTCAACTAAACCAGATCCCAAAACTCTCTAGCTTATTGATTGATACGAAATAGTGAAAGTATTATTATTTAATCGAGAACAAAACAAGAGTGTAGAGCATCCCTAGCGAGATTAAGCTTTTCGCTTTAGATTGAAAGTCTTCTTCTCTTCTTGCTCTATCCCTTGCTCTATCTATTTAGTCTCGTTTTTCTTGTCGCATTTTCTACAACAGTTCAATAATTTACCCTTTTCTATTAGTCTTCAATGTTTTTCATGACAAAATTTCTCACTGAAACGAGTGAATCGTGAATGATTTTTTTCTTTTTTTCGAAGATGAATAGAATGGTTACCAATGTTACCATTCATCTTGTGAGATGATTAAATGCAATGAGGAAAAGAAAAAAAAAAATTTCAAAATGTTTCCAATTCAAAAGAGAATTCCGAAATTATAATGTGTTCCGTTTCGAAGCCACGTACGATTCACAATCATCATCATTATTCACAGAGAGAGAGAGAGAGAGAGAGAGAGAGAGAGAGAGAGAGAGAATAATCAAAAACCAATTGATTGTAACGAGATTGCTTCTCTTCCTTCTTTTTTTATTTGCTCTCGATTATTTTGGTAATTTACTTCTCTATCTGTGCTGGTTACGATCGAGTATTTTGCAAATCGTATTCTTGCTCTAGATATGAAATGAGATCGCATAATGGATATTGAAGAAAAAGCTAAGAATCATTTCTGATCTTCTAATCATTCTCTTTAGAAAGTTGAAGAAAGCAATCAAAATCAATGTTATCTCTCACTTGTTCTCTTAATCTATCTTCCTTCGAAATATTCAGTAGGGTTTGAAGAGATGCAAAAAATTGATGGAAACAAACCGATCAAAATCTGATTTGATTCGATTCGATTCGATTCCATCATCATCATCATCATCGTCATCATTTCTCATTCATTCTTCCATCAAGATTCTGGGACATAATTATCATTAGTGTCGGTGATCTAATTTCGAAAAGCAAAAACAAAAAATCACATTCATTACAAATTTGTCGAACAATGAGAGAGACTGCGATTAGGAAATCATTGCCGGTAGGACAATAATCAAGATAATAACAATCAAACTCGAAGGTAACTCCAAAAAAAAAAAAAAAAAAAGATTATTGGCATTCAAAATGTTGATGATTACGAAACAATTTCGATCGATTTTGGATCAAATTATTCTCATAGTAAACTTACACACACACCCACTCGCCATCGATTATTTCATTCTCATCTTCTTTTTCTCTCACTCCCCCTCTCTCTCGTCTTTGTTCTTCTTGTTTGATTTTTTTTTTCGATTCGATCGAACAAATCAAACTGATAATTATCGATTTCTTTCGTTGTTTGTCGCGAGAAAACTTTAGCGTACACATCTCTAGCCGATAGCTTTTGTAGAATTTCGTCTTTTTTTTCGGTCTTTCGCCATACATACTATTTTGAAAAAAAAAATTTTAGGAAGAAGATAAAATTATCGAGAAAAATCTACAACCTCAAGAGACCTAAGTAAAAGAATGAAGAAGAGAAGAGAGCCCTAGAATGAAGAGTTAGAACAGAATAAAGATAGAAAGAGAGAGAGAGAGAGAGAGAGAGAATCTATAATCCTCATCATAAGCGGATGCAAATGCAAAATGTCGAGTTTCGATCTCTTTGTAATCTAGGGCCTAGATTTCAGGCGATGTAATCCATTAATATCTCTTTAGAATCGAGAGAATCTGGAACCAAACAATGAAAAAACAAAATCAAATTTTGATCGTTTTTTTTTTTTTTTTTGAAAAATTGAAGAAGAAAAAAAGATTCTATTGCAGACGATTCAACCGGAATGAGAGCACACTCTTTTTTCGATTCTTCTCTTTTTGTTAGCTAGAATCACTGCCCAATTTGTTTGGTTTCTCTCGGTGGGCACACCACTTCTCACCATTCCGTTTAGTTTGGTTGTTTTTTTTTTTTTCAATGGACACAAAAAAAAACAAATATGTTTGGACAAATTTAGTTCTCTTCTTTGTTCGGAAAAGAATCGAAATAATCTTCTTCTACTTATACTTTATCTCTCTCTCTCTCTCTCTCTCTCTTCTTCTTCTTCTTCTATTCGAAATTTTTTTTGTTGTTCCAAAGAGGTGTGTCTTAAGGGGCGTGTTTGATTTTGATTGTCGTTATTTTTGAATTTCTTTCTCTTCGCTCTCTCTCTCTCTCTCTCCTTTTTTCTATTTCGGTCTTTTTCTCGTTCTCTTTTTTTTTCTCGTCTCGTTCGCATTCTGTCTGGATTGTTTTGTTCTGGTTCAGTCGATGACCATTTTGAAAAATGGTCATTGCAAATCATCAGCATTAACCAGTAACGGCAACAACAGAACAAAAAAACAACAATGAATATAAAACGAAGAGATAATTGGATAGTATATGACATTTATTTGATTTTGTTCGATGTCAATGTTTTCGTTCTCTGCTCTCTCTCTCTCTCTCTCTCTCTCTCTCTCATCGATTCTGTTTGTTTGTTTTGTTTGAAATCTAAATCTCGAAAACATACGAAACTAGAACAATACTAATAATCAGAGACTCTCCAAATCAGGGAATCATTCACTACAAGATGAGTCGAATACAAACTATATTGAAACAATAAAGAAATCGAAATAGGATCCAGGAGGACGTCTCGTGTTCTGTGATAGCCGAGAAACTCTCCTGATAATGATAACTTCGATGAAAGCGATCAAAATTATTCTCGCAACAATTTATTACGATCAAGTTGTTTTGTGTGTGTGTGTGTGAGAGAGAGAGAGAGAGAGAGAAGGAAAAGGAATTTCAAACTCTATCACATTCTTCAATGTTGAGTTTTTTATAGTTATTATTCAATATATTAGTTTCAGTCTTGCGGAACTCAGAAAAAAAACTTGACAATAATTTTTGTTTAATTTTATTTAATTTCGAATGATTATGTTTGAGATTGAAAATCGCAGAACAGTGTTCTAATCGATTAGATATAAACGACACCAGTGTATGCATTTTTGCAACGTTCTCGATGCAATCAATCAGAATTCAATCCAATATTTCGAAACAATCAAGGCGCAATGATCGAAGTTATCCAATAGAATCGTCGAAATCGAAAAAAACGACAAAACAGAAAAATTTTCATTTAAGTTCTTTTAGCTTTTCCTCTTTTATATGAAAAAAAAAAATCACTTTCAATCACTTTAGCCGAAGAGAAAAAGAACGAGATATGGATTGAAATTTTGATCCAACAGCAAACACTCTAAAATAGCTTCTAGATTTTTCTTTTTCGTCGATCTCATCTCGAGACTATTAGATTCGAAGAAGTTCGATTTAAGGAGATAGGTAATCATCATCATCATTAAAATAATGGCATAAGATTATCTGATAAATATTCTTTGTGTGTATTATGTGTGCGTGTGTGTGCCAGAGTTTGCGAAAAAAAAATCAATGCCAACATCAATAAAACCATAGAATGGTGTAGGATCTTCACCAGACCTAACCACACCTACCCAACCCACCCATCATCATCATCATTTATCATCGAGATCCTCTCTATTTCTTTCTCTCTCTCTCTCTCTCTCTGTTACATTTTATTTTTCGATTCGTTTGATTTCTTTTTTCGATTGTTGTCTTGGTTGTTTTTGGTCTTTAGGTTTGGGCCATTTTTGTTATTGATTTGCGGTTGAATTAATATCCGTTTGTAACTATCGAACGAAAAGTTTGCTCTGTTTTCTTCTACTTGAATTATGAAATCTGTATTGATTTGTTGTGGTTGTTTCTCTCTCTCTATCTCTCTTTGATTAGACCAATATTCTACTATAGTTCGTAGATTTGCAACGAGAACCTCTCTTGATGCGAAAAGAGTTCTGCATACATTCAATGATACTAACTGGAAAGGGTTTTCTTTTGAATCGTTAGAGTTAGAAATCAATACGATTTCCTTTGGCAAAAGATTGATTGATTCTGTTTCCTTTTTTTTATTCGCAATCAGTTACATCAGCCCTTAGAACGTTATGCAACAATCGGTACGCCTCGAATCGTACACCACCCATCATTGAATTGTCCATCGACATGTCCACAAGTATGGCGAACGAAATAAATTGATTTTTTTCCCATTTATTAACTTATGTAATCTTCTGTTTGAAGGCATACGGTCGACAAGATGTTCGATTGCAACGAGGTACATCATTGATAGCTGGTTCGGATTGTACAGCCCAAAGACAAAGTTTCTCGGCGAACAAATCGATTTATAATGCTCATCATCCATCGGATCATAGTGCGATCCCAATGTCCGGTGCTACGTGTTTCGGTATGATGCCAATGAGACCGAACACACCGAATCCATTACCGACAGTGAACGATCCTTCTACAGCAAATCTTCTCGGGACAGCGATGCCTCAAACAAATCCACCGATTGGAGCATCACCAACAATCAATCTACATAAACGTCATCACAATCAGCAACATCAACAACAGCTTCAACAAGATCTTGACAATTGTGATGCTGACAATCTAAGTCTGAACGGTCCGAATTCTCAACATCTAAGACAGCAACAGCAACAACAGTTTCTACAACAGCAGAATTCTTTCGGACCAAAAAATCCAAACAAATTGTTTGGTGTTAGTCCAAGTGATATCGATAAATATTCCAGAGTTGTATTTCCAGTCTGTTTTGTTTGTTTCAATCTTATGTATTGGGTCATCTATCTTCATATCTCAAGCCAAATGATTGAAGATTTGATTCCAGCTAATTGATTTATAAAATTCCGAATGATTCAAGAACAAGAAGAGCCGACAAGCAGAAAAGTAACAATAAGAAATATTAGCAAACTCTTTTTCGATCATCTTCACAATTTTTATGCTTTCAAGTTTCATTCCGAGAAACCGAATCAGCTCGCAAATGTGATGAAAACAATACCGTTGAATTCAATCCTTTTCTTTTCTTTTGATATAGTCGTTGTTTTATGTTTATTATATCTCTTCTGTTCTATTTTTGAATTAGTCCGAAGAAAAAGTTTTGAGCGATTATAACAGGTTTTTTTTTTAAATCGAAAAAAAATAGGTTTGAAACTTTTTTTTCTCTTTCCATTTTTACTGTGGCTTATTTCGATGCAATTTTCATTGATCATCTCTCTCTCTCTCTCTCTCTCTCTCTCTCTCTCTCTCTCTCTCTCTCAACTACAATCTAATTCAACCCTTTGCTTATTGTTATTGTTCTTGAAATTTTAACAAAAATCTCAATCGATCCACAAACGAATACCATCCATGCTGATAATTTATACCAATTGAAACGCCAACAATAATCCAATAATCAAAGTTTTTGGTTTTGTTTTTTTTTTTTATTTTATTTGCTATCAAAATGATTACTGCTGTTATTTGCGCGTTCTGTTTTGTTGATTTATTTTAGAAATCTTTTCTCGTGTTTAATTCGAACTGCCGGAAACTTAGAATCAAATCGAACAATTCAACGATGATCAAATTGAGAATTGCATTGAGAAAAAAGAAAGATACCTAAATCGATCAACATCTTTGATCTTCGGATTTTTTTTTCTTTAATTAAATGTAAATTCAAACTTTCTATTTACTTTTTTTTTTTTGCTACTATGAAATAAGAAAATGTTTGGAAAAAAAACAAAGACACAATCGATTTAAAAAAAAAAAGTGAGATCTCTAACTAATTGTAACTTTGAAATGATTTAAAAATTTACAAATTATTATCTTCCGGTGTGTGAATGATTCAAAAACATAAACACACCCACACCAAACACACACCTTTTATTATAATTAGATTCGAAATTTTGATGGAAAAAAAATTTTTTTTTCTCTTCAAACCGATCGATTTCATCTTTAAAATCAGCCCTGCAACACCGATAAACAATACAAACTGGTCTGAAGAAAACTGGCCCCATTTATGTCTTCTTCTTCTTTTTTGTTGAATTTCGATTATAATTTTGAATTTTTGTTCTCTTCATATTGAATCTTATCGAAACATCCACGACTATTCATTTTGAATACGAAAATTGTATTTTATCATCGAAATGAACAATCGATCAAACAAAATTTCTGCTAAACTCTTAACTAACTCACAATCTTCAGGTCTCATTCTCAAAACGTCGTATTGTTATTTGTTGACAAAAATTTACAATTAGTAACCTGTATTATGATGCTGAGAAAAAATGACATTGATCGAAATTGAAATAAACAATTTGATAATGAACTAATTTAATGGATTTAGTTTTTTCTTTTGTTTGATTCTTTGACATTTTGTTTCAGATTTTAGAGGAACAAATTCAACAACGAAAAGTTTTCCTAAAGACGATAAGCGAATCAAATTTTCGAAAAAAATTCGATCGAATGATGAACACCTGCCGAACACACCCCTCATCACTACAATTACATTAGCGATTGATTGAATGGTCGATATTCCGAATTTCAATTCTAGATTCTATTGTCGACAGTTGAATTATTTCAAAACTAAAACTAGAGATCTCCAATGAATTCATTCGAAGAGAAGATAATGATAAGATAGAGAGTCATCAATATTAATTATGAAATTCTTTTTGACCTGGACGCCATAAGTGAAATTTTAATATTTTCGCTTCTTCTCTATTATTCTCAACTATTGTTCAGAGTGAATTTCTCGATTATCGATTCTGGTCTAGAGATATATTCTGATCGATTTCCCTCTCTCTCTCTCTCTCTTCTATGTGGCTTGAACTTGAGGACCGAATGAATGATATTTCATTTTGAAATGATTATAGACCATAATCGTCTCAAATGATACCTAACTAGTAAGAAATGAATTCATCTAGCAATTGGAAAAAAAAATTCATCCATTTGATCAGAATAAATGTAATAAGGTCCCAAATGTAACTTTGATTAGCCTATCGGATACCTATTGATTGTACACCTTGAACGAATACCATAAATGTCACCGAATGGGATGGAATCTATCGATCGAAAAAGTCGATCCAATTGATCTCAAAACGATTGATTTCGGATGTGATGGCATAAATTCTGACATATTTTTTTTGACTATAATTATAATATCGAGTGAAACGTTTGAGCGATACATTGTTCGCAATGATATTTACTGTTTTCTAAAAAGACGAAAAATGAAACCTAAATTTTAGGAATATGTTCTTATTCATGAATAATTTATTCTCAAACAATATTCTCTCTAAACCGAATCTTCAGGATGAATTTCAGATGAAGATGATTTGAATGGATTTCGAATGAATAATTTTCATATCCATTTAATAATAGACCAGAATTCAATCGAAAAAGAGTATCACATCATTAGCTAGAAGAATTTTTGTAAAATCGCACTTTATTTTTCGATGACCATTATAAAATAATTTTGATAATATTATTTAATCTTCATCATCATCATCATCATCAACGACAGCAACAGCATTATCGATATAGATTTCTTCATCGTTATCTTCGTCTCTTGTGTCAATCAAATTTGAAACAAATTCATCTTGATAATTATTCGAATCAATCATTATCAAATCACGATCATTTTGAGAATGTTGTCGTTGGTGGTGGTGTTTCGTCTGATGATGATTATGACGATGATAGTTTTGATCAGGATAATGGCAATCAGTCCGTTGTTGAATTCGTAACAGTTCATCGGTATCGCTTCCGTACAGAATCTCCTCATCGGAATCGTTGATCATCGAGAGTGTTGGATTATCACGAATAATTTGGAACTCTATTGCGATTATCGATACGATTGTCCGAAAAATAAATAATTAGAAATAATCATCATATTGTTGCAAACAAACAAACCGTTGGATCGATTCAGAGAAGGTCGATAATAATATGCACAGCAACAAATATAGATATTGGTCAACGAAAAGATCGATAAGAATGTCGCCGATGAAGAAGCGAAATGAGTGAATGGCAGTAATTTCAGAAATGGTATCAAACTGATCAGATTTGATTCCTCATTATCATAGCTCGATAGGAGTATTGTTAAGATCGAGATCGTTATCACGAAAATCATTAAAAATGTTTGCAATTTCAGACGAACATCGAAATAGGGTAGAGAGTGAAGCTCAGTGAATGCTGCTATCGTTAAAATGATCAGATAGCAGAAATATAGTACGAATGAGATATAAAAACTGAGTTGTAGAAACTGAATGAAATTAAAACAGCGATTGAAAAAGATTCAATTAATTTTTGCGAGTTAAATTTTTAAAATTCTCTTTTCTCACTTGTAGAAAAGCAGAATGCTTGTATGCGTTGATTTCATCGAAAATCGGATTAGAGATTTGATTTTTTAACGACCATGACATAGTCAACGAAACTGAAAGCCATATGGTACCGACGATCAATATTTTTCCAGCGTAAAATCTCGATACTGGACGATTGACTCGACGGATTCCGTGAAAAAAACACAGCCAAAAGAACATAATCATTGTCTGCAAGGTTGTGTGAAGCCAAATCTCTAGAAGATAGGGAAAATGTGAACCGAGCAGAAATTGTATCGGATAGAATGGATTATTCGATAGAATCAAAATGATTAACTGTGCAGCAGTCCATTTTTGTTCCATCGACCAATCAATCAAAGGGAATCGATAGAGATGATTCATGTAGAAACAAAGCACAATGAATGTGATCATCAAGAAAAAGAATCGGAACCAAATCGATAGATTAGTGAACGAAACATTTACAGAACGGAATTCAAATTGAATATCTTCGATGGAATATTTCTCATTGACCGATTCTAATCGATTAAAGGTCAGATTGATACGGTAGTGTTGAAATTCGATCTTGATCAAATGAAGGGCCCGTATTGGTTGACATTTACGTCCAGCACAAAACAAAGTCGATCGTAAATGACCATTAGCTACGTTCAAACGAGAATTTGATTCAAACAAAGATTTAAAATCCATCATTGTTTCAATACTCTTCATAATTAAATGCACTCACAGACTAAGGATTTGTTTGAATTTGTAGAACGAAGACCATCTAAATTGATGAAAATATCAAATTCTTTGTGAAAAGCTTCCGAGTTCTCTTCATTACGTAACGAAAAGATTATAAACAATGACAATTGTTGCGAATAGGTCGATAAGGCGGATGTTGTTACAACAAAGGGCCCATATGAAAGAAGATGTGAGGTATAATTTTCGGCAATATTAGAATCGATTATCATCTGTTTGGCACTGATTCGATCGATTCTTTCGACATTGGGACCAGCTAGACCGATGAATAGGAGCAAAACATATGCGGAAAGGAGAGCCGATAGCGAAAGAAGGACTTCGCGTTTATGCATTATATACACGTACATCTGTAAAGTTCTAAAAAACAATTCTTAAGCCAAAGAATTTAGATAAAAATAGAAAGATAATAACAACCTTTCACAACGATCATGGTAATACATCGGTCCTATGAAACGATTGAATTGTGAAAAGAGATCGTTGAATTGTAGATGAGCTTTGTATAGAAAACTCATCGTATATCTCTAATTTATAGCTTTAGAGAGAAGTGACATATACACTTTACACTTTCGGTGGTTTCAATCAATTAGAGGAGAGAGGAATTTACTAGATTTCATTATCGATTTCATTGTCATTACATCGAAACAAACAAAAATGGCCAAAATCATTATTGAATTAATCTGTTTCAAATGGATTGATTCGATTCGGAAAATTTTGGAACACATCATAATAGAAAGAAAGCCAAACCGAATCAAAACAAAACAAAAGTGGGCGAGAAAATAGAGAGGGGTCTAAGAGGCAGGAATCTCTCGACCAAAACTTTCAGTGGTTCCAAACGGATCGGATGGGATCGAATCGGATCGTTCAGAAGCGGATTTCGCTATTGATTGTGATGATCTAAACCACTACTACTCGTTCCGATCTTTGATTGCAAAAAAACTTTGGCTATCAATAAGGCGGTAGGATTGGATCCAACGAAATGTTTCCAAAATGAAATTCTAGGCGGTTTTTAATAAGAATAAATAATGGGCATACAAAGGAAAAGAAATATTTTATTATAGAATGAAAAACAGAGTATCAAACATCAATAAATTCAAAAAAAGTCTTTCAATCTAGACAAAAGTCGTCGGGATTCCATCGTTCCGATATGATAGATACTGATTAATTTAGGCTCAATGCTATATTTGGAACAAAAACTTATTCGATAGCTCAGAAATCTCAGAAGAAATTTGACATAATTCCATCTCAGGTCATAATTTATGATGATATCAGGTATTTTGAAATAATCATGATTTTGAGCTAGAAATGAAGAAGTTGTTGAGATTGGACGAAAATTCGAGTGAAGATTTGAATAAACTTCAACATCTTTCTCATCAGTCTCTTCAACACAAGTCAAGCAAAATATTCCGAAATTTTTTTGAAGATTTACGACATTGTTCCTTGCTAATGCCGAGTCCGAGTTAATGAGCATAACAACCTGACTAGAAATTTTGTGAGTCATTATCTCATTAATCAGATCAACATTATTAATAGAATCGATTTCGATCGTCATATGACGAGCAATCAAACTTTTTGAAATCCGATAATCAATTAGTACTCTATCGAAATCAAAGTCTGTTCAGAACCAATGGAGAGGATGTTTAATAATTTGAGAAGATATCATTCAGAAATTTGGCCTACTTGAATTTAATGAAGCAATCGATGATCTTTGAGAGGCAATCGATAGATCCGAAGCGTAGTTATTTGGCTTTAATTGAGAACAGGGAATTTCTTGGAAATCGAAAAAAAAAGAATATTGAAAAGAAATGTTGAGAGAGGTGTGCAGTGATCACCTTTGAAACTATCAAGTTTCTTATACGATCCATAACTATCTCCATCGTCTTGATTATCTAGAATTTGGAGATCAAAATATAGATAGAGTAACAATGAATAGTATTTTCTTACAATTCTTTTTATGGTCACGAGGATTGGAATCGATCCGATCAAAATTCTTTTGAGAATTTCGTTTCGAATCAAACGAATCATTTCGATCGAATCTATCATCATTGTCTTGAGCTTTGTAATGTTCTTTTTTATTGTAAGTGGATCGTTTTGAATCACAGTCCTTGTGATCTTTACCTTCGCCAGCATATTTTTTCGAATTATCTCTACGATCGCTTTTGGAACGATCATTGGTTTTGGATTTAGTGGCCAAATGACTATGAACTTTCGGCAAGTTCAATTCTTTTCCTTTTAATTGAGACAATTGAAACAAAAATTAAATGAAATAGGAATTTTTAGAAAACTTACGAAATTCATTAGCTTCTAATTTGATTGTTTCAATATATTTGTCCATATCAACCATTTTGAAAAAATGAATAAGTTCGATGAAAATAAAGAATAATAAATCTTCTTGAAACAAAATGGAACTATTTAACAATTTCCAATTTAAAAAATATTTGAATTTTGAAATGCTAAGTGATTCATCACTGAGCAATCGACTAATGATTGTTTATGAATTCAAATAATCTGATCGAATTCTAGTGAAACAAACTTGGACAGATGAAGAAGAACGAGAGAGAGAGAGAGAGAGAGAAAGACAGGGAAGAAGAGGTGTTGTAGGACGAAACAACAAAAGAGAGAGAGAGAGAGAGGGATAAAGCTTTAAGAAGGCGGATGCTTCGTAAGGAGAAAGGGGATAGAGAAGAAAAAGAATAAAAAATATTTTATTAGGGCGCTTATCTACAAATCGTCATCTTTGCGCGAATAGAGTAGAGAAGAGAAAGAGAGAGCGAGAGGAAACAAAGACAGATATGATCGTAAACAATGTAAAAATTAAGCTAAAATTTAGTTTCCGGTTTTAAATTCAGTTTGGAAATTGTTGAAAATTTTCAAGATTAATGCAATCTATTAATTTGCCACAGAAAATCCTTAGATAATCCTCTTGCTTCAAGAAAAAAAAGGTTCGTTCAGTAATGTGTAGTAAAACCAATTATTGTTTTATTATTTCAAAACAACACTACTTTAAATCGGTGATTGAATCACCTTCATTTTTAGTGTTATCATTCGATTGAAATGAAACTAATCATTCACAATGAAGCAATGAATTGTGCAAAATAGATTCAGATTCAATCATAACGAAGATCTATGTCGTCGATCTCTCTTTGCAATCAAGATTGGTTAGGAGATGGATTCCAAACGAAATCGCATTCAATTTGACGAAGATTAAATTGATAATGGCTAGCTGTGCGATAGTTATTATCGATGATATAATATGGTGCAATGACATGTTCGTTTTGTTTTAAATCTTTCATCAAAAAATATTTCATCCATGCTGGATGATTCGGTCCCGGCGTTCTGGAAAATTTTGAAATAGAAAATGCCAATTAAATAACTCGATCAACTTCAATTAATCGAAACTTCAATTACCCAGTTCGTATGAATGAATTAACAAAATCAATGACTTCTCGTGAAATTTCTCGCTCACGATCATGGTGTTGAGAGTGCTGAGAGAATGGTATGCCGAAAAAAGGCCACGAATCCCCTCCATGACAAGCGCCATCAAATTTATGACACCATGGTATCGTTTTGCCAATTTTCGCTTTATAAAACCATTGATAGACATTGATCGTCGATGGAGATGAACTAAAAATGTTTCGAACAAAACTCAGCGTTGGACATGTTAGAATGAGATCACCGAAAGCGATCGATGTTTGCTTCTTGAACAATTCGCTGTCATCAAAATTATCGTCAAAGCCATTGTAATAGAATCTAGAGATCAGATCCAAATCGAATGAAATTTTATCATCCGTAATAGTTTGGATCGATTTTTTCAAAGCATCTCGAACATCATTCAAATGCATCGATGAATCGTTGTCGAAACTTGGGAAGAACAATTTGAACCAGAATCCACCTTCATTCTCTACGGTATCAACGAGTATATTGAAATTTTTTTTATGATTACCATTTAATAGCATTAGATCTGGAAGATCTGGCAGGAATTCACCATCAATGATCACATTAGTCTCGAGACCAGACGGATTAATTTTATTTATCATATCTTTCCAGTCTAATTTGTTGAGACATTCAACGGTCTCTTTGGTTACCGATTCATCTTGCTCGTTAGCGCATCCTAATGATTTGATCATCAGCATTTCTTTCTGCAACGCATTTTCCGGTGTCTTTACCAATCCTTTTGTTGCTGCACCAGACATCATAATAGCGTTTTGGAAAAGATCCCTTGTGATAGGCGAAAGAATATGTAAACTAACTGACCACGAGCCTGCACTTAGTCCAGCTATAGTTATTCGTTTAGGATCGCCACCAAAATAACGAATATTCTCGTTTACCCATTTCAACGCGGTTGCTTGATCCCAAAATCCTTGATTACCTTTGATTTCTTCAATTTTTTCAGAATAAAAGTAGCCTAAAGGTCCTAATCTACAACCGATCAAGCAAAAGTAAGATTGAAAATTCAAATCGAAGGCTTTATAATATTAGATACCTATAATTGAAGCTAACCATAACAGCGTCCATCATCGTAGAGATCGTTTCCATATCATTCACCAAAGAGCTAGATCCGCCGACTTTCAATCCACCTCCATGTATCCAAAACATTACTGGACGAAGATTGTTTTCATTCAAAGCATTGACGTTCGGCGACCAAACATTAAGATAAAGACAATCTTCGCTCATTTCTTGGGAATAATTTCTCAAGATAGTTGTGTAATCAACAGTAGTTCGTAGCTGAATAGGTTGAAGACAATTAGGTGGCCATTTCAACGCTTCAATTGGCTCAGTCCATTTATTTTTTGGAGCAGTTTTTTTGAATCGAAGCTCATCGATCGGCGGTTCAGCATATGGTATCCCAAGAAAACGATTTATCTCATGCCCATCTTCGCTCAAAAAATGTTCACCAATTATCTTGCCATTTGGTATCAGAATTTCTACCTTCTCAGCTAGAACCAATTCCAATGCGATCAAAAGAGATACGACTATAATCAAGGCTTTTAATTTCATTTTTTGTTTTTGTTCTTAAGATCGAATCAAAACTCGAAAATCATTTTCATTTCTTGCTGTAGCTCGAAAATCAATGAATTTTTAGACCTAGAGAGAATCGTTGTCCTATTGAGTGCATTTCTTTATATAACTAGACATTATTATTCTATCTCTCTTTTCCTAAAGATTTTTGAAATATTTTTATCAATACTATCATTCGAGAAATTGCCAAGATACCATTGAAGTTTCTCATCACTAGACTTATATCTGCTTTCAACATTCAGATGGAGAATTTACCATCGGAGATTTATCTGCATATCTGCACATTCAATCTAATTTCAAATGAATCAATCTCTCTCTGAAAATTGGCCTCTATCAAGACAAACATGAAAATGTTTGGGAAAAAATGAATGGAAATGATTTCATTTTGCTTTTAGATTTAATTTTATTTTTTAAACTTGTTTGTAATTATTACAGCAACATAATCGCAATAAGATCATTATCAAATCAATGGCAATCATCGACAAATTTCGAAGAGATCGGTTTCGATCAAATCTCTTCCCATCAATGAGATATCTTTGTTTATTTCAAAGTTCTAAGTCTTAGCGAACAAGCGAAAAAAAACATCGAAATTCGAAAGCATAGAAGCATAGACGAATCGATTTTTAGATGTTGTTTAAAATCGAAATTCGGTCTAATTTATTGTTATCTACTTAAAAAAAACTTTAAAAACATTTTCTTTCAGTTCAAATCAGAGAAAAAAAAATTTCAAACTTTTGTCTCATTGTTGTGAGGTATCTTGTCGATGATGATGATTTTGTTGTTGAGAGTTCAGAATCAAATCTTTCGAGATCAATCGATCCGAATAAAAGTTTGTTGGAAGAGAAAATTTCATTCTTCTTTGCTTTTGATTCGTCTCATAGCCGTCATCATAGCTTTGTCCAATGATCGTTGTCATTCTTTTCAATGCCGCTGGTGACATCGATCGTTGTGGAGGCGTTCGCGGATCTAAATCATCTTGTTGTGAATCTTTATTGATTGATTCCGGATCGGTGTCCACTAACCAATAGTTTCGGTCTGTTTGCCATGGATTTCGATTGATCTTTTCAAATAAACGTTTGCGAAATCGTATTCCATCTTTGGTCTTGATGCAATTATCAACAAAACGACGAAATTCGCCCTCTGATCGTGGTGTTTCGTATTCAAGTAAATAAGTTTTTTTTATGAGTTTATTTAAATTTAATAAATTACCATTTTCGAAGCTTGGTGTTGAATTACAATCTTGCACCAATTCACCGTTACTGGAAATCAAACCGATCGCATTCGATTCGATTAGTATGATTAGAAGCAAATTTAATCCTATGCAATCGAAACGTTTTGGAGACATTATGATCGAGATTTTGATCTAAAATCACTTGCTAATTTTTCAATCACTAGCGAAAGATTATGGATGACCAAATGATAGAAAAACAATCGCTCTAACAATCTCTTCAATCGGAGACTAGAAGAATTCGATTCTGGTTTTGGTATCGAAAAAATCTGTGCAGCCAAAATCGTTCTCTTTTTATAGAGAATCCGTTTCATGGGAATCAATTGGATAGATACTGATAGGATCGATTCAATGTAGCTCGAAGTTTTCCGGTCGATTCATTATTACAGCAAATGAAAAAGATCATTTCTGATTTTCCACTACTAATACTAATAAACAATAGACACTCGAAATGAGCTGGTTCACCACACAAACACAAGAGCATCGAAATACCAAAGTGCTCTCGATAAGTTCAACTCAATCAAATCTGATTGATTGGATCAATCGATATGGATTCGATTCGCTCATTCCAAGATTTCAATTCAGAGAAAACCAAAAAGAAATAAACGAAAGCAAATGATGAAGTTAAAGCTAATCTAGTCTGGTGCTTCGAGAAAAATTGAAACGAAAAGAAACGAGTATATTGATATTATATTGATATTATAACCATCATTGTGAATCTACTGGATTTAGCGGAAATAAAAAAATAAAATTCCTAGAAAAAAATTCAATTTGAATTCAAAATTTTTCATCGTCAATAATAGATGGCAGTTACTTTCTATGGAACAAATCTTTCTTGCAATCCTTGGCACTTCCTTATCCTTGATTATCGAGCTAGATAATCAAGATCAAATGGTCGGATTAGAAAATTTAGCGATCTAAATGAGATAATGATTCTCAGTGATTATCATTTCGCTAATTTCTGAAAGAAATTACCCATACAATGAAGCTTATTTGAATTCAGATAACTTTGATAACTATGAAAATCACCGAAACCAAATAGATTAGCGAAATGAAAAGCGATTGGATATGGAAAGAAAATGAATCGTTCGGAAGAGATATGGAGCTACTTTGAGATTAGCGATCATCACACATCGTACACATAAGAGAACGATTGTTGTGGAAAGATCAATACCGAAACAGAAAAATTTGGACCGATAGAGAAGCTAGGCTCACAAAATTCAAATCAAGATTAAGACAGAGAGATTAGGCGAAGTAAAAATGAGATTAGAGAGATTTAAAATGAAAGGGTTAGAAAAAAATCTTTACTTTAGATTGAAAATTACTCCTCTATCCATATCCTCTATCTTTCTGGGACCGATAAGATTCTCGAATCAATCGAATCCATTTGTGTGTGTCCTTTGTATCACTAGTCAAATCGAGAGTCCAATATGGTCCAAAAGTGAGCTAGATTATCATTACGATTATTGGTTCGCTGAATAATTATCTTCGCTATCGAGATCTCTAGATCATCATCATCATCATCATCATCATCATTAGAATGGCTATTGAAGTAATTGATCTTTTTTCGCATAGAAAAGATAATCTCGGAGAAAGTTTGGAAATAAAAGTTTTCAAAGTATTTTGTTACCCAATACTTTAATTTGTTGTTGTCTTTTAGAAAACGAAAATGAAACTTTTTTTTTTTTTTTGCTTTTTTAATTTTTTGATCGGTGATGATTTTTAGTTTCGATTGAAAACCCTTTTCAAATTCGATTTTTTTTTCTTTTGGAAAAATTTTTGTTTTGTTTTGTGCTTGAAGGATTTATTTATCTATTTCTTTCAACTGTAAATATTCGCTTGGTATTTATTTTTAAAATCGAATGACTATCTATGACAAATGTTGGGAGAGAGAGAGAGAGAAAGTAGCGACCGAATAAATATTATTCCAAATCATTGGACTGCATCATTTTAGATTGAAAAATTTTCATTTTTAGTTTCTCTTTTTTTTTTCATTTCATCGAAACCGGTAGCTCTCGGAGAAGGTAATGGTAATAGTAATAGTAATAGCAAATAATAATAATATCATTCGTACCATCCGTACGATGGGTGATCTGATTTCTTGGATCGAGTAAATCTTTGAGATTTACTCAAACAAATCTCTCATACATCGAAATTTGTTCTAAGTGAATTGAATTTCTCTCGAGAGTGGAGAAACTAAATCTAAACAAAAAGAAATCTAATCCAAAAATCTCCGAAACGAAACTAAACTAATCTAAAGATTTTAATCGGTCACACAAACAATCGAAACAAATTATTTTTTCGTTTTTATTTCGAAAAGCAGAGGAAAAAAATTATGTTTTTTTTTCTCAGATATCGAACTTAGACAGAACTCAAAGGATTAGATCCGATTAAGCTTCTCGGATCGGATAGATTTCGGTTGCGATCCAAAGAAACAAGACCTAGGTGTTTCGAAGATAGCTATCTAGCGATAATGGCGATGATTAGCACTATTTCGGTGATGTTTGTCTCTCTCTCTCTCTCTGTGTGTGTGTGACAATCATTGGAAAAAAATAAAATTCGATTTCATCGAAAACACACAGAGATACATATCTAGCTGATGAAAATTATAAAAATCTAGCATCGAGAGAAATAAAAACAAAAAGATTCGATAAAAATGCAAACAAATCCAAAACTAAAGCGTTAGTTGTAGCAAACAAAAGTTTGAATGTTTCGATGTTTCGATGAACGCTTCGTTACAACAAACAAAAAAAAACCCGATTTCAAATTTGTTTGGTTTTCAATCTTTGTTTTTGTTGTTGTTTATTCGATCCGATCGGACAACTATAATGATGACAAATTGCAATCATTCAAAATCGAATTATAATGATGACAATCATTTCAACTATATCAAAAAAAAATACAAAGAGATAGCGAAAGAAAAATATTACCAATATCTCACCAAAAAGAGAGATTGTAAAGTGAAACAATCAAGGAACAAAAATAATAATAATAACAATAATAATAATAGCAATAAAAAGCTCTAGATTAATGACAGACATGGAAGACAAAAGATAATTTCACTTTGCTTTCGGATTGGTTTTCATTAAAAAAATTCAGGTGATTTATGGATTTATTTTTGGAATCTATTAATGAACAAACATTAAAACTGTTACTATTAACTGATAAAAATTTAACCACTTTATTTCTCATTTTGCTTCCATACTTTAAATCTTCGAATCGATTCGATTGCTGAGACTTGTATGTTTCGTTTTTCTGATACGAAATAGAAAAACTTAAGTAATTTAAGTTAAGAAAAAAAATTTTTTTTAACTGCTTTTAGCTGTTTGAATTTTCTTTTTCTTCTAAATTTTGTTCTCTTTCTTTTTTTTTTTTTTTTTTTTTTTTTTGAGATCAAAATTTTCAAACTCTCAAAACATTGTCATAGTTGTTTGATCTTGAACGATTGAGAGATTGTTGGTGTGTGATGGTCACAATCTTACCTCAATCCTTGTTTCGATTCTCGATCCATCATCATCATCATCATCACCATCATCGTTACCTCATTATTGATCACTTTGACATTGATATGAGATGATTACTAGGTCAACCACAACCGGACCCCAAACCCCATTGACCTAGCTTACAGACACACAGACACAGACACATCGCAACCACATCATAATGATCATCATTAATTTAAATCGACTATTTTTTTTTTTCTCCATAAATTTGCTTTTGATGATGAAGAGGATGATGGAGATGATATTTCATTTCATTTGAAGAGATTTTTTTTTTTTTTGAGAGAGAAAGAGATAAAAATGAATCCACATTTTCATCGACGAATTTTCATTCGAACGATGATGTTTTAATTTCGATCAGTTTTAATTATAGGTTAGGTAAGTTTAGGTACTAATCAATAGCAATGAAGCTATCTATTGAATGCATAAAGTTCACTCTTCTTTCTTCTTTCCGCTAATTATCCTCATTCTCTTATTCGGATCTAATTTAAACCATTCAAATAATTCAGTGATAAGATTTTAGCGTAAAAAAATAACCCTTTCGATTCGATTTTCTCGCAAAACGTAGAGATCCGATCAAGTTGGATTGAATTTTCCTCGATAAAAGATTAAAATTAGACCGAAAAATTTCACATCAAAAGTTTAAATAGTGCTAGATTCAATCAATTTCGATCGGAAACAATCAGAATTCGTTTTAGATTTTTTTTTCGTTCAATTTTCCACGCTTGGACCTATCCTATCCTATCGTATCGTATCCTATCTTATCGGACAATGACTGACATCGCTATTCCCTTGCGGTCTTATCGCCAAATTATTTCGCATGGAATTCTTTGGTGGGAAGAAAAAGATTGATAGACATTGATTTTGGTAATTTATTTCATCTATCGATCAGAACAAAAGTGGTCAGTTTGAATTCTCCTCATTTTCAATCCACTTTATTCTAGCTCTCTTAAAGCAGTTGGAAAAAAATAGACACAAAAAAAGTAGAATACCACCAAGACAAGAAGGATTAAAAAACGTGATCGAAACGCTTGAGGATTAAGATAATCTATTTTTCGTTTAGCAATGATTTTTAGCTATCTTTTTCGTAAAAATTGGCCATCATTATTGCTGGATTGGAACGGATTATATTCTTCATCCCATCTCCCTCTCTCTCTCTCTCTCTCTCTCTTTGAACACTAATTAATCGATCAATAAAATCCAATCTAGAAAAATAGATAGAAATAGCAATCAAACGAAAAAGAGGTTGTCTCTCGATCACATCGTAAATGATTGCTTATCTCTTCTACGTTTTAAATCGCATATTTTTGACATCAGATTCTGGATCGATCCATTTTCTCTTTTCTGGATTAGAAGCATTAGTAAATAGTCAATATCGATTCGATAAGTGTTTGCGTTGGTCGATTCACTGACCAACAGACATATCGTTTCTCTCTCTCTCTAGCTTGTTCCGCGAGCGATTGAGAAATTTATTGCTTGAATGTGTCGAGTGATGGTGGTTGAATGGCTATGTTGAATTGACTACGAACCAATTTTTGTAGCCCCAAAACAACACATCTGTTTTGGATTCGCTTTCGAAATGATTCCGTATGCGATGGTTTGTTCTCGGACCTTAGTCGTTTGAAAAAAAAACCATACGGACTATTAAATTTTTGCTTTCGGATAGCAAAGCTTTTATTGATATTCCGATTCCGATTCTGTTCAATGCTTCATATTAGGCTTATGGACCATAAATCTTCTTTGTTTTCACGCTTTCAATCTAATATAA
This sequence comes from Sarcoptes scabiei, assembly GCA_020844145.1. NCBI lineage: Eukaryota > Metazoa > Arthropoda > Arachnida > Sarcoptiformes > Sarcoptidae > Sarcoptes > Sarcoptes scabiei. Next base: position 3,202,306 of record CP080490.1, on the reverse strand, counting down.
ACAGTGAATAATTTTCGCTTGCTTCTCTTCTGGTTGGATTAGGCGTGGTCGATTAGATTTTCATCGATACCTACGTTTGATGGATCGTTTGTTCTTGCATAGAACAAAAAGGGAGATCTAGTCTCTTCGGAGAAAAAAAAGCATAGATTTCCGATGAATCTAATTCCATTGCAATTTTCTTTTCCGTTCTCTCTGTTTCGTATTTTTCTTTTTATTTTAGGCAAATCTGGTATCAAAAGCTCAATTGAGAGAGAGAGAGAGAGAGAATTTTTTTTTTTTTTTTCAATTGATGTTATAGTGAGAGTTCAAGGCTTGCTTTAAATCATTTTTTTTTCATCCGAAACATCATCTCAACAGTTAGAAGAAAATTGTAGGCGATAGATTTCGTGTTCACAATGATTTCGAATGGATGTTCTTCAAACGATTTCCTTGTCAATATTTTCTTTCTCTATCGCCATCACATAAAGATATAGCATAGAAAATTGAAGAGCCAATTATTAAATGAATCTTCGGAAAAAAAAATATGGCGCTTCTAGAAAAAAATCTCTAACATTCGAGTGAAGAAAGAAAGAGAAAGAGAGGGAGAGGGGGACAAAATGTCCTAATTATTATTTGATTCTAATTGAAACAATTCGTTTGATTTCTGTTTCACATTTGGACAACAACAATTTTTTTTTTCGTTGGAAAACAAAATTTAAACACCACCGAAAGCAAAGAAAAGATTTCGGTACAAATTTGGAATATTTGTTTTTTCTCATTAAGAGAAAGACAACAATCAGAAAAGTCAGAGCATAAACAACCGAGTAATAATAATTTGTATTTATTCAATTCTAATCAATGATTTCAATAACTATCATCGTCGTTTTTTTTTATCGACAGTTTTCCACCAGACACAAAATCATATCGAAACAGACCTTGCAAACAAATTTTATGAATTCAAAATTGAATCCTCTAGTCTTCTCTGTTCTGGTAGCTTTAATTATCGTAAGTAAATTGAATCCGTTTGATTCTTTCTATCTCTCTAGAAGATTCCATCACGAATTTTATTCCATCAAGAATTAATCATTATAGTTGGTCCTGAAGTCGGTAATGTATTGAGAAGAAAAAAAAATTTCAAAAAATCCACTTTTAGGATTTAGATAAAAAATTTAGATTTAGATTAATTACCAAAAAAAAAAAAACGGAACTCTACTCTTTCTAAGTCTTCGATTCTAAGATCTATTCCAGGTGATTAAATAAAGATGCCTAAGAGTGAAAGCTTCAATTTGATTTCCGATTGCTGTCTAGACAACTTAAATCTGATAGTATTCTTTATTAAATTAGCACTCAAAAACTACGACAATAAATGAAATGCTAGCAATCATAAGTGACCCGAATGTAGGCTTTGCAAATAATCAAACTGGTATAGTCTCAATCAATGAATATAGAACATCTTTTTTTTCTCCTTCTAATTTGAACCATAACCACTTGCAATACTAACTTAAAGAATATTGTCTGAGTATTTCTTAGACTGACTAATCAAAGTTCTGTAGGAGAAACAAATCATCAATCCACAAAATGATCGTAAGCTAGAGAAAGATTTCCATACCTGTAAATCACCTGTAATCAATTAGTTCCTGATTACATTCATATGTTAATTGCTCTCTCTCTCTCTCTCTCTCTCTATGCGCAGTAAATTAGGAGGAAATTGACACTGAATTCCATTCATCACTCTCAGATAATCACTTCTTGATGAATCATTGATTGAATTATTAAAGTCTTACTGTCGAATCATTGAAGATGAGAGAAAGTTTTAAATTTTCTTCGAATCGTACCAAGGCATTGCTATAGTCACAGCGATATCTTATCTAACTATTCCAACATAAATCCGTAGATGGTTCGAGAACAACATCAATCAAACGCAAGCAATGAGAAGATCCAAAATACCAGAACTAAAGTCCAATGAGAATAGGGCTAACTATTGGGGTAGTAGCAATGAGAAATTTTTCTCACAATCAATTATTAGATAGTGTGGATTTAGGTGTTGCTGCAACCATTCAGCACTATACGATGTTGCAGCAGCTTATCTAAGAAAAACGAAAAAAAAAACAACAACCGGCCATCAACTAATCTACTGTGTAGGGAAATGTTTGCTTACCACATTCATTCGCAACTTCTCGTCCCCTCCTAAGAAGCTCCACCTAAATTGAACGATCGATTTGAAAAAATTTCCAAATATGGACATATTTCAGGAATGATCCAACCTTTTAAGTTTCATTTTGGGGCTAGACAAAAGGGCATAGCAAAAATGGTGGTGGTTGTCTCACACCACACACACACACACACACACACACACACAGACAGAGTTAGATATTGGACACAACGAAAATGTTCAGAGAGAGAGAGAGAGAGAAAGAATGTGAAACAATCCACACACAACCACCGACAACCACTGACTTGATGATTATCAAAGCAAAAAAAAAAACGAACACCTGCAAGATGATCTTCTCTTCTTTTGTTGACTACTACTTAGAAAAAAAATCGTTCTCGGATTTCGATTTCGAATTCGGAAAAAAAAATACAACCACACACCAACACTGAGACTAGCCGGTTTCGCCCTTTCTCTCTCTCTCTCTCTCTCTCTCACTCTTCTTGAATCTGTCATTCCACTTTCCTCCTCTCTAGTCTCTACCCCCAGTGCCATTTTCTTCTTTATTTGGTTCATCGACGATCGACGTTGGCCATCATTTCTCCCTCTCTGCCTGCATTAAATTCACAAGAATAGCTTGGAAAAAAATCGAACGATAGAAAAGAGAGAGAGAGAGAGAGAGAGATTTCTAAACCTCATTCATTCATTATTGAATTCATTTTTGAAATGAAAACTTGACTGGTTGTTTAAGTCATCGCAACTATTGTTCATCGTCATTCTTCTCATAGAAAAACCTCTTCATTGAAAATTTTAGATTTGATTTTTTTTTTTATTAAGTTTGTAAATTTTTATCCATCCGCTTTGCAAATTTGATTTGATCACTCTATTATTCTGATCAAATTTCTTTCAATTTGATTTAACACTTTTTGTTCCATTTTCAATTCCATTTAATTTAATCAAGTGAGTTGTTTGATATAATCTTAATAATGAATTGAAATCGACTCAAAAGCCTAAGCTAGAAAATTGCTTTATGATTAAACCCTAACACCTGTTTATCGTAAAAAAATTTTTATTGAAATCGTTTTTTTTGTAGTTTAAGTAAAAATGTGTGACGACGATGTTGCAGCACTCGTTATTGACAATGGATCCGGTATGTGCAAGGCCGGATTCGCTGGAGATGATGCTCCAAGAGCTGTATTTCCTTCCATAGTTGGACGCCCACGTCATCAAGTAAGTTTACCGGTATTTTCTTGAAAATGTCCTATCTAAATATTTAATCGTTTAGGGTGTGATGGTTGGAATGGGTCAAAAAGATTCTTATGTTGGTGATGAGGCTCAATCCAAAAGAGGTATCTTGACATTGAAATATCCAATCGAACATGGTATTGTCACCAATTGGGATGATATGGAAAAAATTTGGCATCATACCTTTTACAACGAGCTCCGTGTTGCTCCTGAAGAACATCCTGTGTTGCTCACAGAAGCTCCATTGAATCCTAAAGCTAATAGAGAAAAAATGACACAAATCATGTTTGAAACTTTCAACACTCCTGCTATGTATGTTGCGATTCAAGCCGTTTTATCATTGTATGCATCTGGTCGTACAACTGGCATTGTACTCGATTCCGGTGATGGCGTTTCTCACACAGTGCCAATCTATGAAGGATATGCTCTTCCTCATGCGATTCTCCGTCTAGATTTGGCTGGTCGAGATCTCACTGATTATTTGATGAAAATTTTAACTGAACGAGGATATTCTTTCACCACAACTGCTGAAAGGGAAATCGTTCGAGATATCAAAGAAAAGCTATGCTATGTAGCTTTGGATTTCGAGCAAGAGATGAGCACTGCTGCAAGCTCATCTTCATTGGAAAAATCCTATGAACTTCCCGATGGCCAAGTCATTACCATTGGTAACGAGCGATTCCGATGCCCAGAAGCTCTGTTCCAACCATCCTTCTTAGGAATGGAAGCAAATGGCATTCATGAGACTACTTACAATTCCATCATGAAATGCGATGTCGACATTCGTAAAGATTTGTATTCCAACACTGTTTTGTCTGGTGGTACCACAATGTATCCTGGAATTGCCGATCGAATGCAAAAAGAGATTACTGCTTTGGCTCCATCCACCATGAAAATCAAGATCATTGCTCCACCAGAGCGTAAATATTCTGTGTGGATTGGTGGTTCCATTTTGGCCTCTCTATCTACATTCCAACAGATGTGGATTTCAAAACAAGAATATGATGAATCCGGTCCATCAATAGTACATCGAAAATGTTTCTAAATTCCAATGATTCACACAGATTTATGATTATGCTTTCCTGCCATCTAATCAACTAGCTTCATAAAAAAAGAATCATTTTCGCTTAAGTCATTCTTGAAAACAATCTTTAATATTGGTCGAGATAATTTTCTCATTTTTCTTTGTCATTTTATGTACGCTAAATTTTTTCCCTTTTGTTACGATTTGTTTCTATTTGAGAACATTCGGGTGTGTACGTCTTATGGACCAGAGAATCAGTGATTGATTCTAAAATTTCTAGATTTTTACCACAGATCATTGCGAAAATCATTGGAATGTAAATTGAAATGAATCGATGCAATCATGGATTGAATTGTGACGATTGCATTTATTAAAGAAATATTCGATGTTTTCTCATAAGCATGATTGACGATGACTCATCCTTCAATTTCGCATTTCTCTCAATGTCTCTCAAAATTCTTTTCCGGGATCGCTAAGGGTTCTTTCCGTTCACTATTATTCATTTCTATTTGTTTGCTCCTGACTCAAATTAGGTCTGGTCAATTATGGATTCGAAGATCCTCTTTCTTAATCATCAGATTTTAAAATTATGCAAGTTGGATTATTTAATTGAGAATGTATCTTTTTCGAACCAGATAGTGTCTGCCTTTAACGATAAGACTTGACGATAGTATTGGATTAGCCATTTTTTTCCCTATCTCTCTCTCTCTAGATTAGAGACTGATTTTGGCTGATAGCTTTTGCAAAGCTAAAATAGATTTTGTTTTGCCGACAAGTTTCCTGCTACTCAAGGTTTTCTCGTTCTTGTGTTGTTTGATTTCTGGCAAAGGGGAGATAGATGACCATTCTCGCTAAACATTCTTTTCTAGATAATTTCTGTGCTGGATTATAACTAGTCTTATTATAATCACTAGCACAAAGTATGATGTGGTGATGGGTCAGCTCTCGAAACAACAAGATCATCCGAGATATTAATCATACGAAATCTTTTTCACTCACTCACTCACTCGCTCACAGATATCCCCCATTGCATAGCATAATAGCATCATCTAAGTTACCGGCTTTAAGATGATGGTGAAGAAGAACTGGCTTTAAAGACACATTTTACAATGTTAATCTAAAAAGGATCGATCTCTTGTTCCTTGCTCGGTTGATGCTGTTGCTGCTTCTTTAACATCACCGCCGACATGATCAGTGGTAGGATCCTAGATACACCAAAAACATTCCTCTTTATCACATGAGATAGGGTGGTGATTGAGTGTGTGTATGTGTGTGTGATAAAGATAGAGTGAGAGAGACAGAGCAAATTGGACCAGACATCAGAATCCAGACAGCATGTGCCATTTTTTGCCACACTGCAGATTTTGGGATTTCACAATCTTATCTGCAACCAAACGATAGTGATGATGTTTCTCTGCTAGTATCCTCGTTCTCTTTTCGCTATCGAGAGTTTGAATGTCAAAAAAATTGCTGCAACAAAAGACATCGTCAGAGCTTCTTAAGCAAGAGACATCTTTTTAGCCCCTGTCTGGATGTTGCTTTTGTTCATTAAAGGAAGTCTTTATCTGAATCGAGGGGTAAATTACCAAAGTTTGAGAATCTCTAGACAAAACCGATGAAGAGCGATGAGCAGCATGAACAATTTTTTGAGAAGATGTTGCTTTGTTCAGATCTCGGAAATATCGGCATGGTTATTTTTTTACCAAAATTCTTTGTTTCCTCTCTTTCCTTATCTATAGATTATCAATGAAATTATTAAATTTCATTTCGGCTATCTAGGGTTAGAAATTCAAATTTCTTAAAAGAAACATTCAGAGAGATTCGAATAGAATTGAGAAAAAAAATCGCCTTGCAACGTTTTTTTTATCGCACATTCATTCGCAATTGAGATGTTGCAGCTCTAGGAGATTCGATAAATTATTTTAAGCTCCACTACCCTAGTTTTGGGCTGGATTTTTCTCAGTTTTGTTTTCGATAACGAATCGATAATAAGTACGAATGATTTTAGTTAGCTTGTTACAATAGTTCTTATAGAAAAATTGTTGGTTTGAGGTAAAAATTATGATAGTGCAACACCACTGTTGGTGCTCGCTGTTAATGAGCTATAATTTTTTTCTTTATATGCAATTTTTTGTATGAAATTTTCTCTACACACTGACAATTGCTCGAGTTAAAAAGTAGTGGTGTTTCGGAGAGCGAGATTCAAACAAGCTAAAAGATTCGATTGCAGCTCATTCATTTTTTCTGGTTTTTTTTTTGCTGTGGAGAGAATATAAATTGTTCTCCATTGACGTCAGCTTTTCAGTTAGATTTTTTTTCTGGTTAAGTTTTCTCGTTGGCTAGGTTAGATTTTTATTGCATTTTTTTTTTTTTTTTTTTTTTTTTTTCGAAAAATTCTCTCTCTTTCTCTATCCTAATATATTCTCTCCTCTCGCTCTTTCCGAACGCTGGTACTCTCTGTGTCTCCTATTGCTGTCGTTTAGAATTCATTTTGTCGGTTGGCTTGTGCTTTTTTTTTCTCTCTGCATTTACATTCCTACTTTTTCCCTTTCTATTTCATCAATAGTCACTTTTGCATTTTGCACAACGTTCTCATATTTTTTAAATTAATTTGATTGTTTTTCATTTTCATATCACTCTCAATATTGGCTCGTTTTTGTATTACTGCGTTTAACATTCCAATTTGCTTGTGAAAATATTTCGATTAATCAAGCTTTTGGTTCAACATTCCTAAGCTACGGTTTCTCTGATTCTTTTTGCCGAAACTCCCCAATCTGATTTTTGTTCAGTTTTTTAATTTTTACTTTTTTCGCGTTTCATCTCTTGAATATCGGTGAGTTTTGTAAATTTTCCATTAATTTCATGATTTCAATATTTATCATTTTTAAGAAAATGTGTGACGACGATGTTGCAGCACTCGTTATTGACAATGGATCCGGTATGTGCAAAGCCGGATTCGCTGGTGATGATGCTCCAAGAGCTGTATTTCCATCCATAGTTGGACGCCCACGTCATCAGGTTAGTTTGAAAGTATTCAAATGTCCATTCTGAATATTCAATCGTTTAGGGTGTGATGGTTGGAATGGGTCAAAAAGATTCTTATGTTGGTGATGAGGCTCAATCCAAAAGAGGTATCTTGACATTGAAATATCCAATCGAACATGGTATTGTCACCAATTGGGATGATATGGAAAAAATTTGGCATCATACCTTTTACAACGAGCTCCGTGTTGCTCCTGAAGAACATCCTGTGTTGCTCACAGAAGCTCCATTGAATCCTAAAGCTAATAGAGAAAAAATGACACAAATCATGTTTGAAACTTTCAACACTCCTGCTATGTATGTTGCGATTCAAGCCGTTTTATCATTGTATGCATCTGGTCGTACAACTGGCATTGTACTCGATTCCGGTGATGGCGTTTCTCACACAGTGCCAATCTATGAAGGATATGCTCTTCCTCATGCGATTCTCCGTCTAGATTTGGCTGGTCGAGATCTCACTGATTATTTGATGAAAATTTTAACTGAACGAGGATATTCTTTCACCACAACTGCTGAAAGGGAAATCGTTCGAGATATCAAAGAAAAGCTATGTTATGTAGCTTTGGATTTCGAGCAAGAGATGGGCACTGCTGCAAGCTCATCTTCATTGGAAAAATCCTATGAACTTCCCGATGGCCAAGTCATTACCATTGGTAACGAGCGATTCCGATGCCCAGAAGCTCTGTTCCAACCATCCTTCTTAGGAATGGAAGCTTGTGGTATCCATGAGACTACTTACAATTCCATCATGAAATGCGATGTCGACATTCGTAAAGATTTGTACGCTAACACTGTTTTGTCTGGTGGTACCACAATGTATCCTGGAATTGCCGATCGAATGCAGAAAGAGATTACTGCTTTGGCTCCATCCACCATGAAAATCAAGATCATTGCTCCACCTGAGCGTAAATATTCTGTATGGATTGGTGGTTCCATTTTGGCCTCTCTATCAACATTCCAACAGATGTGGATTTCAAAACAAGAATATGATGAATCCGGCCCATCAATAGTTCACCGAAAATGTTTCTAATTTAATTCTTATCAAAGCCAAAAATGATTTGGATACCGATCGAAACACACGGCTAAACATGAACACAAATTTTTATCTATTGATAGACAAAACTTTGATTATCACTAAATTTCAGAATTCCAATTACAAATCTTACATCATTTTAATAACAACCAAACTTAGCTCATTCCAAGCTGTAGGAAATTTCGATTGAAAAGCACCTGAAACATTTCCACAACATTCTCAAAAGCGGAAAAATAATGGACCAATTTTGGAAAAACATTTCTCAAATCCAATTAAGATTGAAATTGATGATTATTCATTAAAAATTAGATCGAAAAGTAATAAAATTTTTGCATTTTAATCCATATTGTTTATTCTAGATCCAAATTCTATGAAGCTTTAAGTATCTTAGACCAAAAACCCCACCAAATCGATTGAAAAGAATTTGAATTAAATATTTAGACAGATGGCGCAAAACTTTGAAATTATATTGAACTGATCAGTTGTAAATTGCATCGCTGTTTTTGACTTGTTTTCTAGATGTTTTTTCCTCTTGAAATTCTTACCAAATATTTTTTTCAATTGAATTAAGACTGAGATTTTCCGATTTTCATGATGTGATATCGATTGTAGATCACCTAGCATTTAGAGTGACAATGGAAGGATGAGATTTTTTTCTGTTTCGATTGATCTTTGGTTTGAGCGAATGTTTCAAGAAGAATGAATGATCTCGACGGATGCAATGATGATGATGATCATAAATCATTCAATGAACAAATTAATCAGCTAAATCTTCGATTCGTTCCATCAAGTGATTATATTCAAACGAGTATTGTATGTTTTTGTTAATCCTGAGAAGAGAATGAAGAACCATTTCATTCCATCAGCTAAGATTTCAATCCAGAATAAATTTTCTAATCTTAAATTCCATTTTCTCTAGTCTTTAGGTCGTGGAACTTATGGATATGTTCAACAAGCGATCTGGCAGGGACAAAAAGTTGCCATCAAGTGTTTATCGCGAGCTGAATTTCTTAAGGAAGCAGAGAAACTATCTCGAGTTAGGCATGAAAACATCATAGGTGTTTATGGTTTCACATTTTTGGACAACAAAAATGATTTCGGCTTCATTCTGGAGTTTGCTGACGGTGGAAATCTTTATAACCGTAGGCTTAAGTTTAAAATTTGTTTTGAAATATTATTGAATTCCTTTCCATTGTTAAATCATGCTTCGATTGGATTCTCGCGAAACTAGTATTACATGCAAATCATTTAAGCTCAGTCCATTATACCCTTTCGCACGCGATCTCTTGGTGTTTGCAATGTGCTCGTGGTGTAAAATATCTTCATTCGTTAAATATTCTCCATCGAGATCTAAAACCGTCCAAGTATTGCAACTTCTTACAGTCACTTAAATCTTCAAGATTAATTTTTCTTCTTGTTTCATTCTCACAATCAGTCTTCTATTAACCAACAAATGTCGTACGATTAAAATCTGTGATTTTGGTACGGCCCGAGACAAGCAGACAACAATGTCAGCAAATCAAGGAACATTGTTGTGGATGGCACCGGAAGTATTCACTACGAAAAACTATTCCGAAAAATGTGATGTATTCAGCTGGGCAATTATACTTTGGGAAGTATTCACTCGTCAAGTTCCTTATCAAAATATCGAAAATAATTGTGCAATTATGTGGGCTATCTGTACGAAAGGTATGCGGCCACCAATGATACGTGATTGTCCACAAATATTTCGTAAACTTCTAACCGATTGCTGGCAAAACGATGCCTCAAAACGTCCATCAATGGATAATGTCGTTCAGATTATGGAACAAATATTCAGTCTCTGCTCAGAAGAATCTCAACAAGAAATTGATTTATTGATACCAAATGATAATTTTGAACGTCTACGAATTTCCAACATAACTAATCCGAGAAGCGGAAATGTGAAAGAATTATTTTTTCGATTAAAATTTCATTTTTGACTTATCTAATTTCTCTTCTCTCTAGATGACAAATAGTAGCAGTCTGTTTTTTGATGATTATCTTCATTCGAAAACCTCAACATCCTCGCACACTCATCAAGGCCATAAAAGATCTAATTCGAGCGATGCATCGATCTTTTTGGATCAAGATAGCCAAGAAAGTCCACAATTGAAAGAAGATATTCAAGAGATTTTCAAACGCTACTTCAATGCCTATCTATTTTTGCCTTGTCAATTCACTCCACCATCTCCTGACATACAGAACACCTCATCGATGATGATTTTCGAAGAGCATAGAAAATTAGCGTTGAAGCTTTTCACAAACAAATCCGAAACTGAATATCTAATCAATCGAATCAGAGAATTGAAAGAGATTAAAAGCAATCCGATACTCGGGAAAGATTCCACTGCGCAATATATTTATTTGACAAACGAGAAACGCAATCTTCTCGAGCTTCGATCAAGTTTCGCTAAGCAATTGATTCAATTGTTAAGAGATTCAGTGCATCCCAGTCAACATCAAGATGAGAACGCCGATCGAAACGAGCAAAGTTCCAAACCCATTCACCATGAAGAAGATTGGATTTTTGTCGACAATGATTTTGATCATAATCGATGATAATGATGGTCATCATTTCTAAATGATCGCTATCCAAATCGTCTAAAATCGTAGCGTTTAAGCGAGAATGAAATGAAACAAAACGTCGATGAAAATATCTTGAAGATTTAATTGAAATTATTTTTGTTATCCTATTTCAGTTTCCTCAAAAAGATATCGAAAGTTTATGAACTATTTTTTTTTTGTAAATAAAAAACTTGAATGTAATACAATTTTATTGTTTCTATTTTTTAGTTATCAATTCGTTACTAGGTCAATTAAATTAAATTAAATTATCAGAGAGCTTTTTTGTTCCGTTCCAATCGGAAGTTGATGCGCTGCAAGTCTCAGTGTTACTCTTCACTATAACTTTATCCTCACAATCGGATTGTATCAGTTTTCGGCTCCGAAAAAAGAAAGAAAAAAGATTTCTTTCGGAAAAAAAAATTGAATCTTTGAATGGATTTTTTTTCACTCTGTGTTATCGACAAAATTATCAAACTCTGATAATCTCTACGATTTCTTTCCTCCATCTTCTCTGTCTCAAAATCGACATCGGATTCTTGCAATTTTATTTCTCGATTTGAGAACTCTATCAAAAATTTACTTGTTGATTGGCTTGACGTTTTTCGTTGATAATTCTTTTCTTATGGCTGCAAAAGGAGAAAAAGTAGCGATTGCTACTAATCGATAGCTTTTTTCATCCGCGGACAACGTTCTGGAACTGATTGATCCGAAGCAAAATGATATTTTCTCTCTCTCTGCTTTAGTAAACTGGCTAAAATATGTCATCGATTAGAGCCGAACAAGTTTTTTTTTAAATTTTTCTCCATCAAATCTTTGATCTAAGTTCAAACACACGAACTTTGAGGATCGAATTTAACTTTGTTATTCAATTTTCTCATCGTAGTTTGCATCCAAAACATATACGATTAGAGTAGAAACTATACGATGGAATTCAAAAATTTAACGAAACAGATACGTATAATTCAAAACCATTAACTTCCGGGTTCTTATTTTCTTCCTATTTTTCCGTCTTTTCCGTTGCCGTTTCATCCCTTTCGTTCATCGATAATTAACTTTTGATTTTTTATTTGAAGTTTATTCAGCTTGTATTGGATTCGGATTCCAATCTAAGCTATTTTTTTCGAATTTCGTTTGCTTCTGTTGTGAGAGATCTATCATTGGAGTTTAGAAAGCAATTATTCTAGAAAATTATTGAACTAACCAAGACATTTAACGAATCCACTTCTAGTGTTCTCAATCCTAGAAAATTATATTCTAATTAAAACTTCCTATCCTCCTAGATGGAAAGTGAAATTCGATCGAAGTCGATCAAAATGATGACTATGAACTCTTTGTGATCTATGTCATGGATTCTATGATATCATAGAGCATTCATAGGTTTGCTTTCAATTTTCTCGCTATCCTATTCTATTCATCTATCTCTTTGAAATTTCTCCAGAGTCTGCTTTCGCATCGAAGTAATTCTTGTCTCTTTGTGATCTTCAAAAACATCAACAACAAATCGGCTGTCCATGGCTGGTTAGTTTCAATACAAAGAGAAACGTTGAAGAAAGAAATAAAAGTGAAATTTTTCTCAACAAAACCGACCATAAAAAAGGTTTTCTCAAGCAAAAAAAAAAGAAAAGATTGAAATTGAAATGAAAATTGGGGAAAAAATTCAAGAAAGAAAGGGTTACAGTCACAATTATACACACACACACACACACACACACACACACACACACACACATTATTGGATCAATAGTCTCTATCCAGTTTATTGAATTGGATCCGTTTTTGTTGCGACTAAATTACCAGAAAATCAAATCGAATGTGAAGTGAAATCTTTTAGAACTTCTCGGAACAAGAATGAGCGTTGGTTTGTGAAAACAAAAAAAAAAGAAGGAAGAGAGAAAGAGCAACACTGAATTAGAGAGGAAAAAAAAATTAAAATACGATAAATTTGTGGACAAAATTTCGAAGACAAATTTTCCAAAAATCATTGCCATTTCTCTTCTCTCTCTCACTTCTCTTCTAAGTCTTAGTTTTCAAGTGTTTGGAACATTTCTAGGCGCTATTGTTGGTGTCATTGCTGCTAGATGATGACGATGAAGATAATGTGTCGGTGTTTGGTCATTTTTCTGTTAAGATTAAGGATTGTTGGGAAGTTTTTAGAGATTTGTGAAATCAATCGAAATATTATCTCTCCTTTTTTTCGACTTGCTCTTTTTTTTTTTTTTTTTGATTGACATTGATTTTTGTTGCTGTTTCTTGGTGGTTGCGTTCTTTTCTCTTTCCGTTTTCGTTAGCCGTCCGGAGATTTTCTAAAGAAAATGATTATCTCAAAGACAAAGATTTCGATGTTCCAAGTGTTTGAATATATCCGGATTGATTGATTGATTGGATCTTTTTTCTTCAGCTCATTCGTTTCAAGCATTTAATCTTCATCTATCGATGATCGAAACAGATGTTGAGACTCTTCTTCTCAATGTGTTTCATTGAATCCAATTGAGATGTGATCAGTCTTGGCGATCATTCATCAAGATTCTTCAGCCATCATAATCATCATCACATCATTATCATCGCTATTATCATCAAAATGATTTTCATATCGATTCTTTTCTTCGAAGCGCTCTCTATTCCAAGACACAATCGAAAAGGCTTTGTTGAATGAAAATTGAAATTCGCAACAGTCAACCGATCATCGAAGAAAAAAGCCCTGATGTTTTTTGGAAAGAAAAAAAGGACACGATATTATCGAAACAAATAAACAAACAGATTGTTGAATGCGAAAAAAGTTTTGTAGAAATCATTCATTTATTCATTTCAAATAATTTGGTCCTTCTTCAATTTCATTTTTTTTTCGGTTTTCATTTCATTTCGGTAATTTTTCATCTTTTTCTCCCCCATTCTCAAACAGAGAAAACAATCTTCAACGTTTATTTCTTCTCCATCATCTTCATCTCATTATGTTGAGAAGATAAAAAAGGTAAAAAAGGAAAAAAATGAAATGATCGATGAACAGAGAGAGAGAGAGAGAGAGAGAGAGAGAGAGAGAGAAGAGAAAGGATTGAGAAGATCAAGAAATTGGGAACTTCAAAGCTACAGGAGAGACTTTTATCTAATAGCAGAAAGCAAACTATCCTAGTTCCATCATCGTCTTCGTCGGGACGAATTAGTTTTTTTTTTCTTACAAAGATCGACTAGTGATTGGAGCCGTTTGCTTAGAAAAATTTTTTCTCAATCGCCGAAAAAGATTGCCGAACAGAGAGAGAGAGAGAGAGAGAGAGAGAGAGAGAGTCGATTTTGCAAGAAAAAAAAAATCCTAAATTTCTTCATCCTCGTTTTCGGTCCAATGAAAATTTCACTTCTTCTTCTCCTTCTTCGCCATCATCGTTTTCTAACTTTGTGCTGTGCTGTGCTTTGTAGGTTTATGTTCAAATTTTTACTTTTTCTATTTTTTTATTTAGTTTTAATTCAAAAAAATTGTCTGTTGTCCGACACACTATTAACGCAATAATCGGTTTGATCTTCGGAAGATATTTTTTTTTTGTTTTGTTTCGGTTACATTAGTGTTAGTGCGCAGTGATGTGTCCGATGTGTGATTAATGATGCCAAAAACTCTCGATGCAAATTTTGAAGAGTTTTTTTCCCAATTTTGAATTTTCGTTTCAACGAAAATTCCTTTCGGTGATCGCAACCGAAATTTTATCGAATTCTTCTCGTTTCGCCACTTGTCGATCTTTCGATTAGGCTCTTCACTTCTCTTCTCTTCGGTCTATTCCATTGTCTCGACACATCACAACAAAATGCCTTGCATGTGTATCGATACCGCGCTTTCGGTTGTCTTCCAAAAGCTCGGCTTACTTGTTGGAAAATATCCAGGCTATTTTGTTTTGGTGCCATTTTTTGTTGCCTGCATCTTCGGCACCGGTTTGCAACGGTTACGCTACGAAGATGATCCAGAATACCTTTTTTCACCGACCGATGGCCGTTCCAAAATCGAACGAGAAATAATCGATGAATATTTTCCAATAAATTATACCCAAAATTTCAATCCAGGTCGTGTCACACATAAAGGCCGTTTTGGAAGGATAATAATCACCGCACGCGATGGTGGAACAATTATGAAACGATCGATTTGGAACGAAATCGTTCATTTGGATGGGGCCATAAAAAATTTAACAATCGAATGGGACGATCAACGATGGCAATACAAAGATCTATGCGCTAAACACGAATTCAAATGCTATTCAAATGATATTCTTGATTTTCAAGACAAAATTGATGATATCGAGGCCAAAAAATATTTTCTCAAATATCCAATCTGGATCAATCATGAAACCTACAAAGCATATTTCTTTCCCGCCCATCTTGGCGGTGTCAAACGTGATAGTAATGGATTGATTGAGTCAGCTAAAGGAATGAATTTGATGTATTTCATTGATGCCACAGCCAAACACGGTGATATCCGGGGGCAGATCTGGGAACAATTGTTTCTGGACTTCACCGCCTCTGTCCACTATGAGCATATAATCATTTCAAGATTCATCTCGACAACGCTACAGAAAGAATTAGATAGCAACACTCATAGTTTGGTGCCATTCTTCTCGATTACCATCGGTATTATGCTAGTGTTCAGTATTGGAACCTGTATGATGTTCGATTGGGTCCGATCGAAACCTTGGCTAGGATTGATGGGATGTTTCTCTGCCGGTCTAGCTGTCGTAGGAGCTTTCGGTCTTTGTGTGTATTGTGGAATTGAAATGATCGGCATCAATCTCGCTGCGCCATTTCTAATGCTTGGTAAGTTTATTTGATTCTGTTTTCAAAAACTAATTTGTTCCGATTTGTTCATTCTTTTGTCTCTGTGTTTAACGATTAACCAGTCACTCGAGAAATACTGATCTTTAATGAAGGAGAGAAAGTGTTGTATTGAATGAGAATAAAATATAAGTGAAATTCTTTAATGTAATACAGAAAGAGAAAATAAAACTTAGAATTTTTCTCAGGAGAATTTTTTTTTTTTTTTTTTGAAAGAATAGAGAGGATTGATTGATGTGAGAAATGAGACGAAAAAAAAAGATACGAAACAATTGAAATTCAATGATACGAGACCAGTTAGGTGTGAGGGAAAAATTCAAAATCAAATCCATTCATCATTGAAAAAACGAACAGATTTGATTTGATTGCGAAAGAGTTTGAAGAAAATCTAATTCAAATTCAATCGCATAAAACGACAAACAAATTGAAATCATTTCAATGAAAAAGCTCTCTACAGAGCAACGAGATAATAACATAGCAACAAAGTTTGACATAGACAAAAGATTTGAATAAAACAAACCTAACCTAACCTGATTGGTGGAAACGGAGAAATATTTCTGTCAATTATGTCTGAATTTCTTCCCCTAGTTCCGATCATTCAAGATGTCGATGTTTGTCGTCGATCAAATTTGTTAAAGATAGAAAATTTATCTAAAAAAAATAGACAAAATAGAAAAAATAAAAGATAATTATGGACATCCGTTTTCAAGGAGTGAAAGAGAATTTCTGTGCTTTACTTGTTCGCCATAGCACCAAAATGGACACACAAAAGCCAACAAAAGCTAAACCTCTAAGGTTTTTGTCCCATGTTTTTTTCTTATGAAAAAAAAATCCAAAATCTATCCTTCAATAGAGAGAAAAATGCCGATTTATATTCAATCAATCAATTTAATATTAGATTCGACCCTAGATCGGATGTGTTTGGATGATCGAAAGAATTCAAAAATCTGGGTCTTTTGGATTTCTATTTCTCCGCCTGAAACGTTTGACTTGTTTCTATACTTCTTCTCTATGCTATATTCTTTTTTTTTATTTGGACTTTGAAACATCAAATCTTAGAGATTCAATTATTATTCTGGTGAGAAATTATGTCATCGATGGTAAATTATTGTGTCTACCTTTAAATCTCTCTCTCTCTCTCCAATAGAAAATTTCAAACGGATAACATTGAAAAAAAAACGATGGAGAGCAATAGATTGATCTGATAATTAATGTCCATATTTCTCTCTCTCTCTCTCTCCTATTTCGAATATTATATATATCGTTTTCCAATTAGCTAATTTGATTCACTCAACCGAATCGAAGTTTGATGGAAATTTTGTTTAGATTTCGAAGAGAAAAAGAAAAAAGAAAATAGGAGAAGGTAAACAATAATTTTAGGGGATATATTTTTTTTGCTGTAAAACAAACGCTAAAATAGACAAAAATTTAATTAGATAATTAGCTTTATTATCTAATGCAAACTAATTAATATTGTCCAAGTGGTGAGAGTATTGCAGGTGGAGTTTTCTTTCTTAAAATATTTTGACAATTTTCGCTCCAAAGAAATTTCTCTTTCCGTCAAAAATCTAACAATCTCTTTCTCTCTCTCTCTCTCTCTTTCTGATCAATGATTTGGAACACTGAGACATTTTTTTTTTTTTTGAAACACCACCAATTGAAAAGTTTGTTTATCAAATTAGTTTTTGATTTATTTATCTCTCTATCTCTCTCTCTCTCTCTCTCTCTCTCTCTCTCTCTCTCTCTCTCTCTCTCTCTCTCTCTCTCTCGAATTATTGTAGAGAAAATTTTGAGCGGAAAAAATCGTTGCAATCCTAGTGAGAAATTGATTAGCGAAGAAAGAGATCTGAAATCGATTGCTACTTTTTAACTCCGTCGATCACTCAATTAATTATCAGTTATTAGTTAAATCATTCGATTGAAGTTTAAAATCTTTGGCTTTTCGGTATTAGGTCTTTTTTTTTTCTTTATTTGTTTCTCTCATCACTTGGAAAAATTCCAGCTTGATTTTTTTCCTCCAAAAAAAAAAAAAAAAAAAAAAAAAGACGACTGATGTTTTCGTCTTTGTTTTTCGCTTCGATTGATCTTCTTCTGAAGAAAAAAATTTTTAGATTTGCAGAGAGAGAGAGAGAGAGAGAGAGAGAGACTTTGAAGATTTTTTTTTTTTTCTTCAAAACTTTTTCTCTTTCTCTTTCATTCTTTTCTGATTGAATCGCCGATAAAATGTTTAAAAACGGATACGAAAAACGACAGAGAAGATACGAGAAAGATTTGGGCTCGAATCCTAGAGCTTCAAGAGATATGGATTGGAATCACTAGATTAAATAGAGGATAATAAAGTGGCTTCCAGAGAGAGAGAGAGAGAGAGAGAGAGAGAGATGAATCGAATTTTCGTTTTTCGATTTGAATTCAATTAAAAGCGAATAGCAATCGCAACACGATTTAGGTCATTCTCGTTGCGCTATTGCTATTTTCTTCATCTTCACAAACACACAGACTCTCTCTCTCTCTCTCTCTCTCTCTCTCTCTCTCACACACACACACAAGCTATGTTTCGTTTTGATTAATTCGAAATATAAAAAAAAAATTCGAATGGACATCAGTGATTGTTATTATTATTATTATTATTATTATTATCATGTTCGATCTCAGCAACAGTATCGAATCAGTGCGAAAAAAAGAATGATTTTTTAGTTCCCTGAATTGCTGTTTTTTTTTGGGCCAAATTTTATTTTATTTTATTTTTCATTTTTCTCCTCAATTCAATTCGAAGCATAAAAGAAACTTTCTTCTTCCTTCTCTCGATGAAATCGAATGAAAATGACCTGATGCCACTAAAAGCATCATCTAAATCTTAATCGATACAGAAGGACACACCCCTTGATTAGTCGAACATTAATGATCGATAATCATAGATTAGTTTTACAATTTTTTTTTTGAGAAAAATAGCTTAAAACTTTGACATTTATCTGATAATTATCGGTTGCCAATGATTTCTAATAGAGAAAAAATCCTTTCAAGCGAATTCGTTTCCAACACACCCAATCCGTTGCCGATGTTGTCGGTGGCTTAAAACGGAAATGAAATTGCTTTCTCTCGATCTATCATTTTCAAATAGACAGTGGAAGTCGAACAATCAAAATTGTCTTCCTTTCCTCTCGTATTCAGTATGACGTCAGCAAAAATGGAACAAGAACACCGACACAGAGCAATGAAATAGAAACGTTCGCGACAAGGTCAAGTTCAATCACTGTTCTTGGAACTATCTTTTGCACTTTCTATTCGTTGAGGTTCTTTCTCTATGATTGATTTTGAATTTTATTGGCGATTTTTATGTCGTTAGAGAAAAGAATTCTTCTAGATCTTTTCCAATCAATCTCGATCTTTTTTCGATTTGGCGCCACTAATTTGATAAGTTTTGAATCGAAAAAATCAATCGAATCTTTGTTTAGTTCATTTGCATCTAAAATTGAATTCAACCGATTAATAATCAATTATTTTGGAGGAAAAGTTTGCTCGCATTCAAATAGAAAAAGAAAATTGAAAGAGATTTTAGAGTGGATTAAAATTAGTTTAATCTTTCGGTCATTGAGAAAATAGAAACCAGTTGAAAAACAAGAAACCAAATCGAATTATTTGACCGGTGTGTGTTCTATTTGTAGACGCTTTTCTTTCGAGAGCGATTCGCATTTCTCATCAGACATCATATCTTCATATCAAGCTTGAAGAGAAGAGAATAGAGAAGAACATCGAATTAACTTACTGATTAGAGTTTTGAAGAAATAAAAAGCGAAACAAAATAGAAAAAAGTCAAATAATAAAATTATAAATGTCAACAATTCGGTTGGAGAGAAAAAAAAAGGAAAAAGAAATCTTTGTTGATAATAATATTTTGATCTGACCTTGTTTAGTTAACCTCGTTGTGCGATTATCAATGCGAAAGAGATGCTGAAAAAAAGATCACCATCCTAGGGCTATATTTTGTCTGTTCGATTTGATCTTGTCTTTACTTTGTTGTTACTTTTAATTTTTTTTTCTTCGTTTCGTTCTTTCTTTCCCTTTGCATTCAATCCATTACATTTATCATCGAAGGAACGAACGCACACATAGGATGATCATGACAGTGGTCAATTGCAAGAATAACATCGTTCCTTCTCTCTCTCTTGTTTCATCTCTTAAGATGAAGAAATTGAAAACTGTTAATGAAAATCATCATAATATATAATCGAATAGAATTTTGTAGGCAAATAGATATGGGTTAAATTTAGATCTGAAACAATTTGATTGATTCAATCGATTGAAAGAAAGTTCGAAATTGTGGATACAAAAGTATGCCACTAAGAAAGCATCGATGAATCAAAAGCAAAAGCAAATTTTGAAAAAGAAGGGGATTTGCTAAACGGAAAAGGAAAAATACTACATCAAAAGAAACATAAGAGTGAAAATTAATTACATTTTCTCCATTTCTGTAGGTGTCGGTATGGACGATGCTTTCGTATTGTTAGCTGCATGGCGTCGTACCGATCCAACAATGAGTGTTCCGAAACGTTTAAGCCATACCTATTCGGAGGCTGCGGTCTCGATTACAATTACCTCGTTGACAAATTTTATTTCATTTATGATCGGAATCATAACACCGTTCCCATCGGTAATTGGATTTCACTTTTCTCAAGATCAAAAAGATATTAATCAGAAATTTAACTTTCTAAAGGTCCGAATATTTTGTATCTATACTGCGGTAGCTGTTCTTTTTACCTACGCTTTCAATATCACATTTTTTGGTGGTCTTATGGCATATTTTGGTGAGGTGGAAAGTCGCAATCTTCATGGATTGATTTGCGTACCAGTGCTTCCGAAATCATTAGCAGGTAAATTGGTTGATATTTTTCAATGGGGAAAAATTTTCTATTTTTTTTCTTTCGCCTTACGAAAAAATGTAGAAGACAAAGGATTCTTTTTCCGATTACTGTGTACCGGTGGCCGTAATCCAAACGATCCAGACAATCCAAAAGACAACAAAGAGCATTTGATGATGATCTTTTTTCGTGATCATCTGGCTGTCGCATTGAATCGTCCCTTGATCAAACTTCTTGTGATAACAATGTTTCTAACCTACCTGTTGATCGGTATCTACGGCTGTAGTGTGATCAAAGAAGGCCTAGATCGAAGAAAACTTTCACGCGATGATTCCTACTCCGTACAGTTCTATGATTTTGAAGATAAATACTTTCGAGAATATCCGTACCGGATACAAGTGGTAATCAACGAAACAATGAACTATGCAGATCCTTTAGTTCAACAGCAAATCGAGGAAATGTTGCAACGTTTCGAGAATAGTCCATATGTTGCTGATAAATCGATGACCGAATCATGGCTTCGATCCTATCTGATTTTCTTAAATCAAGAAGATAGTTTTCTATTTCTCCAGGCAATTTCTCTATTGGATTGTTTGATGGAAAAAAATTCGTTAACAGCCAATTCTTTTCTTTCTTAGGCATTGAATGTTTCCGATCCATCAGATTTTTATCGAGGTTTACGTGATATCTTTCTACATTTTCCTCTAACCGAACAATTTCGTTATGACGTTGTCTTCAATGAAGATGGTTCCGAAATTATCGCCTCTAGATATATCATACAAACACAAAACATTCTCGATGCGAACATGGAGAAAGAGATGTTGATCGCTTTGCGTGAGATCGCCGATAGTTTTCCCTTCACCGTCACCATCTATCATCATTATTTCATTTTTTTTGATCAATTCGTTCTGGTTCGATCCATATCGATCCAAACTATTACGGTCGCAGCTATCGTTATGATGGCCATCTCGTTGGTCTTCATACCATCGCCTTCATGCGCTATATGGGTCGCTTTTTCGATAATTTCGATCGAAATTGGAGTCATCGGATATATGACGCTTTGGAACGTCAATCTTGATTCAATCTCGATGATCAATTTGATTATGTGCATTGGATTTTCGGTGGATTTTTCCGCTCATATCTCGTACGCTTATATCTCTTGCCATGAACGGACGCCAAGTGATAGAGTTAGATCCGCTCTCTATTCTCTTGGCCTACCGATTTTTCAAGGCAGCGTTTCAACTGTTCTTGGCATCATTGCTCTAGCGTTCGCTCCATCCTATGTCTTTGTGACATTCTTCAAAACTGTTTTTCTAGTTATGCTTTTTGGTGCCACGCACGGTATTTTGTTGCTACCAGTTTTACTTTCGATCACCGATATCTGTCGACAGCAGCCGAGATTGCTGCCCGATGGTTCATCATCATCATTAGCATCCTCATCATCGAAAGAAAAAGATGAACAACCATTTCACCATTACAAAGCGGCTAATCTTAATGAACAGCCTTTGTCACTTGGAACAAACAAATGTAAAGATTTGCCTTTCTATACAGCAGAACGATTTTTCGATGGAAAGACCATTGTCCATCAAAATGGTGGACCAATTTACATCCCAAGACCTTCATATATCAATCTCAAAGGTCCGAAAGAGAAGAAAAATTTATCAGATTCAAACGAATCGAATCGATCGATGGAAGCTCGCAATCATTCGACGAAATTTCTAAATGCAATCAAGTCGATCGATGGTGTGAGCGTTGAGGGGTCTGATGGAAGTGTCGTTCTAGCAGAAAGAGATCTAGGTCTTGGAACGAGTGTCGAAGAGTGTAGTGAGAGCAGTTGGAAAGCTTGTGTCGAAAATAATGAGATATTTGTGATCGATAGACAACCAAAATCAGAGAAGAAAATGAATTTTGATGAAAAGCCAGCATCGAAAAGAAATCCGTACAATAAAATGAGAAAATTTTCACCAAAATCATCGCGCAACAAGAACGGATCAATTATGATGGCTGCAACACATATCAATGATGGATACATTAGTGATAGTGGGCCAGATTTGACACCGAAACGTGAGGAACGAGCCCGTAGTAAATTATTTGTTTCGAGAAGTAAAAGTAATGATGAGATAAAAGATGATTATCAACGCTCATCATCACTATCGGCAACTAGATTGAGAAATTTTCGAAAACCAAAAGAAAGAGTCATGGATGCGGACGATAGAGACAATGATGATGTTGTTGATGTGGATCAAGATTATGGTAGAAATTTGAATCATAATCAGAAACTAAATCATCAATCTTCATTGATTGATGAAGAGAAACATCCTCAACAATTGATGGTAATGATTCCGCAAGATGATTTTCATAGGCGACGTATAAATTCTTATGCGCTTCCGATTCTACGTCAATCAAATCAACTTGTGGATTATCATAATCATCTTCATCATCGTAATTCTACATCATCATTGAAAGAGACCGATAATAATCTCGATGAGATTAATCGAGAACAAAAACAACCTAACGATATTCAATCATCATCATATAAATATTTCGATCACAATCTCTATTGGGATGATGATGATGCTGATCGTTGGTCCAGAAAATGATCTCTCTCTCTCTCTCTTTTCTTCCCTTTGTCTATTTGATCAGATCAAAATCTAGCTCGAATGAAGATGATGAAGGACTACCAGAGAAAGTGGATGTATTTTTTTCTTAATTTTCGAGTCAGTCGTAATAAGCTCCAAAAAAAAAAAAAAAAAAAAAAAAAAGAATCAATATCGTCGACGTAAGTTGGTGGGCTTATGAAAATATTTCTTATTTATTCAATCATCATAGAGTGATCTGTGATTGATTTCATGGCATCCTTCCACCCATCAATCATATTTTGATCTTTCATCCAACTCTCTATCGCTGCAGATCAGTGATAGAAACAGTGGACGTAGTGTAGCATAGAATCCAGAAAGAAAATTGGATCAAAAATCTTGAATCATTTCCGATGGAGAGATTAACTTTTTCACATTAAAGTGCCACAACTTCAATGAGACTTTATTCTTCACACATTTTTAAATTCTTGGTGATAACGATGAAAATTTTGGTTTTTTATTTCAAAATTTTCACCCACACCCACACACATAGGCTAAAATAAAAATATTATAATAGATATCAAACAAAATAGAAAAAATGTAAACGATGGATTGAAGAATATAAAAAAATGACAAACAAATAACAACAATTTTTTCTGGTCTCTATGACTTAGATTTTTTGCTTAGATTCGATGTACCCTACCCTATACATTGATCAATTTGAATCGATTTTTTTTTGAGACTACTCATTTGTCATCATATTGTAAAAAAGATTTTTTCAATTTTTTTTTGATCGATTGTACATAGAAAATATAAATAAATCTGTCCAATTGAAAAAAATAAAAAATTTTGTTGAGAAATGCAAATTGATTCTCCTGAATTAGATTCCAGATCAGGTCACCAGAATCCAGATTCCCAAATTATGGCATGGAATCTGCTGGTCTCAGTATCGTTCTCACTTTGTTTAACAGAATCATTCAATCGTAAAGTGCTTGGTTTTTCATTCTGAAGATCTTCACACTTCTGATTTATGAACCGATCCATTAGATTACGATAGCCTCTTCCAATAGTAACGAAAGGAAGTCGTTTGACTCTTTTACGATTCGATCGTTTCGTCGATCCAACAACAGTATTTATGGGATTTTTATCGGAAACTTTCATTGAATATGGATCGGTTGATCCTAACGATTTACCGAATGGCCAAATACTTTTTATCACTGATAATCGCGAATCTTTATTTGAATTCTTAGATTTGATGAAATCATTTTTTGAATCCATACAATCTTCAGGCTCATAATCATCCTCATTATCTTCACGGTTTGGAGAAATATCGTAAATACCAAGAGACAAGATAAATTTGACCTCACGGTGATATGGTCGAAACACTGTGATGGGCTGCAATGAATGAAGTTCCGCGACAATAATACAACCAAAATTTGTTCCAACATAAAGCTCTTCCTGAATCTCATTGATAGAAATCTCACTGATTCTACAATTCGTCGGTTTCAAATGTTCCTCGATACTGATCGACATTAAGCTTTCGGAGCATGGAGCCAATTTTGAACAATCAAGCTTGTGTGCGATTGATTTGTCTCTAGTATTCCATTGATAAATGATATTACCAGAGAAAAGAACAGAATAAATGTATGGTTGAATGGTGGAAGTTGATCCACAAAGAAGAAATACATCCATCAATGTAGATATGGTAACGTTTGCTTGATTGAATTCAATATCTTTATAATGATCGAGCGTTAATTGATCAATAATCGATAGATTTGAAATCGCAACATTTAATATAGCAATCTTGCCATCAATTTGTCCGCACCAAATCGTGAAATGATCATTTTCTTCATTATCGAGTGCTTTTGATCTATCTTTGCTGTTTTTTCCACCACAAAAAGCGACGTTCGCAACACAAAGAAACGGTGGGAAATTTTCGATTCGTTTGAAACCTACCGATCTTGATTTCAAGTCAACATTCAGATTCGAAGTCGTCGAAAGAGTGTGAAGAAATGTTTCAAAATTCACTAGCCAAACATTACCATCATTCGAAACGATCGTTACAATTCTTACATTAGACATCCAATGAATTGATTTGATTGATTTCGAAGGAGAAAGATTGTCGAATTCTAACTCAATCGAGCAGACGAATAGAAAATGATCATTTTGTTTCGCCATGTCAAAATTATAAATATTGAGGTGGGCTGCTGAATCACCAAGCCAAAGTTGATTCTCATCCACTATACAGCAGCTAGTGATTTTTCTATTTTGAAGATTTTCGGTGATTATCTGATACCCGATAGGGTTCCATTTATTTTCATCGATTTTTAGAAAATCGAGTTGGTTTCCTGTTTTGCTGAGAAACATTCCATATCTATTTCGAAGCGATGATTCAGATTGAATTTTTATTCTAAATCCGATCGCACAAATCACATCATCAGAGAATGAGCAAATATTTTGGAGTGAGCCGAATTCAGGCGCAGATAGAATTGACACAATTTGTGACATTGTTGGACGTTCATTCGGTTCATGAGCCCATGATCGCGTCATTAAATCGATAAATGTTTCTGGCAGATTATCAACATCTCTTTGACTGATTGATGGCCTTATTCCATCTAAAATGCTCTCACGAATTGCGAATTCTTGCCCCTCGAACGGATAATGTAAGGTTGAAAGCTCGTACATTAACATAGCGAACGAAAAGCAATCGACTTTTTCTGTGTACTCTTCTTCGCCATTAAAAAGCATTATTTCTGGTGCCATGAATCCTTCTGTCCCACCAAAACCTTTGGTTCCGGTAGGCAATGAAGATCGGGAGATACCGTAATCAGCAATTTTAAGATGAATTTCTTCAGCATCTACAAGATCAATAGATTTTTGAAATGAACTCGAATGACAAGTGATCGGCTGTGGAAAGGACCAAACAAGAATATTCTCAGATTTCAAATCTCTGTAAATAATATGATGTTGATGAAGATATTCCAAGGCTTTCGAAATCTGAAGGAAAGTTTTCTGCAGAATTGAAGGCAAGATACGGACACCAGAACGACGATAAGATTTTACATGTAGATCAAGAGAACCTTGTGGGGCTAAGGTTAGGACCAGAGCTAATGGTTTGGGACAAACGCCAATGATGGATGCAATATTGGAATGTTTAAGCGTGAGCAATATATTCAATTCATTACGAGCTGTACAATACGCTTTACATGAGTACTGAAGCGGGTCCCGTTCCCATTTACTTTTCAATGCCTGATATGCTTCAACATCGCCTTTGCGAATACCGGACAACGAACGCAGCTCGAGAGAAATCGGTTGCAAAAGTTTTAATGCAACTTCTGTGCTGTTGAGATTCTCTGTAGATGTCGTAGAATAGAAAGTTGAATTCGTTGTTGAATATTTCATTGTAAAATCTCGATTATTTTTGGTCGAAGTTAGTTTGTTTTGATAGAAAGCTCGGAATACAAAACCAAAAGAACCACGTCCTAAAAGTTTACCAAACTGTAATCGTTCGTTTTCAATACGATAGTTGCTTGGAAGATCTTTGAAAACAATGTCTGGCGATATAGTGGAGATTCTGATCCGATCGTGCTGTGGACACCGTAGCTTTGCATCTTCGTACACAGATAAAATACATTCTTCAACCATCCATGCATTGACTCGAAAAGATTTGTTTTGGTTGATTGAATCTTTTTGATTTGGTTTTAGCGGAGCAATCCCGTCAACACTTGCGGCCTCTAATTGCGCTTTTTTCACTTCAAATTTGTAGAAATCTACAAGATTTGAATCAATGTCGGTGGTGTCAGGTGAAAGAATCTCTTTAGTTTTACAAATATCAAAGCTTCCATGTTCACTGTCGAATTTTTTTTGCTCGGAGGGAATGACTGTTGTTTTCTGATCATCTACTATTGTCATTTTCATACAAGAAAAACAAGGTACAATTCTTGTAATTAGAAATTTTCCATCTGATGTATGAATGAATCGAGTACCTAGCGAAGGATACCAATCTTCAAGTAGTGTATCAATATGTTCGACTATGATCACCAGTAATTTAGTTAAAGATTCAACGTTAGGCTCTAAACGATAATTGTTACAGACCCAGTTGTCGCCATTCTTTACATCTGAATAATTAAAATGACTTTCCAGATGCAAAGATTGATTAGGCACATAAATCTCAATCAATGAAGAAGTTTGAGAGGAAATATTTATTTTAGACCAAACGTTAGAATCCTTCTGATCGTTACCATTAGCATCATCGTTTTGATCAAGTTGAACTGGTAAAGAAGCAATTGAATCTTTTTGGTTTTTAGGTTGATGGAGAAAAAATTTAATACGGTTATAATCGTATGGATAAGAGAAATTTTTCAATCGATTAATTGACACCAAACGAGACGGCTCCAATTGGTTGTTATCTAATTTATATTCTTTTACGCGTAAAAGAAAGGTATCATGAAATCGTAAACCAAAGCCAGTTTGCCAACAATGCCAATTAAATTTAGAATTGTCAATAAAATCTGTGAGAATTGGATCATTTTCTGGTTTTGTTGATGATGAAGGCAAAACATAAAATGATCGTACCAATTCTGTAATTGATTCATCGGCCAATATTCTTGTGATTAATCGTGACCAAAAGCCACAAGGAACATATGAAAGTAGAAGAATTCGTAGAATTGAATGATCATGTCTTGCTAAAGCTCGAATTGTACAAGAAGGTACATTGTTCTGTTTGTTCGGATTCCTATTATCGCTGATTGAAGGTACAGAAATTTCATTGAATTTAAGGTCATTGATAAATTTATAACTAATTTGACAATTGTTAATCAGGCTGGATTCAGCAGAGTTTCGTAATTTGAGCTTTGATTTCAACGGAATCTGATTAAAAAAAAATAAATAGGGCGCTAATATCAGATCCAATTTCATAATTTCTCTGTTGTCTTACCACAATATCCCAACCGGAATGACCAGTATAAATTTGCTCTTCTGTGGGCAGTAAAGATGGAATCAAAAGTGTCCTATTGTCCCATGTTATTGCCAATTCAAATTTATTCAATAAATTTATCAGATAACTACTGATATTCGAAGGCGCATTTTGAGTGTTTTTAAAGAGCTGCAAAAGATGCTCAGTTTTCATGATGCCTAAAGAAATAAAAATTAGATTTGACTAAAAAACAAGCAAGAAATCAATCAAATCTTGCCATTTTTTATATAAGGATTAATCTCTCTAATTGTAACGACGTGCGCTAACATATCACAAAGCCATTGTGGATCTAAAAAATAGAGATCTTTGAGGTGAGCATCATCGTAGTGGAGAAGAACACCGTTTTCGTGTAGAAATCGAACCGCTCTTTGAAGCTCCGAATAATCACGAAAGCTAAGATCAAATCTTTCTTTCATCAACAATGAAACTTCTTGACGAAATTCTTTTCCCGACAATACGGGTTCTAAATTTTTAGTTCTCCTAGCAAAAGCTATAGCTGTGACAATCTCCTCTAAGGCAATATAAGTCTCGGGAACTTTTTGTTCCAATAACCGATTCTTACCATCGCTGGTTCGGATTTCACATGCAGTTTGATAGATTAGATTAGCAAGTAATCTGATGTTATGGCGAGTTTTGGTGCTAACTTCGATCGTTGCGACTACTTTAGGCAGACCACGTTTATCAGAATCCATTGAATCAGACATGTATCGTTCACGAATCATATTCTGAAGTTCATTAGAATAGAAGGGAGGATAAAATTCTTTAACAAGATCATAATGTGTTCCGACAATTATCACTGGTGAATTAGGCGCTCTACTTTGAATATTAACTAACCAAGAACGTAGACCTTGAACACCTTTTTCACCTTCGGTAATTTTCCATACAACAAGATAAATCGATTGTTTTGAGAGAAAATATTGATGAGTGGCGTAGTATTCCTTTTGACCTCCAAAATCCCATGTTCTAAATGTTATTGGTCCGATGTTATATTGTTCGGTCAAATTTTGATTACTAATCGGTTGAAAGTTAGACAATCTTGTCCGAGAAAGACTTCGATCTCGTAGATTTGATACTTTTAATGGCCTCATCTCATAGGTCCATTCGCATAAATCTACACCTACTGTCGAGAGAGTGACTCCTCTAGGTGTTTTCATATTTAGAGATTTGTTTCCGATTCGTTTACCCCAATGGTCCGGCACGGAACGATGTGAACGCTTAGTACATCCTTCATGCCTCAATTGTTCTAAAAGTGTTGTTTTTCCGATACTATGAAAGCCAACCAACATCAATTTCAATCGATTGTATAGCTTCGAATGTTCTAGAATCGAATGAAGATAACTAATTATATCACAAGTTTTGTAAGATTTGCTATTGATCATTGTTTTCAGAGGTTCTTCGATTGCATCACAATTACGGGTGTTCAAATTCCATAGTTTTGTTAACAAACCCATTTCAGGAGGCAAAGAAGTTAGCTCGACATTCCCACTCATATTTAGTACAGATAATTGGGTTAGCAATGAGATCGATTTTGGTATTGTACGGATTTCGTTCTCGGAGAAATCCAACATCGATACATTTGGGAAGAATAGTTTTGATATCTTAGAAGCTTTTGAGTTTGGATGCAAATCTTCTAGGTTCAAGATGCTCGAAGTGGGTGTAGAATTAGATTCTATTTTTTCGTCTAAATTTGCAGCGAAAATTGGCAACAATTTCGAAAGAATCGGGTTCGAAGAAATATGTGCCGCATAGGAGGATTGTTTTAGATTTTCTGGAGATTTTGTTTTCGAAATGACAGAGAAAAAATTAAATTTTGAACTCATATCTTTGCTTTGACTACGACCAGGACTCTCGAATTCCATCTCGATCCAATCAATCAATTCTTCTCTGGTTAAAATGATTTCTTTTAACCGATTATGAGATAAGGTCAAAGTTTTGATTTGGTCTAGTTTGGTGTGATTCTTATAAGGACAGTTTTTGATTGAAGCACCAAATATGGAATTGGATAAAGGTTTTTCTTGTTGAATTTTGAGATATTGATGCCAACATAGTTGTTTAACGCTTCTTTCTCTATATCGATCATCATCGAAATTATCTTGGCCATCATATTCTCGATCAGAATTATCGATGTCTTCGAACGTATCAAAATCAATCTCAGTGATGTAAAACCATTCGGAAATTTGATTGTGTGATAAATCAAGATATTTCAAACTGGAAGGAAAATGTCCCAAAATGACATTTGGATCAAATATAGTTCGTAAACAATTGTAACTTAGATTGAGATGTGTCAAACGATTGGCAAGACAAGAGAGAAAAAATGGGATCCTTTCAAAGCCATTGTGGGAAAGATTTAATTGTTTTAATCGGCATTGACTCGATGAATTTGGAAATAATTCTTTTTGTGATGATGAAGATGATGCAGACGAAGGAGAAGTTGGTGTTGGAGGAGCTTGTTGTAGACTAGTAGAAGATATTTTAGAATCCGTTGAAATTTTAGTATTTTTATCAATTTGAACATCAAATTGATTTTGGAACAAATCATCCAATATCGTAAGAGATTGAGACCAAGGTTTCAAAACATTTAAATCAAAAGGAATCAAGCTTGTTTGTTGGCGGAGATTCGATAACGGTGAGGCTCGCGTATTCATCGACATACTACCACATTCACCAAAAGATTTATTCGAGTCGTTTCCGATAGATAGATCACTAGAAATACTTGAAATTGAAATACTTTTTGAAATATGCGATGAAAATGTCGATTCAGATGAATTTTTGTCCATATAAGCTCTAGATATATTCAAAATAGGCGATGGAAGATCACACAACAAATTCATTGAGAGATTTAATTCCGAGAGTTTCGGAGCGAACCAGAACAAGCAAGGTAATGTTCGAAGTTTGTTATTAGACGCATCCAACAGTTTAAGTTCCGGTTGTTGAAATAAAATCGCAGGCAATGTTTCTAATTGATTATCGTTTACATAGAGCTCTTCAAGAAATGGGAGATTCCACACAGAATCTAAATCAATTTGTCTTAATCTATTCGTTTGATTTGAAGATAGTTTATGATTATATGATGGCGAACTAGACAATGAGAAGGAAACACTTTGAGATTTTCGCATCTTTTGTATTGAACTTTTAGAAGTTTTCGCTGTGGCAAAATCGTTCTTAATGTTCTCATCATCGTCAATCTCTTTTTGGGACGAAAAACCAGTTGACGGCAATTGTTGCAAAGAATTTTTTGAAAGATTCAAAACTTTTAACGATGGCAAATCAGTGAATAGAGAAAATGGGACAGAATGAAGATTGTTCTCTGATAAATCTATTCTAGTTATTGCACTCAATGCAGTGTTCCATGGTGTTGCTACAAATGGATCGTAATGAGAATCACATAATTTCAATTTTATATTATGAATCAAAGAACAATCGATTAGCCATTGATTGAAATTTTGTGCAAAAGTTTTCTCATCTAACGTTTGTATGCGGAGTGAATGCCAATCAACCATCACTGGGTTCGAAGGAAACATTGAGCTTACAGTAAGGGTTTGGCCTGAATTGAAAAAAAAACATTATCTCCATCATCATCAAATTTCATAATGTATTACAAACCGAGATGGAATTTTCGCAAGCCATTTGGTCCAACCAAGTCAAAAGATTTTTTATTGATCTTATTATCGGGATCGACGAATGATCTTAGAGACAAAAGTTTCGAAACAAAATGCCAATCTTGATTCGAAAATGCCAACGAAAGTCCATTTTCACATTTAGAAAATTCTTTCATTTTGTTATTATTCCGACTGCTAGTATTGTTAGATGAGCAATCATCGTCCAAGTTATCTTTGGCGCCGTAACGAAGAAGGAGATCTACGGTGGCTTTATCACGATTTTTGATCGCTTCACAAAGAGCTGATGATTGGACGGTACAATTATCATCATCTTCATCACCATCGATCGGCGTGGTTATTTCTTCATAATCATCCAATTTTTCATTATTGAATGAGTTCATTGATAATGAAGATGATGATCTCGGTTTCGATGAGGAAGAATCGTTCTGTTTATTGAAATTTCTAAGCTGATAAATAGACATACAAGGACTACGATTCGAATTGAAGAGATTGGACGGCTGTATTATAGAAGATCCTGGTGATGAAATCGAACCTCGATTCATCAACATAATCGATTGTATAGCGTTTCGGTGGTTTGAACCTTTCTCGGAGAGGAATTTGGGACAATTAGGATCGGCTCCGTTTGCCAACAAACTCGATGCTAAGGAATAATTTCGTTTCTTTACCGCACAATGCAGTGCTGTTTCATGATTTCCATCACAATAGAGATCAATTTTGATAGGGTTTATCAGATAAATTTGATGAGAGTCGGCTTTGATATCAAGACCAAATTTCGAGTCTGACTTATTAAGAATATGGGAAATTTCTTGCAATTTTTCTGTTAGATTATCAAAGTGGTTATCACATGATGATTTCCTAGTGGACAGTTTTTGCTGTCGATTATTCGAGGATCGCTGTTGGCCATTTTCTTTAAAATTTTGTATGACAGTTACGTCTGGACTAGTGTCACCACTGCTATTGCTAAAATCATCATCACTGTTGTCGCTGAAATCACTCCGACAATCTTCGAAAATTTCTGTTTGCCGATCGCGAAAATCAAAATCATTATCTTGAAAGGAAGATTTGAATTTCAAGCCAACAAATTCATTGTTAGCGATCCATGAATGTATTAATCCATCGTCATCTCGTATTGAATCGATCAAGATCGATTTTACGCGTAAATCAAGTAAATAATTCACGAGAAATTGATTTCCAATCAATGTTGCTAAATAGAGAATTGTTTGACCGGCAACATCTTGAGCGTTTACATCAAAAGGCATCAAATATATAAATTTTTTACTACAATTCTCGATATTTGAATTCTTTGTTTGTGATTTTGATGATTGGATGGAATTAAATCGATTATGATCGTCTATTAATTCAATCGATCGATTCGATTTCTCGATCCAGAATGGCAGCAAAATTTCCTGAGGATATTCGAATTCAATCAAAAGCTTTACAATCTCTTGATGACCATTGATCACAGCAGCATGTATTGGTAACCAGCGTTCCACAGAATACACTGAGACTGATTCCGGAAATCGGTTCAACAGAAGACGACAAATTTGAATACGATTATGGTAGGAAGCGATGTAAAGGGGAGAGTATTTTGTTTGCGGATGTTGACGAGAATCAGCTCCTATATCGATCAGTTTTTCTACGATTTCTTGATGACCTTCTTGACACGCTTTGAATAATAGTGTGTTTGATCCATAGGGGACAAAGTTTACGATGGAACGTAACAATTTTAGATTTGATGCTTCATCGATCTCAATAGACCCATTTAAATCATCTCGTATCTCTTGAATAGTTTTCGATAGAAGATCTTCGAATGAAATCATATCACCTTTGTGCACCAACACCGCCAAGGATTCATATAGATTGGAACGATAGCTATCTAAACTAGATCGAAGCATTTGACATATCTCGTAATATTTCAATGATCTAGCTAATTTAGATGCTGTTAGATGGTTACCGTCGCGAATAAAAATATTCGCATTGTTTTTGAGCAAAACTTTCACCAAGTCTAGGCGACCATTCTGGACAGCTAAATGGAGAGGTGTTTTACCAGATTGATTCAAATCATCCGAATAATTTTGTTTCAAATTCGGATTGGCACCGTTTTCGAGCAAAAGTTGCACACATTCCAAACTATTGGCGATAACAGCCTCATGCAATGCTGTTCGACCTTTATCATCTTGCGAATTGATGTTTTGAGCCTGTTTTGAGTGAAAGTGCAATGAATATCAGGGAATAATAAACAAGTTCAGACCTCATAACCGAGAAGAAGATCCCCTAGCAGTTCCGGATTGTTCCAGATACAAGAGAGATGGAGTAGTTTTCCTTTGAAATTATCATCTCCTTCATTGGAGAATCGATTTCCATTACAATCTTCGTTGTTCAGACCATGCCTTGGATCATTTTGATTATCTTGCAGACGATTCGTTGTAAAAGATTTTGTGTCTCTTTCTGATTTGGACATCTTCAAACGGATTCGAATAATTTTGAAAATATCGATCTATTATTTTTTTGAAGATTAACATCATCATCTTATAATCTAATTCTCTATTTTGTTGTTTATGGCTTTGAAAATTTGTTAAAACTTCAAAATTTTTCCTCAAATTATAAGCGGAATCATCAGTGGGGGAATTCAAGGGGAATTTTTCAATCTTTGGAACAACAAAGATAAAAAAACAACCGAGAAGAATCGGATTCGTTGAATCATATGGAGTGAGTCCATTGAGAAAAGTATTCGAAAAAAAACAAAATATACAGACAACAATCACACTTGGCTTTCTTTTCTCTTCCCTTCTCTCGTTCGATTTCGAAGACAACAGAGCTAGCATATCGAGACAGGCTAATATAGAAAATCTAGAGAAAAGAAAAGAGTATGGCAAGAAAGGCAAAGATATGGGGATGGGAAAGGAAACTCTCTCTCTCTCTCTCTCTCTATGTGTGTGTGTATCCTGACCGTCGATGCAAAGGATTGATGGCATTTTAGGGGGTAGCCAAAAAGCTATTCCGCTTGTTGGATTCGCTTTTCTTCGCTTGAACTTATCGGATGATCTCAACATTAGATGGAGCGGTTTTTGTGGAAACCGTTTTTTTCCGCTTAAAATTTTGATTGTCTCGGTTCTTCTTCTTCTTCTTCTTTGTTTTGAGGATCTACGATGCAATGATTTCGTTCATATGGGAATTCTCGAAATGAAGTGTTACGAAAACAAAATGATTTGGAAATGAATTTAGAAAAAAAGAATTGAATCTAAATTTTCCCTATCTTTCATCATTTCAATCAGTGTTGGTGCGAATGCGAGAAACTTACGGACAATAAAAAAGAGAATAGATTGAAATTCAATTTGAAAAAAAATTCTCAAAACGCAAGCAAGAAAGATCAAACGATTGCGATATGAAAATAAAAAAAAAGTAAAACGAAAAAAGAGAAAGAGAGAGAATCAATTGGATCAGAGAATCGAAAACTTTTTCCACCCTCGTCCGATGCGATCGGAGAGGAAATTTATCGCCCGAAAATCTTCGCTAAGAGTTTCCGTTTTAAAAACAAGAATATTAAAAGAAAACTAAAATGCAAAAATAGACAATAATCTCGATTGAGTAAGAGAAAGGTTTTAACAATGAAATGTGAGAAAAACCGATTCTTTTCGATCTTTCTGTTCGATTCGATTCGTTATTACTCAACGACTGATTGATGGATCGCGAAAAAAAAATTGTATCTAAAGATGAGTTGTCCTTTTTTTTCGATTTCCCAGCTTTCGATGGAAAATGGAAATCGAAAAAAAGGCATCGATTGGTTGAAAGTGTCGGGGTCTATCGAAACGAATAGAACTCGTTTGTCTCGAACTGAGATCCACTCTCAATTCAAACTAATTCAAACGCCTTTGTCGATTGAATTCTCATTGTTTTCGATGCTTTCATTTTGGTCCGATCTCGATGTTCCCCAGGAATTGTGCTCATAATCGATTCACTGTTATGAAGTATTATTTTGTGATTGAGAGATTTTGGAATCTTATCTGATTTTTCTTCTTCTGCTTCTTCTACGATCTTTTTGTTTCAAATCTAGTCTGAAACAATAATGGATTGGTTCTGTCGATAATTTGTTTAAATTAACTTCATTATCTATCAAGTCGTCAAGTCTTCCGTCTAGTTTGAGAGAGTTCTCAATTCCTTACCTCAATTTCGTAATTGAAAATGAGGATTCTTATACTTGTTCATCCTCATCCTTGCGTCTGGTCCATTTGAAAGTTCTCGATATTTTGCTTTGATTCTTTGATAATTTTCATTCCATTCATTACTTTGTTCTGTTTTGATAGCTAATTAAAATAGATCGTATAAGAAATCGTAAAAAAATTGGCTAAGATGAACATCCGAAACATCTGTTTCATCATAGCGCTAGAAACTCTCGATTTGATCTCATTTTTATCAAAAAAAACTGAATTAGCTAATAATTTACTTGTGAAGATAATACTCTTTGTCTATCTTCCGCTTTAGAGATAGAGACTCTTTTTTTTAGAAGAAAAATTTCGACCAAAATCTTCCCAAACAAAATCCCAATGACAAAATCATTTTCTCTATCATCATCCCTCCACCTCGGATAGAGCTGGAATAGAGTGGAAAGAATACTACGCTAGCTAATTTTGATTGATTCCACATTCGGTATTGTTTGAGAACAATCATTCAGAGCTAACATTACTTTTGAAACCTAAAGAAAATTGATGTGATTGTTGAGTTGTTGAGGTATTCTTTGGAAATTTTTTTCAGTTTTTCAATTTTTTTTCCCATTTCTTCTCAACCACTAAGATCACCACAACGATAATCTCGATCGCTTCTCAATGCTATCAAGCAATGTAGCAAGAAAGATGGCAATAAATTTTTAATTCATTCTAATCTTTTAGTTGCGAATTCCATTCATCTCTTTTGCTCGCTAACGATTGGGGCTTTAGGATTTAATTTTTTTTTTTAAATAAAAAAAAATAAAAGAGAGAAAAAAATAATAATAATATTCTTTATAAGATTAGAATCTTATAGATCAAGAGAATCGCTTGAATCGTATACATTGAATATTGTGAGATTAATAGGCTTCGATCATTGAAAACTATCCTACAGATTAGAGGCTCTCAGACTTTGGGTAATTTGTTCAAAAACTCAAAGCTAAACGCTTCTACTATTGAACCGGATAAACTTTGAGAGAGAGAGAGAGAGAGAGAGAGAGAGAGAGAGAGAGAGAGAGAGAGAGAGAGAGAGAGAGAGAGAGGAACCACCAAGGCGTCTAGTGTTTTGTCACTTTCGAGAAACTCTAATCACATAGTCCTCATCAGTGGCTTTTTCTTTTCGGAAATTTATAATTTATTCATTCAAACATCGATTTCGATCAGAAATTATGAGCGATGAAAAAAAAACATTGCAAAAATTCTGATCGATCAATCAATTTTTTTTTTTTTTTTGATCGTCAAATGACAAGAGAGAAAATTTCGATGAGTTTTTTTTCGATCAGAAATAATTTCAACTCTTCCATTACTCCTGGGAACTGGTCCCATTGTTTCTGTTTTTTTTTTATGGATCTGAGCTGATGAGAAGATATTCTTTGTTGTTTTCTTGAAAATCTCTTTAGATTGGTTTAACAAATCATCGATGGCAAAGCTTTGAAACTGAATCGATTGAAAATTAATCTAAGCTGATCAGTCTTTGTTTCTTACAAAAATTACCAAAATTTCTATTTTTGATTTATTTGCACTCTCATAAAGCTGGTTGTTGATTTATTCATTTTTGGAATTCTATGAGCTCTAGCGTATCAAATTACACAAGCTACTTAGTCTCATTATCGATGTGTTAGGGTTCGATTGGGAAACGCAATGGAATGGAGGGAAAAAAAGTTCGATGACCAATACGAGAAGTGATTCAACAAATACCTTCGAGCGTTTTTTTTTTCGTTCTATTAGAAGATTCATTTGCCAAACTGAATTTAATGAAGATGACGAGGTGAACGTTTTTTTTTCTAGCTCTGCCATTGTGCTTTTGTTTGCATTCAATCGTTTTCAACGATTCCTATGAATTTTGCTTCATTTAGAATTCGATCATATGGGCGTTTTCTAATTGATTCACACTTAATCTTCTTAGATACATATTCAAATGCTCAAGACTTTGGATTCGATAAGAGAATCATTGTGAATCAGATCTATGAGGACAATGTGAATTTCAATTGAAAAGTTTCTAATTTATCAACAAGGATACACTCAAATTTATGTTCCAAACAAAAGCGAATAGAATAGAAGATTTTCCAGTCAATGTTTGCTATCAATTTGTTCACACAAATTTCTATGAGAAAAAAATTCACTAACGACAATTATTCTATGAGACAAATTTTATTCAAAACATCTTGGAAGGGACCATAGGGGACAACACACACACACACACACACACACACGCTCTCTCTCTCTCTCTCTAGGTTCTATTCCATTCTAACAGGGGAATGAGAAGAAGATGATGTGTCTTGAGAATTCTGTGTGTGGGTGTGTCTTTGTTTTTTTCCGATAAGTCAAAATCAAAGAACAAATACTCATCATCAATAGGTTTTAAAATATTTTAAAACCCTAGATTGACATGAAACTGTTTTTGTCAAAGTTAAATCAATTCAAGAATTTTAGTTTCCTAGATTCAAATCAAAATTTTCGATGCTAGTGGGGCGGAAGAGTATTAGTAAAGAGCGATTTGATATTATTTATTTTGATTCAATTCGATTCGATTCTAGTCAGTTTTGTTGTTTTTGTTAAAGAAAAAAAAAACAAAATCTTTAAAACAAAAGGGAAGAAAATCAGAGTAAAAAAAAAGCAAAAAGAAATTCTTTTGTTTTTGTTGTATTTGTTTCTCCCAGCTATTTCCTCTTGTCCCATTTCAAAACACACACCCCATACACACCCTAATCTTATTTGTATTTATTTTCTTCCTCGAAAGTTTGTTTGGATTCTTATTTTGATTCTCGAACATTCTGGTTAGAATCAGCGAATGAAAAATAAAAAATAAAAATAAAAAGGAAGTTTACAAGAAAAAAAAACGAAATGTTTTTTGTATCAAACTATTCAAGAGAATTACCTTAGAGAATCATCATTATCATCATCATCATCATCATCATCGACTGCATCAACAAAAAATTTCAGAGACAAGAACGCAAAAAAAAAAAAACAACGAAGATTTGTTCAATTCATATGAATTTTCTTGCAATCTAAGATTCACTTGGAAACTTTGGAAACATTGCGTTTTTTTTGTGCCAATTTTTTTTTTTTAAATGTTTAGTTGAAACGCTTAATACTTTTGAATAGATTTGATAATTTTGATTCGATTGAGATTCATCATTGACAGCAGCAACACTAGTCCTTGTTTCGATATAGTCATTGGAGAGAGAGAGAGAGAGAGAGAGAGAGACGAAGACAAATTTTTGATGAGTTTCTCGTGAAAGTTTATGAATGATGTAATGAATGAATTGAAGAATAATTGCAAAAAAAGAAGCTATGTCTAGATTCTAGCTCAAACAATTGTTCTAGTATCAAATCTTTATCTAATCTTCATCTAAATCTTTTAATCTTCTATGGACCAAATTGTAAACGTCTATTGTTCTTCCATTCATTGTTATTGTTTCGTCTTCTTCCGATAGAAGTTTTCAATTTCTTCTACTGTTTCAATCATAAATCATTCATTCTCAGCCATAATTCTTCTTAGATTAGTAAATCTTTTTTTCTCGGTATCTTGGATCTGGTATTCAATGTTGTTTCTAGTTTTGTATCCAGTCCCATTTACACATTCATTGTCAATGATTGTTCTTTTCTCTCTCTCTCTCTCTCTCCTTCTCGGATCTTAAATCTCTTTAGCTTTCATTAAATCATTCTGATGTTTTATCTGCTATTTGGGACTAGATTGATTTGATTTCATCAGTTGCGAAATGTCATTGTGTTTTTTTTTGTACATAGGATTTACTCTCTACAACAAAGATGTTAGGTCGGATGTAATGTTGAAAGTAAGAGAGAGAGAGAGAGAGGGGGGAGAAAGAGTACAAATATTTCGAACAAAAATTTCCTCGATGATGGATTTTTGGATCGGATTCAAACATCATTGCTCGATAAAATAAAAGAGGAAAAAATGAAAGAAGCGGAAGAAACGAATTAAACATTGAGATATATCGACGAGAAAATAGAACAGAGACTTGAAAGCAGAAAATAGATAGGTCCAGTAAAGATCGTTTTGGGACCTTATGGAATTTGCTAAAAGAGGAACAAGGAAAAAAATGGATAAAAAAAAAGTGAAGATTAGTTTAGATGAAAGAAAATTTTTCGCCATCCATCAACAAAATCGACATCATTCACAGCAACAACATTCGCATCGAAACGAACTTAATCGAATCAATTCGTGAATGACAAATTGGAGAGAGAGAGAGAGAGGGAGGGAGAGAGAGAGAGATTCTTTCTCAAACTATCGCAGCAGTGTTGTGCGAACAGAGAAAAGAGAAAAGGACGGACGAAAGAGTCTGAGGCGTTTTTTTTTGTGCTAAAGAAAAATTCTCTTGTGTATCACTCAAGTCACTGTCAACCAGCGAACAACAATAACGAATTTCGCCTTCCTTTCCACCTTTGCAAGAAATAATATAGAGAGAGAGAGAGAGAGAGAGAGAGAGAGAGAGAGAAAATCGGTGAGAACACAAACTCTATTGGGCCGAAAGGTTTCTCGCTTTTGTTCGTGTTCTTTCTCTCTCTCTCTCTCTCTCTCTCTAACTTACTAACTCATAAAATTCATTTTCAAAAGAATCACAAACTTTCGTTGCGATAAGGATAAAGATTCAAATAAGAATGGAATTAAACGAAAAACAGACAAAAATTATTGGATTAGGTACGATTAGAGGATTTCGGCCTCTAACGGTCTAAAGTCTATGCAATAGCCAATGGCTGCAGACTAAAAGCATCGAATCTTTTAATCGAGTCCTGTCTACGTCTCACATCCTCGATGGACCAACAATCCATCCGTGTTTTAATAGACTTGTTGAGAATCAAAGAGAATGTGAAGCGAGATGGCTAAAGATTTTGATGGTAAAGATTGTTGTAGAGACGATCGGTCTTATGGTGAAGAAAAATTAGATGTCGACTTTTTGTTTTATTATTATTATACCAATCTATAAAAATCAAAGAAACTAAAGGGACAGAGAGAAAGTATAGAGAGAAATAAATT
This sequence comes from Sarcoptes scabiei, assembly GCA_020844145.1. Lineage (NCBI taxonomy): Eukaryota > Metazoa > Arthropoda > Arachnida > Sarcoptiformes > Sarcoptidae > Sarcoptes > Sarcoptes scabiei. The sequence goes on along the minus strand of CP080490.1, from coordinate 3,161,217 downwards.
ACGAAAACTAATCGATCTGAATGCCCGAACTGATCTAGAGCAATGAGTTGGTCATAATGTTGATTGCATCATCTTCGATTATAACAATAACAATTTGAAATCTATCATCAAAACACTTTGTGGTGTGTCGGATCTAGACGACTGAACAAGGTCTGAAGTGAAAAGAGGATCTTAATTCTGTTTGAAGCTAAGGCATAAAAAGAAATTTCAAATGAGAGAGAGAGAGAAAGTTTCATCCTATGGTCTCTGTTTCTTTATGTCTCTCTCGTTCCCAAACCCATTCTTATACGAGAGAGAGAGAGAGAGAGAGAGAGAGAGAGAGAGAGAGAGAGAGAGAGAGAGAGAGAGAGAGAGAGAGAGAGAGAGAGAGAGAGAGAGAGAGAGAGAGAGAGAGAGAGAGAGAGAGAGAGAGAGAGAGAGAGAGAGAGAGAGTGAATTTATTGGGAACGATGGTGTAGATGTTGCTGACGATGCCTAGTATTGGTGCTGAGACTGATGAAGAGAATGGTGATGCGCATTTTTGATAAGAATTTATCTTCTCGGTCCCAATTCAAATCGTTAGAACGAAAGCGATGATCAAAAATTATTCTCTCTTTTGCATTTTATTTTTATTTTATTATTTCTAGGCAATAAATTTTCTTCTTTCGATTCTCATTCATTCATAAATTCATTCTGGGTTCGTGATGGTCGGTCATTTTTTTTTAATATACTCCTATCAATTTTTATGAAAGCAAAAAAAAAATTTTTTTATGTATAGGTGTGAAATGTGCTGCTGGATTTTGGCGATTTTTTTTTCGCTCTGAATTCTGATACTCAACTGAGCTATGAGTTTGTGATTGAATTGATTGAGCATCGAATAATTTCATTGCAATCGTAGAATTGTTCGAGTAGAGAGATTCTTAGATGGAAAAAAAAGGGAAAAATTTTTTGACAGAATTGTTTGAATTAATCATTCAATCTTGTTCTTCTTCTAATTACTATTCTTCTCCATTATTACTATTAATTCTAAGAATTCTTATAAACAATCTCGAACGATAATGCTGTGTGATTTAAAGAATTTCGAAAAAAAAATAACTGCAAACAAAGAGTATGAAAATCTTCGAAAGAATCGAGTTTGAAACATCTACGATTGGATAATGGATCAACGATTCTGAGAAATCAGTTCAAAAAATTGATTAGAAAATGCACATCAAAATTAATCATCGAATACAGCAGCAGCAGAAGCAGTGTGGACCTAAAGACGCGGAACGGTATGCGAATTATTACCATTTAATTTTTTAGTTTAGAGCCAGGAAAAAAATTCTCCATCATTGATGAAGATTTGATCAATAATTAATGATGGCTGGACTAAAATGAATTCCTCCTGCCATAAAAATAATAACGAAAGTCTTTTTTTTTTTGGGAAAAATTTAATCTCAATGACAGACTTTGATGTTTTTTAATGTTAAATGTTAATCTTTTTTTGCTTCAAATCCGATCTTTTTTGATGCATTAAATCCATAGGATCTCTATGTCTCTCTTTCGAATAGGTATTCGATTTTTATTTTGAAGTTAAAAGTTAGTTAAGTATAGGACTAAAGAATTTGTCCCTTTCAAAACTCTATTTTTACTAAAATTATCGTTCAGAATTGAATTTTTTTTTTCTCTATCCTTGAATCGATGTAGAATCGAGAATCATAAAAAAAATTCTATTTTTTCTGAACAAAGTATTTGACTGGAAAAAAATTTTCTCTATTTTTTTTCTAATCAAATCTTTGTCTACTCGATTCGGTTCGAACGCTCAGATCTTCTCTCAAGGCGCTCATAGTTTGCGCTCTTGAAAAAGTATTTTCAAGATTTTGGAAGCTATCGATGAGAAGCATAACCTTAGGGCCAAAAAGAAGATTTCCATCAATTTTTTTTTTTTTGGATTTAATTCTCAAAAATTTGTCCATCTAAACTTAGGATCTGGAAAGGTTCTCAATTATATGCTGAGATCCTTGTTTAATTATTTTTTTTTTTTTTTTTGACAATCCAATTATCAAAGAGTTTTGTGAAAACTTTTTTTTTTTGCCAATTCATCAATATTCTATAGGAGAGTGATTTATCGATATTTTTTTTTACGATTTTAGAATATACTCTCTAGGCTAGTTTTCCGATGACATCATTTTGATTATCTTGACACTTTTGTAGCGTAAATTATTTTATGCTATTTAGAAAATTGAAAATTAATTTCAATTGAAAATTATCAATACTAATCCTATTTGATGTGATGTAATCCTAGACGTTCAAATTTGTTTTTGAACTTTGTTTTGTTGATCTTTATCAGACTAGAGTTATTATTTACCAAAAAAAGAGAAGAATTTTGTTTTCGTTTATCACCACCAATACATTTCCTGAGGCTATATGACGAAATTGAATTTGATGTGAAGATATTGCGAGATATAGAAGAGATTTTATTTCGAAATTTCGTTCCTTCTTACCCTAGCTTTGTGATAGTAGACAAAGAATTTCCAAAGTATTTGTTTTCGAAATAGAGAGATGGAGGGGGGGGGAAATATTGTCCGTGTAAGATTTGGCAAAGTAAATTTGTTTATCTATTTCAACTAAATCGAAACAGCGAATTTAGCTGATAATTCTATCATGATCTTTATTACCAAAAATCGATCAGTTTTATATTAAAATTTTAAAAGAGTTAATTCAGTTAATTTAAATTAATTAGAAGTTTGTTCATTAAGCGGTTTCAACATCAGTCGGCCTTAATCCATTATGACATCCCCCCGTTTTTTAAAAGCGAAATCGGCACTCGTTCTCTTCGATGGCTTCATCTTTAAAGATCTTTATTTGAGATGAATGAACTATAGTCGGTTTGTTCTTTTTCATGATTTCGATGATGTTCTTTGATATGATTCGGGTGATGGTATATGGCCCCTCAAATAATGGATCCAATTTGTCTCGGTTTAGTCGGTTTCCTGACTCTACAAATATTTTATCGCCAACATTTAAATTTAATTGTTTGCGATTCGCATCATATCTGAGTTTAGAGTATTCGTGAGATTTCATCGAATTGTCGAAGGCAATAAATCGGTTAGTTTCCAAAGGATGGTCTTGAAATAATTGATCTGGGTCGTATCCAGTCATGAGATAATTAGGAGGAAACTTAGTTACGGTGTGAATCGTGGCGTTATATTCGTTTATACACTCCAGGACCAAAGATGACCAACTCCGCTTACGATTGTCAAATACTTTTTGTCGGAGTCTATTGGTGATGGTTTGGTTGACTCGTTCAACGATTCCATTGCTGGCAGGATGGTCTACTGGAGTATACATCAAAGATATACCTTGATGTTTTAAGAACTTTTTGAAAATCGAACTTTTAAGACTAGAAAATTGATCTGATACGATTAATTTAGGCTTTTGTTGATCACAGATCTTATTAACCAAATTGACAAAATCAGTGGCGGTTTGAGATCTAGACGCAAGTCCCCAAACAAACCGAGAGAATGCATCGATCGCTAAGTGTAAATATTTCTTTTTTGAATTATGAAATTTGAATCCACCAATCGTATCAATATGAATGATTTCGAAAGGTTTTGATGCTGGGCCAATTTGGCCAAGAGTACCAAATTTTTTATGATTAGGCTTTGTATGTTGACAAGTAATACATTGGTTAACTATATCTTGAGCGATTTTTAAAGCATCTTTAGACTGATACATGGTATTGTAATGAAGTAACATTTGTGTTGTTCCAATATGTCCATATTTGTGGTGAATTTGCTTTAACATATCTTGTGCATTGATATAATCCAAAGTGATCAGCTTTTCACATTGAATTCGATCACAATTAGATGATGTTGATTTCGTATCTAACATCATAATCTCTGCATTTTTTCTAAAGTGATCTAAAACTGAATCTATAAAGATGTTGATTGGATGACGAGACAAAAAATCAGCTTCGTTTGTTTCACCAGGTTTATAATGGATCGTCAAATTTGGATATCCACTAAGTTTGATTGCCCAATTGAAAAGGCGTGAACCTGGTTGTTTATTCTTGCGGATACCCTCTAAGGGTTTATGATCAGTGAAGATTTTGATAGTTTTACCGAAGACCCAATAGTGCCAATAATCTAACGCAGATATTAGAGCTAAGCATTCCAGTTCAGTTACAGAATAGTTCTTTTGATAATCCATCAATTTACGTGAAAAAAAAGAAACAGGATGTTCTACTCCGTTATGTTCTTGTTTCAGAACCGCTGCGACTCCAATTCGACTAGCATCAGTGTAAATAAGAATTTCTTTCGCGGGATCAAAAATTTTCAGTATTGGCTTTTGGCTTATGATTGATTTGATTTTATTGAACGCTTCTTCTTGTTGATCTCCCCAGACAAATTTTGCATTTTTCTTAGTTAAATCTATTAAAGGCTGTAAGATTTTATAGCGGTTTTCAATAAACCGATGATAGTAGTTTATCTGCCCCAAAAATGATTTGACGCCTTTAACGTCCTTCGGTCTTTCGACTTTTAGGATGGCTTCGATGTTATTGTCTAATGGTTGAACTTGGTTTTTAGAAATGCGATGACCAAGATAAATAACAGAATTCTTTAAAAGTTGACACTTGCTAAATTTTAAGATGGCATTAGAATTCTGCAGAGCTTTTAATACGGCGTGGACATGTGAGATATGTTCTTCATAGGTTTTCGAGAATATTATTATATCATCTAGATAATTGTGACAAAATTGAGTCAAGTTATGCGTCTCAAGAATGTTCCATATCGCTCGCTGGAAAATCATGGGAGCATTTTTAAGACCAATTAAACGGGGGGATATTTAAAGAGGCTCCGGTATCTAGAAGAAATCTTGTGTTAATGTCATTTATAGTAACTTCAATATAAAAAAGATCTTCCACGTTATTAAAGGAACTAACTTGAACAAACTCTTCTTCATCTTCAGATGACAAGTTCAAATTTTTAAATCGTGCAGGCAAATTTCCATCTTCGTCTTTGTGAATTCTTGGGTTTTCAGTGAAATCATTGTATGGTGATCTCAGGTTTTCTTCTTGGTTGTAGTTTATTAGTCTCTCATTTGAGCTCAAACTTTGGTATCTATTTCCTGATTTCGTATTACGATTTCGATCATCGATTCTCAAATTTTGATTTTGATAATTCATTCGCATATTTCGATATCCGTTGTCAGGTCTCAACTTTTGATCTCTATCATTTATTCGCATATTTTGATATCGATTATCTGATCTCATATTTTGATATCTATCCACTTGAAGTCCTTTCATAGTGTCTCTTGGTTGATTATTGCAATTGAGAAATCGAGAAGACTGTGGTGGTCTTCTTACATGTGAAATCGTCGGTCCTTCTTTTTTAGGTGGAAAATTTTGCCTACGAACACGGTCTGCTGTAGTTTCAACATAGTTGCATTGATTACGAAGTTTATCGATGACATTTTCTATTGTTAGTGTTGACGCAGTTCGGCATTCTGAGAGGAACCATGGTGGAAATCTGGCTGTTACTTCTAACAAAATTTCTTGTTTCAAGTTTTCAGATGTTCTCATTCGTTCTGATACAACAAGGGTAGTATTTAGAACATCGATGACATTAATCAAAGCCTCTACATCGAACATTTTAATAAATCTCCCAAGTTTAGAAAGCTTTCTTTTCATTTCTTTAGCAATTAAAATTTCATTGAAAAAATATGAGAATAGATAATCTTTTACTTGTTTGTATTGACTTCCTCTATAAGTATTGATCTTCTGAGTAGTAGTTGAATCTAATTTTTTTATGAGGTGATCAAATTTAACAGGATCTGGCAAAGATGTTCTATCGACATGTAACTCAAACGATTCCCAGAAGCGAGGGAATTCCAGGTAGTTGCCAGAAAAAGAATTCATTAAATTAAAGCTTTGTGCATCAAAGGTACCATTCGTTTCTTGAACATCTTCTTGAACTCTAATATCATTCTGATTCTCAGATTCGTTGCTATTGATAAATTCACTTATTTCATTAAGATAGCCTTGAAATTTTTTTTGATATGTCGGAATTAATGACGATAATTTTTTTTCATCCGCCAACGGATCTAAATCGATTATCTCATCGAAAATTTCTTCAACAGTTTTGTGAATTTTTACAAGTTCTTCTTTACCGGAAACTACGGTAAGTTGATTGCATATCAAGGCTTGATGTAAACGCTGAATTTTGCGTGTCAGGGCCAAAGATTTTGACTTGATCGAAGATTCTTCTTCCATATTAACCAAATAACAGAATTACGACAGAATTAGATAAAATTTGAAATTTTTTTTTTTCTCGTTGACTTATTGACCGGAAGTAAAGGAATACGTGGATTCAGTTATCCTACTGACTTTTCAACTAAATCGAAACAGCGAATTTAGCTGATAATTCTATCATGATCTTTATTACCAAAAATCGATCAGTTTTATATTAAAATTTTAAAAGAGTTAATTCAGTTAATTTAAATTAATTAGAAGTTTGTTCATTAAGCGGTTTCAACATCAGTCGGCCTTAATCCATTATGACATCTATTTACTGTTTTTTTTTTTTTGATCAATATGGCGCCAAAATCGAAATCTCATTTTCTATGTGGCTATCGATGAAGATGATGAAATTCTTCAGGGCCTAGTCTTAAGACTAAATCGATCCCATTGAGAAGCCAAACGGAAAACGTTTGTGTTTCAGAATCAATAACAGAGAAGAATTAAAGAAGGAGAAAATCTGATCTGATTTATAGGCTTTATTAGAGGGAAATGAATTCTCAAGATGAAATCAAACTCTTTCAAGATAGCAATTAGTGTGGACCAAATTTTTGATTGATTTATTCATCGATCTTTTTTTCGTGATCTTCTCGATTCGGATCGAATCGATTTCGAAAGAATTTCCGTTCTCTCATCATCAGTACAACGCAATCGAGAATAATTTCGACCAGATGAAGCAATCAAATTTACTGAATTCTTAGACGAAAAAAAAAAAATTTCCTTTACTTTTTTTTTTGACCCTAAGATTTGCATTCCTCTTTAGATGGAGACAGTATTTCGCATTACGAATCCCAAACGTCCTTCATATTGCTTCACTAGTTAATAATTTTTATGATTTTTTTTTTTTGGAGCGAAGAATTTCCAAAACCATCCACCCACACACACACACACCAACAAACACACACAAACCATCAAGAGACCAAGAGAGGATATCTTCGATAATCGAACACAAAGATTCAGATGATGATATGTGAGATCAAACGGATGCAAAAGAAGAAGAAAAAAACGGATTCAAATTAAAAATTCTCTAATAAAAATCTTCCTCTCTCACACACTATCTCTTCGGATTCCAATCATCGAATTAAGATGGATCGAGAAGAGTTCATTACTTATTCATACTAATTTTAAATTCAAATTTATGTGATGACAAATTCGTTGCTAATGAATGAATGGTGAAGAGAAAATCTTTTTAGATTAAGAAGAATATATCATTATTCTCGAAATGCCTATCAAACAAGATAGATTAATTGATTCTCTCTTTTTTTTTCCCATCTGGTCTTGTTGGAAAATTTATCAAAACAGTATAGTGAATGGTAAAAATTGATTCCATTCGTTACAAAAGAATTGAAATTTGTTACAAAATTTTTTTCTAATTCCAAATGTTTTGATCTTTTCCACTTTTCACTTTCTATGATTTGAAATTTTAATCTCAAAAATCGAAAAGTTTTAGTTTCAAAGTTTTGTTTCAAGTTCTATCTTAGTAAATCTACTCGCTAGATTTGGACTCAAAGCGCGATTCGAATATTCGAAAAGTGGCCATTCATTTGCTCACATAACAATCAAAATCATGAATTGAAAAAATATATTAATCTATATTTTTGGGATTTTTTTCCTCCCTTCAAAGATTTCATTCTACTTTTGATTGTTTTTTTTTTTTTTTTTGTTTCTAATTCAATTGGATTCTATCATGCTTCGTTCGAGAGGAGAATTTGAGATGAGAAAATAATAATCTCCTCTCATTCTCTCTTCTGGATTCGTTTCCCTAAAGAAATTACTCAATGTTGGAGAAAATTTTGTTTGAAAGTTTACAGCACACCTTAATTCTGATAGCTTTTTTTTTCTATCTTTTTGGAAAAAATGATTGGTGCGATGAAAGTATAGCGAATTAATCTCACAAGTCTGATATGATTCCATCTTCTCATTCACTGCTGTTGAAGAATCTCATTTCGAAAGGTCAGCAATAGGAATCCACTTGGATTAGATCGAGCTAAAAAGGAAATGATTTTTTTTTTTCTTCTCTCTCTCTCTCTCTCTCTCTCTTTCTAGGATTCTGTGATTGCAAGTGTTCATCTTGAATCCATCATCTAAAACAGAAGCAAAAAAAAATATTGGATTGATTTTGTTCGATTTCGATTCGGTAGAGGAGGAGGAAGAGAACGAAAATAGGGCCTTGAACCAGAAATCTGTTTCTCCGTTCTCGATGATCCTGGCTGATCAATTTTTGTCTCTCTCTCTCTCTCTCTCTCTCTCTCTCTCTCTCTCTCTCTCTCTCTCTAGCCACATTATGTTTGTTGTCGTTTCTTTTTCGCTTTTAAATTAAAAAAAAAAAAAGAAATAATCATTCAATGATGATACTGATAGTGTTGAGAATATTAATACCTAGAAGAATCTCAGAAGCAAAACAAATTGGATGAGAACGAGGATTTAAAAGGACTATTACAATTAAATTTAATTAATGATCGATACGATTCAATCAAAGAGTCTTTTCGATCTTAATCAATTCAAATCATAGTTTTGTTGTCCCCTATATCAAGATTTATTATTGTGAATGATAACTCATCAAATTGATCGATTGCAACACTAGAGATCAATTTAAGAATTTGTAGGTTTCATTTAAAAGCTCAAATAGACCTTGTCTCTCTCTCTCTCTCTCTCTCTCTCTTTCTTTCTTTCTTTCTTTCTCTTTCATCAATCCTTTACAATTTTTCTTTCTATAGAAAAATCTTATTGTCGTTTCAAAGAATGGTTAACTTTTTTTATACGATATTCATCTCTTCTGAATCGAATCGGTCAATTCTGGTCAACCTTCTCATTTCAAATACATCTGATTTTGAATGGATTGTTTTCGATTTCTTTCGTTGTTATTGCTGTTGTTGCTGTTATTATTTGTCCGAACAATTTTCAATGAGATTTTAAATGCAAAATGAAATCCGAATCTCCAGGGGTGTTTATCAATGATTAATACACCTCTAGAGAAATGAAATTAATCTAAAAGCTTTTCTCGTCTAGTCTTTTTTTTCCTCAATATTGTTAGCATTCAATGGAATTTGATGATAAATTCAGTGAATAAACCAATAAATCCACACCTCCTACTCAAAAACTACACCGTTGAGAGGTAGACGAGAAAAAAAAATTGAACCAAGACCACAAACACCTACCAATAAACAACATCTCATCTTTCTTTGCCTCACAATCCATTCGAACACATATGGAGAGAGCCTTAGAGAGAAGGGCAGAATCTTTTCCACAGAAATCATTTTGTATTCATTGAACCATAAATCAATCTCGCAATTGATATCACCGAGAATCCAAATGCAAAAAATTGCTTCTGAGGTGACCATTGTTGATCGATAAGAATAGATTGAATTCGAATGCTTGAATCAATTCAAAAAAAGAAAAAAAAATCCAAAATTTGCACAATGAATCTGTTCAGATTGAGTTAGGAAATAGAAATTAATCGAAATTAATTAAATTGCTATTGCTTATCTACACTAATATAAAATCAAGCTTTCAAATTCATGAAAATTTGATTCATCAATAATACAATAAGTTTATTCGATAATGAATCAAAAAAAAAAAAGAATGTCTACCTAGAGAATGTCGACCGTAGAGATCCAATAATTCAAACTAAATTTGATAATCAAAAAGATAACCTGAACCCTTACTCTCTCTCTCTCTCTCTCTCTCTCTCTCTCTCTCTCTCTCTTGCTCTTCTCTTCGCTCGCTCTTTTTTTCTTTCGATTCGATTTCCGATTTTGTTATCCAAAGAAATGGAAAACTTTCCAAGAGAATTCAATCTTTTCGGAACGAGACAACGATCCAGATTCTATATTCTCTAATTTAGTTTTTTATTCCACGATTCCAATAGTTTAATGTTTCGAGATTGAAATTTTAATTTGAAAAGAATTCTTTCTCTCTCTCTCTCTCCCAGGACGGTTGTCAAGGTCTTAGTTTTTTTTGTGTGTGAAGATAATCATTTTGATATTTGAGAAATCAAAAATTTATCGATTTTTATTAAAGCTATTGTTATTATTGCTTTTTTTTCGACGTTTCAATATTGGTTCTCAACGAAAATTGATTGCATTCCTCTTCGCTCTCGAAAGCTAAATATTTAAATAATTAATCGAAATTGGCATCAATGTTGATTGGAACAAATAAACGTTCAACAATTTCATTGCTGAAATAGGTCTCAATCTAATCAAACATTCTCTTCGCTTAGGAACCACATCGGATCAATCTATTGCAATCAATCTATTCACAGGGCAATAAAAAAAATATTCGGATGAGGAGGATAATATTCGAGGAAATTTTTCTCGAATTTCTATTCATTCGAACGAAAGCTATCAGAAAAAATTTGACCGATCGAATGAAATTGATGTCTAATGGATCGAATAGCGGTAATTGTTTCCGATTGATCGGACATCGAAATATTTTTCTGGTTTTTTTGAAATATTTATGAAATTTTACAGTGAAAATTTATCAACAAATGCTGATAGATGCTTCACTGAAATTTCTAAAGCAAAAAATTTTGACCAATCTGAAAAACGATCGATACCGACTCTCCTGGCTTCCTTTTCACGGCGATGTGTTTCATCATACCCCACCCTCTTGATGATTCTATTTTTAGAAAATAATCAATTTTTTTTCTGAGCGATTCTATCTTCTCTAAGAACTTAGTTTATTTTTACTTCAATTTTGTCTCGAGAAAAAAAAAATCTTTGATTTTGCATAAATTTCTTCGTATTTAATTCATTCTGTTTCTGAACCATCACCACTTCATCTCATTGAAGTTCTAGACCGTCTAGAATCGAAATTGAATTGAATTCGAGAGTGGACAGAGTGGAAATGAATTAATTGGAAATAATGTTCAAGTGGATAGTGAATGTAATTTTGGTGATGCTAATATCGATGATAATTGTGTTTGACTTTCTTCGAGAAGATAGAATCCATTGAACCGATCTCGACCACAAGATTTTCTTAGATTTTTATGAATTCTAAATCACTTCCTCCTTTAGCTAGATTCTTTTGCATCAAAGTTCTAAACTTCATTCGAGAACGAAAAGCATTGGCTTTGCAAATCAAAAAACTCAATCTATTCGTTGATGATAAACGGAACAGTGGTACAATGAAGACAGAGAAAACGAGCGAAAAGATTCGAAAGTGAAGAAAGAAGACCGGAAAAAAGCCTCATTCAAACTAAGAACTATAACTCATTCAAACCAGAACTTAATCAAAGGAAAAAAAATGTCATCAATCGCTGAACAAACTATGCTATGGAAAGCATATCAACATCATCAATCGATTCTAAATGATTGTGCCAATTTTCTCAACAATAACAATAGCAGCAATAATACTATAAATAGTTTTTCTACGACATCGATCTCTTCGACACCCTCATCATCGACTTGGTTACCAGATCATTTATTAAATAATACTGATAACATCCTAAACTCATCAATCAATGGCTCAAGTATTGTTTCAAGTGTTGAAACATCATCATCCACATCTACATCCGCATCTACATCCTCATCGATAGCATTCAATCCTTGTGATCCAAAATTGATTTCCGATATTGGCTCAATGATCATACAACTAGGTAGATTGATTAACAGTAATGAATCAATCTATTTCGGTAATCAAGAGACTAGACATCCGCAACTACAGCAACAGCAGCAGTTTGATTTGCAAAATGAATTCGCGATAAATTTTGGTCTCGATTTTGGCCCACTTAGTGAATATAATGGAATCAATGTTAATATCGAAAATAATCCTATTTCGAATCGCTCTCTTCTTTCATCATCACCCTCATCATCGATGATTGATTCGAGAGCTGATCAATTCTTTATCAAATATCCGCATGATATGCTACATCCAACTATCAATCCTTGTAAGTTTTAGACTTTTTCCGGAAGAAATGTAAGATTCTAATTTTTTTAAAAATTCTTTTCTCTCTCCAATAGCATTCATGCCCATCATCATCACGCACACAATCACGTTTTTGATTGGTGTGATCGGGAATGGAGTTGTGATAGCGACCTGGTCGATGCACGGAAAATTTCGTTCACCGACAGCTGTGTTTTTGGTCAGTTTAGCTATCGCCGATCTGTTTTTGTTGCTAGTTTTTGTCCCACTGGAAACTTTGGAATACTTTATGATCACATGGGGTGGGATGAGTTCTATCTGTAAAATGATCGCGTATGTTGAAGCGATCTCAGCGATGTCAACCGTGATGAATTTGGTCGCGGTCAGTATCGAAAGGTATGTGGATTAAACATTGACCATTGTAGAGAAATTAGATCGTTTCATTTTCCATTCTATTTTTCTATTTTTTTCCGTGATTCGCTTTGTATTCGAGAATAGATTTTTGGTGATTGTTTACCCAATGCGAGCAAGGTCTTGGTGTACGGTTTCATCGACTCGCAAAGGATTGCTGATAATCTGGAGCATTGCATTCGTATTCTCAACTCCGATTCTTTTGACAAGGGTAAATTCATTTCTATTCTATTTTTTCCGAGAGAGAGAGAGAGAGAGAGAGAGAGATCCGGGAAGAATATATGAATAATTCTTGATTTTGATCGTTGCTGTTCATTCTCTTGTTGAATGTAGCACACAAGTCAAATAACTTATTACAATTCGACAACTTCGTTAACTCTCTACTATTGTTTGGATGTCGAAAATGATCTCACACTGATCGTTGCAATCTATCAGCTCTTGGTGATGTTCATTTTTCCAGCATTATTTATGGTGGTATGCTACTATGTGGTCATCAGACAACTATGGAACAGCACCAGATCGGTAAATCAAATGACTCAAGCAGAGAATCAATCAAACAACCAATCAATGTTTGTGATATCGACCACATCGATGATGAATCGTAAATCATTGTCTAGCTATCGTCAAGAGGATGACGATTATGTCGTTGATGATGATGATGATGATGGAACGGATTCCAAACGCAACTATCAGACCCATCACAATGAGATCAATCATCGTAGATTCTCTTTGAATCGTCGACGTAGTTCGGAGCTCTCCAATCATCATCAACCTAGACAAAAATTCAGCTTCTCTAGGCAATACAGTCAAATCCTACAAGAGCAACCAATTATCTTGCATAATGAAAGGACCGCATCGATCACAACATCAACGAAGCAAACAGCAGCCACAATGAGCTCAATTTCTCAACAGATGAAATCGAAAAGAAAAAAACCAAAAAAACAATTCTGGTGGCAACGTAAAAAACTGTCCGATTTCGATGATAATCTACCAGAGCCAGAGACTAAAATTATCGATGATTTTGATTTAGAAGCAGATAACGATGATAATGTAGGTGTTGAAATCGATTTCGATCGGAATAAATTACGCTCGCTACGGGAAGATATCGAGAAAAATCTTCTCGATTCGTTCGAATCTAAACGATCGGAATCGAAAAGAATTAATGGCAACAAAAGTGATGGTAGCTCGAATTTCAATCGAAGACAATCTACCTCATCATCGTCAAAGAACACCAACGGTATTGAAAAAATGAATGATGAAGATGGAACCGATTATGAGACCATCTTGATCAATCAAAATCCCAGACGTAAATCATTGCTTTTGAAGCAATTAGCTAGCACTGAATCAATCGAATCGAATCAAACAAATCGAATTAATACTTTATCGCGACGATCTTTGGTTCCTATTGCGGAGAAATCGAACAATCATCATCGTGTCACTCTCAATCCATTGCAACAGCAACAACAATCGAAATCGAAACCATTGCTTCGTAGATTCTCATCGGATAATTCTGATCATCAACAAATCCCTGCAACGAATCGAATCGTACGGTATTCATCGAATCGTGCATCGCAATGCTCGTTCACTTCGAACCATACCGCTCATCAACATCTCCATAAGCCTTGTTCTAGAACATTGCTAACGAACGTTATGGAAATCACGAAAAGTCGAATACAGGTAATTAGCAAACTCTTTGAGAAACATCAGAAGATTAACAAAGTCTAGGATTGTTTGCTTCTTATGTGAGGCTAAAACTTTTTTCAAAGATTTTTTTTTATGAATCTAAAAAAACAACCCTCTCTATCACCATGATGATAGGGATTATGGAAAACTAATTAATTTTTGATTCATTTTATGTAAAATGAAGTACAATGATGAAGAACTCAGTGATGAACTTAATTTTTTCACATCAAAACTTATTTCTATCTAAAACAATTAGCAATTTGTTTGATCTCTAGATTACTTATCTCACAATTAGTTCATTTTTCTTCTTTGAGAAAAATGGATTATCTCTTTGAATTAAGCTTATAATTTTTCGAATTCAAATTCACCAAAACTTCAATTTTATTTCTCCATTCTCTCTTTTCAAATCAAAGGTGATTAAAATGTTGATGCTGATTATCACACTATTCTTGCTTTGCTGGGGACCACGTTTGATTATGAACGTTCTGGTGAAATCTGGTCTAAGTACCTATTCATCATGGATCTATAATCTTCGTGTGATGTGTAATCTACTCTCCTTCATACATTCCGCATTGAATCCATTCGTTTATGGATTTATGTCATCGAATTTCCGCCAAATGGTCTTTGTTCTGTTTCGACGGTGCCGTGGTGAAACTGGGATGGATATGAAAAAAATTCGCCAACGACAACTACGACAACAGCATTCGAACATCATTCATTAGAATATGCATCAGGTTATATCATCTCTTTATTGCTCTTCGGAAGAAGATTTTTTTTGTTTTCTAGTCTTTTGTCTGCGCTAGAATAATTAAGACAAACTATTCTCATAATTATCATCGCAAACATCAACTTCAAGAAAGCTGTATCAAATGATTGGAGCCGACGTCTTTTTCAAATCGTTGACTTAATGATTCTCTCGATTCACATCGAAACGATCATCGTCATTCACAGTCTTCTTCATTAATCTTATTCGCTTCAATAGTCGATATGATGCAATATCCGTTTCATTTTGGGACCTAAAAAATGAAGCTAATCAGAATCAAAATTATTCAAATTCTCTAATTATCGCATCATCTATCATTTTGAAGAATTGATTTTGATTGGTTAGACTCAAAGAATCGATCAATTCACTTAAAAAAAAAAATGTTTGAACAGCTTTTTTTCTCGATTCAAATTATAATTCAATATTCTCTCGATAAATAATAGACAATAATTAAGCGAGGGAGTGGGGGATATAAATCATCTTCATTTCGGCCAATATCGATCATTGTTTGCTAAATGCCTATCCGATAATTTTATCCAATTTTTCTTTGATTATTAAACTCTCCATAACTCAACTTCGAATGTGATTTGGACGATAAAGAGGGAAAAAATCAGAAAATTTTCTCCCAATTTTCTCACTCTCACTCTCTCTCTCTCTCTCTCTCTCACTCTCTCTCTCTCTCTCTCTCTCTCTCTCTCTCTCTCTCTCTCTCTCTCTCTCTCTCTCGGTGGAAGTAAAACAGACTGGACTCTTCGTTTCGGTACCGCCAAAATTCTGAATTGGATTTCTAATTCAAATTTTTATTTTTTTCTTTCATTTTGTTTTCTATATCGCCTTTTTCCACATTTTCCTTGACACTTTTTTTTTTGCTATCCGTTATTGTAATACAAACAAAAGAATCAAATAAATATTGAAGACTTATTAACGGAAATTGGATAACACTGGCTAAATTTATCCGATAAGGAAAAACAATTTAAAAGTTGGAATTAATTAGAAGCTTACTCTCACTGGTTGATGATCCATTGCACATTAATGTGAACAATTGTTCTCGAGTTATGAATCGAGCTCGATTGTTTGCTTGCTTGTTAGATTGGTCGCAAGAATTTTAAGCAAATTATTTCAATTGAGAAAAAGTTTCGATGTTCTTTCTGTGAAATACGACACTTTTTCATAGTTGGAAAATATTTAGAAAGAATTCACTATTGTTTTTTTCTGCCATCATAAATTCGAATTGTACCGAAACGGAAATCTATTCCATATTTGAGATTAATATTATTCAAATTATTACAGGGAAGTTATTATTAATGAAAGAAAGGAACAACATCAAAACAAATGGATTGATAGAATCAATAAAAAAATTTGTTAAAAAAATGAGAAGATTTTTTTGTCTTTTTTCAATGTTCATTCGACATTGAATATTTTTCATTAGCTGATAATTTGGCTAATTAAAAGAGAGTTTTTTGCCACCCTACTCTCTTCCCCATCTTCATAATTGGATGTCTATATATAGTGGATCTCGAAATTCTATCCCAGTGAATTCTGAATGTCAGCTCAATCGATCATTCAACTGATCTTCAAAACTGCTACGATTAATATTTCAGTTATTGGAATATCTTTTTTCGCTCGATTATTACTATTAGTCAGTGTGGAACATAGAGAGAATACCATTCCGTGTTGATTATTCATTAATCTTTGAATTCTTTCTGCTCTTATTTTGTCTTGATTGTAGAAATAATGAGCAGATTAGTTAAGATAGAAGATAAACACTATAAGAGCACTGAAAAAACTAAGGTCTAAATATCTCAAGTGATAGTTAAGATTAGGTCCAACAATAATCTCAATGTTTGTGTGCATATTCCATTGAGCTTCATTGATGCCTGATGGCTAAGGTCTCTGTTATATCCCCGTTTCGAAATCAAAAAGAGCTTTTTAATCCGATAGGCCAATTTAGTTCGATCTAAATACATTGGGTAAGTTCAGCTAGGCAAACAATCGCATTTAGCAGCGTTCAACATTGCACTCTTATCAATTATGAAATGATAATCCGAGGTGTCGAAACTAGACTTAATAATTCAGGACAAAAAATGCCCCCTATTTTAAAAGTTTCGACACTTCAGAATGATAATTAAATCTGTCCATTCGATTCCGCTTGTCCAGCATCATCATACTAATCAAAATCGAATTCGAATCTGTATCTTTTTCGATACTTTTGAGAAGAAATTACACAATCTCTCGAATAGATTCAATGCATTTTGTTTGCATCTGTTAGCGCTGATATAAATTATTCCATTATCCTCGTGTTCCTTCATCGTATATGAGTCGTATCAATGAATGATGACGATGGTTTTCGCAGTTACAGTCTAAGACCTTCGGATTCTTTTTTTTCGCAAACATAATAATTATTGTAATCATAATGATTTATTGATGATGGTCATTGAATGATATCTAAATCAAAAAAAAAAAAAAGAAAAAAAAGCCATTATTTGTCTTATGAAGGGCGTTCAGGTGAATGTCGAGGGAAAAAATTGAATACAACATAAGGTTGTTGAGTATTATTCGATCTGACTTCCAGTGATTCTAGCTTTTTGTGCCTCATTTTTTTTTCTACCAATCTCAATCATTGCCGGTTCTCATTTGGATGAGACAAAAAAAAAGGAATCTTAGAAAGAGCAGAAGAAGGATTGATTAAAAAAGTCTTAATACTTAGAAAGCTACGATAGAACTCTTGTAATGAATAGCTCTGTTCCGGAACCGAATAGATAAAAAGCGCTGTGATAGTGGACTCCTCTCCTCAGAATGATTCCAATCCATCTCGATGCAAGTTCGATGCTAAATCTTTGAATTTGCGAGCTTTGCTTTTGGATTCTATTCAACGTTTCAACGATCGGACAAAACCGAAGAGTTTCTAAGTTTATCAAATTTCTCTTTCACCAAACTCGTTACAAATGGCTTCAAATAGATCCTACGATTTGGTGAATTCTGGTAGGATAAATTCTAAATCTCATTCTTCATCATCAACTTCATTCAGCCATCATCGTAATCATCATCAAAATTATTGCTATCTATTCTTGTTGATATTATTGATCAATTTTTATTGTTGCTGGATCAACGTTGTTGCCGAATCGCCGTACGAATGTTTGGCCCTGAAAAATTTGATCGCTAATCGTTTGAATCGATGTAAAGTGTTTGAATGAAATATTCAAATGAAAAACTGAATTAGATTTAATCATTGATTAACGTAGTTTTAATTTCATTTTTTTACAAAACATCAAATCATTTCAATCAAAAATCGCTCAAATTAACCCCGTCAGCTTTGCTGATTGATGGACGAAGTAGGCGTATGAACGAAGCGGACGCTCGTAATATGGAACAATTGATTCGATTGCATCACAATTGTTTGCTGCATGATGATCGAATTCGTTTCCGTAAACGATTGTCCAAGGTTCAAAAGGATCACGATGATTCTCGAATCAACGGCTCTGGTGAGGAAAAAAATTCCGAACCTAGAAGAAGCATTGAAGATCCGATAGAAATGGTTACTATCCAAGAAGATAATATCTCAACGATACGAAAATCCAACGGACAGAATTATCCCCTTCCGCAGCTATACACCAAGCTTCTGGATCGATCCGAAAAAAATTTGAGCTAAATTAGTTAAACGGTTAAATCTGCTTGCAGAAGTCTCAATTCAATGCATAGATAATAATCTAAAATGAGATGAAGCTATTTATTTTGAAGTTTGAGAAATGAAAAAAAAATTCATAATGAAAACCTCAGATCCCTAACCTAAGATTCTCGATAGCTTAGTAGATTGCTCAGATTGATTCTAAATTCAATCAAATTGATGCGTCAAATAAATTCGATGTAATTCAATAAATTTAATATCGAATTAGAATTTAATATCTTTAATATAGCCTTTCTAATCAATGTTTGGCCTAAAGAAATCTATCCACCAAATCAGATATAGACTAAAAAAAAAACAAAGAGAAATTCTATAGATCATTGTAGATAGAATTCAAATGAGTCCAATCAGATTAATTAATTAGATTTTAATTAAAATGGATCACAATCTGATGATGATTTTTGCGTGAAAAATATCATTCTATCATCACTGAAATAAAACTTTTAGATTCGCAACTAAATCATTTTGTTTTTCGATTACATTTCCAGGCTGAATAATTTATGAATCAATTTCGCTCGCTAGATTACCATTGGAATCGCCATCCGAATGTGATTTGTCAAGATTTGTTTCGGAACCAGCACTAAAATTTCTCGTTTTACTTTTTTTTTCAACCTAATCAGTTGCTATATAGCTTCAATGGTTATCTTTTTGTTTTCATTCACAATCATTTTATTCTTTGACCTAACTAAATGAATCGTAGGAACGTAGAATTTTTGCTTTAAAAAAATGAAATAAATAATAGAATTTGATTATTATTTTTCTCACAACCAAGAGAATTCATCGAGGATGTTTATTTCATTCTATCACTTCTATAATGCTAGATGATGATGCAAAGATCTGTTTGGATCGTAAGTAAATTTAATCGGAACGAAACTGAGAGAATTCAAATCGATTAGCCTCAAACTGAGATTCTCATTAGCTTCTTAGCGTTTCCCATCGAATAGGTTACCTACTTGAATCCGTTAGGTTACATTCGAAACAAAACAAAAGTGAAAATCAAAGAAATTTGATTCAATAAAAAGAAAATAATTAGGTGAAAAGGAGGGAAATGAGAAAAAAGAGATTATTGTGTGTTTTTTTTTCGTTTTTTACATAATCACCGACTTCCAGAATGGCTAATTCACTTTCTTTCAATGGCTTGATGGTTAGTCGTAGTAAAAACGACAACAACAAACAAAGCAGCAACACCGGTACGGGTGTGATGGTCATCGTATTTCATGACGGTTTCCGTTTTTCATAAAGCAAAAAAAAAGAAGTAGAAAAAATCAATGTCATCTTCAATCACCGGGATTTTTTTTCAAACCTTTGATTGTGACAATTTGAAAAAATTTTCTTTTTTCCTTCTCAAAATTTTCAACCTCAACATTGGTTCTCACCAGCTATTCAGCGGGGCTATTTTTGTCGATTATCTAGATCTAATTTTGGGAAAACGATAACGATTCGAAACGAATTGATGGACACAAGAGATAGGAAGGCTAGGGGAGGTGGCGAGAGAGAGAGAGAGAAATGGCTATTTCCGATTGCAGTTTGGTTTTTTTTTCTCACCTCTCTCGTCGATTTCACAATGAATAAGAAGAAATACTAAACTTAGTAAATTTTCATATTTTTCTTTTTTCTTCTTTCGATCTTTTGATCAATCTGTTCCGATGTGTCTCAATAATTATCGTTCAAATTTTTTCTCTCTCTCCTCTCGCCACTTTGATGTCGATGATCTTGAAATCAGTTCTCTGATAAGAGAACAAGATTTGAAATGTATTTGTATTATTTGAAGATTTGAAGGCGTGATCTACCTTCGATTTTATCTTATTTCATTTTTTTTTCAAATCTATTTTTCTTTCAAATAATTTTGTTCCTTATTGTCTCCGAATCTTTGTTTGAGATTTGATATAAAAAGATTTGATTGGTTTCGAAGGAATTCATAAGCTCGAATTCGAAACAAAAACTTCGGAACAATTTTGATTTTGTGGTATAGCTTTTTAAGATCAACTTTTGGATCGATTCTAACTCAGTTCCATTTTGATTTCGATTGTTTTGTTGATGCTTAGATGAAAGAAGTGTAAAAAATTCTTTCTTCAAAAAATCGAATATCTCCGCAATTTCTGTGATCCTAATATTTTCTCTGCCGAAAACTTCATTCAAATTAATCTCAAAATGTCCATCAAATTTGTAAGTAATCCATTCTATCGCATATTTTCGAAAACCCAGCCGATAATTGAAATTCTTTCGCACTCAAAAGAATCTCTCCATTTTGCTTCTGGCTGCAATTGTTGTGATCGCACACGCCCAAATGCCAGATGAACTTGAAGCAGATGCGTCTGAAATCGATCCAATGATGGTCGCAGAGACTGGCGGTGCTGGTGGCGCTAAAGGTGTTGTCGTTGCCGGTAAAGGTGCGTTTAAAAAAGGTGGTGCAGCTGGATTCAAAGCTGGCGGTAAGGGTGGTGTCGTAGCTGGAGCTAAAGGTGGAAAAAAAGCTGCCTTTGCTGCTGGTAAAGCTGGAGGTGCAGCCGGTTTCAAAAAGGGCGGCAAAGCTGGTGCTTTTGGAGCTGCAGGTGGTAAATTTGCCAAGTTTGGTAAGGCAGGAAAATTCGGTAAAATTGGTGGTGCAGGGTTCAATAAGAAATTTGGCGCAATCAAAACCTTCGGTATGGCTCAAGGATTCAAATTCGGTAAAGCTGGCGGTGCTTTTGCTGCTGGTGGTGCAGCTGGTGCTTTTGGTACGTTTTTGGTACTCTCTTTTTCTATGAGATGATTGCTAATATTGGTTTTGTATTACTTGATAATTCAGGCAAAAAAGGAGGAAAATTTGGCGCTGGTGGTGCAGCTGGCTTCAAGAAAGCAGCAAAAGCGGGCAAAAAAGGTTTTGCAGCAGCTGGTGGGGCAAAAGGCGGAAAGAAATTCTTCGCAGGTGGCAAAGCAGCTTTCAAGAAAGCTGGAGCTGCCGGAGCGAAAGCTGGTTTCAAGAAAGCTGGCGTCAAAGCTGCCAAAGGAATCGGCAAATAGACAATGCTATTGTGCTCGGGTTCCAATCAGACAAAATAGGTCGATGGAACAAAGAGATGATTTCTTCATGGGCCCTATCGATCATCATCATAGCTACGATCATAGAAATCAAATCATTTACAAATATTGTTCACAAAATCTTCTTTACTCAAAAATATAATCCAAATTAGATGTGATTATTGAGCTAGAAAAAGAAGAAAAAACAAAAACGATCTATCAAAATTTTGAGCCCAAAACTCTTTTCTTCGATTAATCGAAATGGTCAATGAGGACCATTTAAGTTAATGGAAAATGTCTTCTTAATTTTATTTTTGGTTTCGCTCTGTTTCTCAATGTTTCGTTTCACCTTCCGTTTGATTTTGTAAATTTTTTTTTCTTTGATTAAAATAGAGAAGAGAAAATATTTCAAACATCTCGAATTCGAAATATCAATCCAATTTATTGATGATGATTGATTATTTTTCCGTTTTTCTTTTTTTCACTTTTTTCTTCTATTATTTTGATGAAAAGCGATGACATTGAAAGAAAAGCCAGAGAGACATCATTTATGCTGCTCTCGGATCGTAGATGCGATTGCGACAAATCGATTTTTTTTTTCGTAACAAAAAATTTCAAAACCTTTTCCACGATTAGGTATTCCAAGGTGTCTTCCAACGATTATCTTCGCTTCATTATGGATTGAATTGTTTTCAAAATAGCTAGAAGAAGAGTTTCGTTGACAATTATTATCTCGACGAAAGCTTTTTCGAGATCATTGGATTCAGAAAAATATTCAAAAATGAAAATATGGAATGAAATATCCTTTTTTTTGAGCGAAACCAGTCGCAGGAAATAGATGACATTGACGTACGTAAGCTAGCATATGTTTCATTGGTCGAACTCGAAAAGATTCAACGAGCAACGAGGCATATCATCTTGGTTGATTTAGAAAAAAAAAATCTATTTTTGTTACATTTTCCCCCCTCCTCTCTCCACTAGATTTCTTTCTTCGTAACTTTCGAAGCTAAGCTATTTTCCTATTCACTTCTAGGAGTTTAACTAAATACACGCTGACAAATGAGAAATTTTTAAAATTCAAATTCATTCATTCAATAGTAATGGCTCCTCACAAAAAAATCAAATCTGATTGTGAAGTTGTTTTGTTCGATTAAATTAATGAATTTGAATGAATCGTCCTAGAAGAGAGATTGATTTGTTCGCTAATCTAAGATTGACTTGTGGATCTATGAGTTTTGGATCGAATTTGGATCTCTAAACGAGATCGGAAACAAACTACACCTACGATGGAATCGAATATATACATTCACACAGAAATCAATCGAAAAAGTAATTTTTAATTTCGGTGCAGTAATCTTTCCCACCCTTACCCATTGAAAGGCCTTCAATTTCGAGTTATCTCATTAGTAGAGAAAAAATCTTCAACCATAAAACGGCCAATCCTATAGGAATTAGTTGCAACAGAGAATGGAAGTCAAAAATTTTAATGAGAGTTATAATCCAAACAATCACTAACCAGAAAGAAAGCTAAGCAAAGGAAATTGGATTCCGATCGAAAATTCATCTATTGTTTTCTTTTTCATTTTTCTTTCTACTCTACTTCCTAACGGAACGAATCGGAACTGATGAAAGAGTTAGAGAGTTATGGAAATGTGAATAGCAGACAAGAAAAATATTGGCGAGCACATTTCTAGGAGATTTCGATAGCATTGAATGCTAGCTTAATTCAGCAGATAGCTTGTTTTTTTTCGTTGAACAAAAATGAAAACAAAACAATGCAAAAATGAAATCGAAATTTTAAAATTCGAAAAAAAGGTGCTGTTCCGTAGCGGTTCCATCGACATCATCTCCATCTGAGTCAAAATAAAGAGAGAGAGAGAGAGAGAGGAAAGGTTAGAAAACCAAAGGAAATCGTTGAAATATAAAAACAAAATCTTTTCGATGCGAATTCATCTCAATATTCAAATTGTTCACAAAGATTTACATTTGGCTTTGATAAATCAACAATTCGTTATCTTTTGTTTGTGTTCAATTTTCTCGAAAATGGCGAATATATTGCGATTGGTTTGTAGCAAGTTTGGTGAATTATCTGAATTTTCTAATGTGTTT
Organism: Sarcoptes scabiei; assembly: GCA_020844145.1. Taxonomy (NCBI): domain Eukaryota; kingdom Metazoa; phylum Arthropoda; class Arachnida; order Sarcoptiformes; family Sarcoptidae; genus Sarcoptes; species Sarcoptes scabiei. The sequence continues at coordinate 3,137,451 of CP080490.1, read as the reverse complement.
GTTTGATGATTATTGAAAAGGCTTTGTTCGGTCTGATGCTTGTCGCGCTAGTCCAAGCGCAACAAATGTTTGATGATGATGAAGAAACTGCTGCATCTGAATTAGATCTTTCGGTCGCTGAAACCAAAGGTGCTGGTGTTGCAGCTGCTGGAGCTGCTGCTGCCGGCGCTAAAGGAGCAAAAGCTGGTGCTGCTGCTGGTGCCAAAGGTGCTAAAGCTGGTGCTGCCGGTTTTGCCGCTGGCGGTAAAAAGGGCGGATTCGCTGCTGGTGCCGCTGGAGGCGCTGCTGGTTTTAAAAAGGGTGGAAAAGCTGGTGCTGCTGGAGCGGCTGGTAAAAAATTTGCTAAATTCGGTAAAGCTGGCAAATTTGGTAAAGTCGGTGGTGCTGGATTCAACAAAAAATTTGGAGCAGTGAAAACATTCGGTATGGCTCAAGGATTTAAATTTGGCAAAGCTGGTGGTGCTTTCGCTGCAGGCGGAGCTGCAGGTGCTGCTGGAAAGAAAGGTGGTAAATTTGCTGCTGGAGGTGCTGCTGGAGCGAAGAAAGGTGGTAAAGCAGCCAAAGCCGCATTTGGAGCTGCTGGTGGTGCCAAAGGAGGTAAAGCTGGAAAAGCAGCAGCTGGTGCTGGTTTCAAGAAAGGAGGTGGGGCAGCTGCTGCTTTCAAAGTTGCCAAAGCTGGCAAAAAGGCTGGTGGATTGGCTGGTTAAATCTTACCGAACCAATGCTGACCAATCGAGTTAAATTCAATCAAATTTATTGTTTTGATCATTGAATGATTCAAAAACCTAAAATATGGAAATCTTTTGGACGGAAAAAGAGACAACGAACTTTTTTTTACCTGACCCATCGAAAAAAAGAATGCCTAACATAATGAAATCCGAAAAAACTATCAAAATTCGAATGCAAAAATGCTAAAAATTTTTTATTTTATTTTAATTTAAAAACATTTTTTTTGTGGAAAAAAATTAGTAGCAAAAAGTTCTTGTTGAAAAAAAAGTCAAAGAAAAAAGATTAAACTAATAATAATCAATTTACAAAGAAGAAAAATGTTCTCTCTAATCTGAATGAGTGTTTGAGTGTTGAATGTCATCGAAAGTTTATGTGTAACGTCAAACGATCAAAAAGGTCAAAAGTTGATTAAAAAAAAGGGAGAAAAATATGGGACCGATAGAATATCGATCAATTAAGCCAGAAAGAGAGAGAAAGAGAGAGTCAATCAATTAGTTAGTATTCCATTAGAAAGAAACTGATTATAAATGGATTAAAACTTGAAAATTATTTACAAAGAAATCATAGAGAAAACAGAAAAAAAAATTCCAAAAGAAAAAAAGATTGATACAGAAAATTTCGATCGGAAAACAATATTTTGATGATTTTGTTTTGTTTTGTCCAAATAAAAAAATGTAGCCATAGTCGGTGTGAAGATGGGCATCAGTGTTTGTGTTCAGGTGCCTTCGGATAAATTTTCAAGCAGTTTTTAATTACAACGTTTCAGTTTGGATTGATTTTTTCTTTTGGCTAGAATGTTTTCAATGAGATTCCGGAATTTCAATCAAACGAAAAAAAAAATAGAGATAGAGAAACATAAAGACAGAAAGATGCTGAATAAATTAGTTCGAATCTAATTAATTAAAATTCGAATCCAAACAGACTGATGCATCATAGTGGAACTGATAGATTTGGAACGAAATCGAATGAAATTGTTTGGATTTGATGGCTATCGATATCGATGATTGGATCGGAGGTATTCTCGTATTAGTTTCGTCTAATTGATTGGGAATTGAAGAGGAACAAAAATCTGACTCGATAGAATGCTTGTGAAAGAGAAAAAAGAACAGACATTGAATATTTTCTCATTTAACCAGGACTGAAACGGATGTGTCTACTTAAGAACGAGAGAACAAATTTGAACGAAATTTAACAACAAGCATCAAGCAACATACATCGTGGGGCAAAAATTAGTAAAAACAATTTCGATTGCTTATTTTTTTCCTTTTTCGTTTATGATTTAAATGAGAAGAGGGAGGAGAATTCGAACAAAAACTTAGAAATCAAATTCAACCAGAAACGCCTCCGGTCAGATAAGAGACTAGCGATCTGATGCCTTTAATTGATCTGATACCAAAAATACTTGCCAACGGGCCTTGAGATAATTGTTGAGCTACTGACGAGGACGGCGATGAGGATGATGGTGATGATTGTGGTGATATCGATTGACCATTCTGATGAACACCATCTATTTGGCTTGTGAAACTAAGAGTTTCGAAATCACTTAGAGTAGGCGTCAAAAATGATTGACTTGGATCAAAAAATTTCGCCGAATTTGATGATCCAGACGAAGACGCTGATGCTGCTGCACCGGCTGGTATCGAAGATGATGCTTGTGCTGATGTCATCGATAAAGATGTCGATGAAGGTAATGGCTGCAAAAAGGTTTGCTGCTGTTGCTGCTGCTGTTGTTTTTGTTGTTGCTGAAATTTAGACTTTCTTAGTTTGAATGGTTTCGATTTTGGCAAAAAAAATTGAGACTTAGATTCACTGGCGGCTGTTCGGAAACCATAGACCTGATAGAAACCTTTTGGTTGCGTATGATGATTATGATATGCTTGTAGATGATTTGGATGATGGCTAGATTGTTGAAGAGATGATGAAGAAGAGGATAGTTGATATTGATAATGATTTAGATTTTGATTCTGATTATTTAATCTTGAATATGAGACTGGAAATTTTCTGCTTGGTAAAATGAACGGTATCGTCATACTGTTCAATGCATGCGTATCTTTAGATCCTTTAGTGATTTTGTTAGAGTTTGACGAATATGGCACAGGTTTATTGCGTGAATTGAACCGATAATATTGTTGATGATGAGAGTTTTGATGATGATTAGGATGGTATGGTGAGGATGATTGCGGGAATCGATATCCGCCCAATCCGCTATCGAGCAGATGAATCTGTGTCAGAACTGATTCATCAAGGCCAACATCTCTTGGATTGTATGATGCACCTGGTGGAAGTTCATCTTTATTTAGAATTTTTAGATTAGATTTTTTCAATTTGATTTGATTCAAAATCAAACAAATTCAATATGAACGTCAAAATCTAGAAAAAGCAATAAAAAAAATACTCACTGAAATCAAATTCACTCGCCATCGGTTTCGGATTTCGGAAAAAGGATTGTTTCTGTCCCTGATAAGGTCTTGGCCGATTTTTCGATGGTAAGCGATAAAGATTCATCTTAGGGATGTATGGTGGTCTTCCCATACCGAAATTTGGTTTGTTGCCAAGACCACGAGATTTCTGTAAGATTTTGTTGACTGTACCGTAGAACTCGTTTTCATTGATGCCAAACTCGTTCAATTTTTTGATTGCATCTCTACCATAAAATGGTCGAAGCGAAGGGAAGCGATTTGATGGATTTTTTTGTGGTCTGAGTTGCGGTTGATTTTGCTGTTGGAAATGATCATCAATAGATGGGGGATCGCGAGAACTTCCGCCAATGTTGAATCCATTTTGGCCTCCTTTCGGACCTTGCTGTGACAAGTAATCTGGATCATCCAATACCGATGGAGTTGGCTCAATATCGTATTCAGCTGGACCGTGATAGGCAGACTCATAATTCAAGTTATGTCGGAATTTTTTCGGCTGTTGAGGTGGAGGTCTCGAGAACTCATCAAATGGCATTGGCCTTTGATCCTTATTATGATTTGGCAGTTGTAAAGGTGGCGGCGGTGGCAATCGGTTTTGTTGCTCTTGCTGAGAAGGTACCGAGATATGAGGTTGTTGCGGCAATTGAGGGACTTGTGGTTCACGATAATCTTCAACGTTTGAGCCAAACTCATAGGGTGGTTTTTGGTTTGGATTTTTCAGAGGATGTGGTGGTTGTAAATCATTCATCATCATCATTTCACCATTAAAATTTTGTGACGGATGATTATTTTGTTGCACTGGACCGGATGGTTCGGTCGGGAGTGGTTTCTTGATCGGAACAAATCCACCATATTCAATGTGCTGAGAGCCGCTAGGCATATTAGCTTCGTAATCGATTGGTGATGGATTGTTTTGTTGATTTTGATGGTACTGTTGCTCATCCATCGTAGGGTACGGCGTTTCGATGGTTATTTTTGATTGTGTTTCGGGTGGTTGTGGACGTTGATGGAGTTCTTGCTGATCGCCACTATATTCAGAGTAGATCGATTGCTGATATTGTTGTGGAGAATTGTTTTTGTTCCTCTCGACGTAACGGTCAACATCTTGAGGATGATTGGGCATAGTTCGCTCTTGTTGCACACTCATTTCGGTTTGATATGGTCGATTTTGATTGAATTGACCACTTAAACTAGCTGGTTCGTGATGACGATCTTCTTCTCGACCGTCATCATAAGCTAATGGTTTTCTGTAGATGCCTTGATTAATCATATTCGGTGATACACCAGGTGATTCAGGTCCTGGAACGAATTTTCCATCGTTCGATGACACATCTGATGAGAGATGAACTGGTCGTGAATACACGAACATTTTTTTACCATTTTCATCTAGGCTTTCTGTGTTGTAAGCGTAACTGTCCTCATCGTTATCATCGATAAACATCGATTGATCTGGGCGACCGTTTTGTGAGCTAGAATCTTTCGGGAAAAAAAATTTCGATTGTTGTTGATCATCCATTTGCATCGGTTTGCTTGGTTCTGGCTCCGTTTGCTTCATATGAGGCATAGGAACTTGTGGATCTCGATATGGTTCATCTGGATTTATAGGCATGGACATCGGTGAGATTGTCGGCCTTTCCATTGGTTCACCTAGAGGCGATTGTGGTTGCGGTTGTTGAAGTAATTGTGGTGGACCGAACGAGTTTGGTAGCGGAGGCCGAGGACCAGATGACTCAATTATTTGCCTTTGAGAGTTTGGTGGTGGAGGCAGAAAAGCTGATAACGGTGGCGATGGTGGATCGAAAGGATTTGGTCTAGCCAAGGGTTGTTTTTCAACAATCTCTCGAAGACTATCGATATCGATCGAATCTTTATCATTTAACTGAGAGAAAATAGAACCAAGAAAAAAATTATCATCAGAAAATTAGTACGCTGATTTGATTCTAGTGTTAATTTTATTCGAATCAAAATCCAATTTTCTAAAATCGAATCCAATCAAGTTTCGACAACAACAAAAAAGGAAATCCAAATTAGAAGCAATCGAAGACAATAAGCAATTAGTTGATTGTTATAATTACTATTATCAAAATCGAATCCTTTAACTTCCTCTAATCATCATTAAGAACAGTAATAGTACCAATAATAATAGCAGATGCAATAATAATCGAAATGAAGACAAGAGAGAGAGAGAGAGAGAGAGAAGTAATAAATGGGCTAGTCTGCATCGATCCGAATTAAATCATTGCTTTTGATTAGCAGAAAAGTAAAAATGGATCCGTTTGGTAAAATAATTGCCATCTAGCTACCACATCATAATCATCATCATCATCATCATCGTCGGCATCGAAATCGACATCAACACAATAATCTGGTAGAAGATAAATATTCTAAGCCTGCTATGTCTGGTCTACGAATAGGAAAAAATTGAATAAAATCAAAAGTTCCGACCGAAACTAACAAAATAAGAGAAAGATGAAATCGAGTAACAAAAAAAAAAAAAAAAAAAAAAAAAAAAAAAAAAGAATCAAATCCAATGATCAAAATCGAGAAAGCGCATCGGCTCGCCGAAAAAGTAACCCTTGTTCTAAATTGAATTTATTGGTGTTCGGTACTTTCGCTCTCTCTCTCTCTCTCTCTCTTGCTCTATTCAATCTGATTATCTTACTAGCTGAACAAAGATGATGATGGTCATCTTGATGATTATTATCATAACCATCATCAGCATCATCGTTTTCATTATATGAGCCTTTTTTCCCTTTCTTCATTTCGAATTCAATCTGATTACACATTTTCGATCGTCTTTTTTTATTCGTTGCTGTTGTTATTGCAACCATGTGCCTAGATGATCGAATCCTTTTTTTGGAACTATTATTATTATTATTATTATTATTATTATTGATGTTATTATTGATATTATTATCATCTTTGCTTAGACAGTAGTTGTCTGGTTGTGCAGATCACACCAAACAAAGTAGCATTCAATCAAAATCTATGTTCTCTCGCTCTCTCTCTCTCTCTCTCTCTCTCTGTAGTCTGCTTTTGATTTTTTTTGACCATCCGACATTTTTTTCTTCGTTGGTTTGTGGAGCTAAATTTAAACTTTGTAGTTTTTCTCTCTCTCTCTCTCTCTCTCGCTCTCAACTCTTGCTGGTCTAGTTGATTATCATTATACAACATCACCATTACCGTTAATATTGTTGCTAGTATTATTTTTCGATAAGATAGCGATGGACCTTACGAGATTTTCGGAGAACGCATGAAACGGAGTAAAAACTGTCGAGAAGTAAAAACTGTCGAGAAAAAGTTGAGCCAATAGAGATTATAATTGGCATCTGATTCTCTCTTTCCATCTCTTTCTCTCTATGGTTATGTTTTTCAATCCCTAATTTTGACTGTCTCATCATTTGCCTATCAAGAATGTTGAGATGAAGATAATGTGGACCGTAATCAAAAGAGAATGGTCGCAGACAACTTATTGGTGAGCAAAAACAGCGAGACATCGATCATTCAATCCGAATCGATCTCATTGGAAAGATTGCGTTACAAAATTTTGTGAATTCAATTTGGATAGAAATTCTAACCGAAATTCACAAGAATCAATTAGTCTTGAAATTGTTATCTGATATGATTGGAATTTGATTGACCAGTGGTCATTATCATCATCACTGATCATTCGATTTGTGATGGAGCAAGAAAATCGAAATTTTCATTTGATTAAAATTGAATTTTCGATTAGAGGGAATCGAATCTAGACGAGGAGATTTGATTAATTTTGTCGAGTTTTTTGTTTCCCGACGGTCAAATCATTTTTTTTTTTTTTTGCAAAATAGTATGGCAGTGATGATCGATCTGAATCGGAAAGCAATCGAAGCGCAATCAAATGGACAGATACATAATCGATAACTCTTTGGTTACACAGATATCTTACTTTTTTTTCGCAATCTCCGACGGTAATTTCTCACTAGGTATCAGTTTATCTATCAACAAACATCTATGCGAAAGAAAGACTAAGGGAGAAGATGACCGAGCCAAAGTTGACTGAAAATAGCAATCGAGAGAGAGAGAGAGAGAGAGAGAAAAGCAATATAATCCTCAATACTTGTGAGGATAAGCTTGAATTTTATGTTTTTTTTTTTGTGTTTCTATTTGATTTGGTCAGAGATAAACGAACGGATTCGATCATTATGGTGGTGGTGAGGGATGGATGGATAGATAGAAGATGAAAATTATTCGGTAAATTTGTTTTTTTTCTCTCTCTCTCTCTCTCTCTCTCTCCTCTCGCTTTTTCTAGACTCTGATTTTGTGAGCAAAAAATTTTTTTTAATTTTTTCTATTCTCTGGTTATAATTAGAAAACTGTAGAGAGATTGTTCAAAGAGGAAAATAGTCGCACATTAATTATTTAACGAAAATCATTAGAACTATCGAAGAAGAAGATGATGTTAATCTCGGATCAAACTTTCTCGATTTCTTCGATTAGCTAGCTAGCTTCTTTGATGAGATCGAAAGAAAATCTTCGAGTCACTCACACTTGGAAAGAACTTTTGATTATGGCTATTGGAAATTATTCAAAAAAAAAAAAAAAGGAAAAAAAGAAAAAAAATTAATCAGTCATTTTGCTGGAATCAATAGCAAGATGGATGGAAAGTATCAGCATGCTTTTTTTTTGTTTTCATTCCATTTCTTCTAGATTTCTTGTTGTTGGGTGACGCTTTCCCCGCAGGCAAAGTATGAGCGAGGAGAACGTTAGCATCGAGATAAGCAGCAGCAGCAGCAGCAACAACAACAACGAAAACAAAATTGATCAAGATTCAAAATGGTAAATGATTGATTAACCCATTCTAACGGATGAAAATCGAAAACCCAAAAATCGAAGCTAAAATGCTAATGAAAGATAGTTACAATAATAATAATAATAATAATAATAATGTAAGAATTAATCAATGAAACATGTCCGTCTCGATCCTTTTGATCGTTCGAAGAAAGAAATTAAAAAGATAATCTAAAAATAGGTGGCTATTGCATCTTTTGAGATAGTATTGATGCCCTAGAAACATACAGTCATTGATTGGATTCTTTTCCCTTCTCTGATAATCGATGATACACCGATGGATATCGAGAACAGAGAGAACAAAATTTTATGTTTTAAAAACCTATTTAAAAAAAATGAAAAGTGAATGCTTGAGGATATCCTACATACCTGTTGATTTTCACCACCGCCATCGCCAAGACCATTCGAATGTAGCTGTTGTTGGTGATGAGAATGTGGCGATTGTGGAGATCGACCAAAAACATCTTCTTGTCCATCTTTGCTTGGAAAGTATTTTCTAAATGCCTCCTCAACCGATAACGAGACCGGTGTGAATGAGCCAATTTCTTGGCCTCCGAGGCCGCCATCTTGACTATTTGATGACGATGTGGATAATAATTGGCCGTTATTTTGTGAATAATCTCCATCGTCGCTAGATTGACCACCGTTGCCGAAGTCATTTTGATGATGCTGAGAATGGTGATGATTGTGATGTGGTAGCTGATGATGGCTGAATGGATGATCAAATTGTGCAGCAAACATTTCACCAAATTCATCTCTATTGTTTTCATTTTGATGGTTACCGTCACCGAATCGACTTCCGTCTATGCCGGCATTATTTTGTTGCTGCTGTTGTAGATGATGATTGTTATGGTGATTATTCAAATCGTATGATTGTGATGGAGATTTCCTAAGACCGAATTCTTGATTTTGTCGATCAAAATTTGAATTAGATGATGAGAATTGTTGATGATGATGATGATTCGAGGATAGTTTCATCATTTCATCATCATCGTCATCATCATCGACAGCATTATTATTATTATTATTGTAGAGATGATGATGATTTTCATTATTATTATTATTATTATTATTGTTGTTGTTGTTAACAATATCGTTATCAATGGAAGAGGATGATGAGGCAACGGATGCGGCAGTAACGGTAGCATCGATTCTAATTACTTGCCAACCGGTAGCTAAAACGAATATTGTCAACAGAGATGACAATAGAGAAAATTTCGAGACCATTTTTGTGCTGATATTCAATATTGATGAAGAGGAAGAAGAAGATGATGATGATAAAAACGATGATTACGATCTAGATCTTGAGCTGCGAGATGGAGAAGAGAAAAAAAACAAAAATATTAGACAATAGTAATAATAAAGCTGCTATTGAAACGAAAGGAAGATGAACAATGGAATGGAATGGGTTAAGAACAAACAGAAAAAAATCGAAACTATCGCATTTGATTCCGGTCTCAAATCTCGAGCCTTTGAATAGGCTCTTCAAATGATAATAATACTTCTGCTATATAGGAAGTTTAGAAGAGCGCTCGTTGTTGCGATCGATCATTGCGTTCCACAATCAATCATAGGAATCTCATTAGCTCAATATTTGCATTTCAAAATCGAATGAATTTAATTTTCGTTTTTTTTTTTTTTTTTTTTGAAATATAAAATCCATTCTAAACTGATTCGCATTGAAATAATTATCGCACTTATTTCTTCATCTCAATTTTTATTTTTTTTTGATGGCATAAAGAATTTGAAATGCACTTCTATGAGGCTATGAATTCGAATCAAAATCGAAATTCATTAATCAGTGAGTTGGAAAAAAATGAAGAGTGGGATTTGTTTTCCATCTCTTTTGAAAGCTACATAATATTGTTGCATAATTTTTTTGCGATTCGATTTGCAAAGGTAAAAAAGAAAACAACTGCCGGATTCTTAGTCATCGTATTCTCGAGACTTTTAGTCGCAAGAGAAATCAAATGCGAATTTGAATTGCATTTTTTGTTCCATCGATTTCAGCTCTCTCTGTCTCTCTCTCTCTCTCTCTCTCTCTCTCTCTCTCTCTCTCTCTCTCTCTCTCTCTGTCTCTCTCTCTCTCTCTCTCTCTCTCTCTCTGTCTCTCTCTCTCTCTCTCTCTCTCTCTCGATTGTTTGATTCGAATATTCGAAATCAAATTGATGGAGTTTGTTTTTGAATAATTTTTTTTTTTCGATTTCGAAATATAAAAATTCCACGACTTTTTTCTCTTGAAGTTGGAAATTTCTTTTAAATTTTGATCTATTCATTATAATTTTATCGATCGATTGCTCTCTCTCTCTCTCTCTCTTTCTTTGGAACAAAAATTTGCATCTTTTGTTTGCGATCTTCGGATCTTCCCAAAATCGAAATGTTCTTCGATCCGATAAAAATTTAGAAATCAAACCGGATATGTAGGACCTGGGACAAAGATTGTCCAAAAAATTGCCATAATAGGCATCAATTTTCAATTCTTTTGCTTCGATTCGAACAAAAATAAAACTGAGATTAAAGATTATATTGAGCAAAGCTCTGCTCAGTGCATACTGGCGACTAGATCAATTGATTCTATCCTAACCTTAATATATGAACTATATTTATAAAATCTTGATCTGATTTTGGCTTATCCTTAAATTTCAATCGTCGATGATAACTATATTGTTGTCGGAGAAGATAATGATTGATTGATCGAGATCAAAAAGTATTCGATACGAACAATATCGGTTTTAGGTTGGATTGATCGATTTATTTTCCTATTCACTTTAATATGTTTCGATTGATCTTATTATGAGATTACGATGATGATTATTGCTTCTTTTAGCTTATAGTCCGATAATAATACGAATAATCTCAAGATGATGATGATTGGATTGGACTGGATCAGAAATATTAAATCCATTCATCATAATTTTTCTCTTCATCTTGGTTATGATTGTATCATTCATATCTTTGTTGTTAGCTATCGAATCGACTGATTGATCGATCATCCTCATCACCATCATCATCATCTAATCTCATCGATTCCGATGACCGATCATCAAACTATCGTAAAACAATCGATTGATTAGATTGGAAGCAAAAAACAAACATACAAACAAAAGATTTTCGATGAAATCCTCTTTCATTCTTGCTATATTCTTTCGTTTGTGAAATTTGTCAATTAAAATGAGAAGGTAAATATGCAAACCTTCCAATCAATAAACGATAGAGTGTCAATAAACTTTCGCTCTATCTCCTTGCCCTACCGTAACTCTTTGATCCAAAAATCCAAAAAATGATCAATCGGTCTAAAATTAGATGGTAAATAAAATAAATAGCTTTTTTGCTTTTTGTTTCTCATTTCTCATTCCAGATTCTATTCGATTATTTTTTTTGTTCGTCATCTTCCTAGCTAACAGGTAGGTGGTAAGTGAGAGAGATCGATAGATGGAATAATAATAATAATGATAATAATGACACCAATGGTAAATTGATTAGAATAGATTGAGAGAGAGAGAGAGAGAGAGAGAGAGAGAGAGAGAGAGAGAGAGGGGGAGCGAATGGAATGTAGATATGCAAAAAATCTCATCGACATTTTTGAGCTTTGAAACATACAGCCCAAAACGAAAAATTCAGCTCACTTCGATCATCTCTGATTGTGATCTATGGGGATGCTAGAAGCGAAACAAAAACCAAAATAAAAACAGAAACAATTAAAATGAAGTCCTAATTAATAGCTAACACTCAGTGTGCGTTTGTCTGTGTGTGAATTTTATCTATCTTATTTTCTTTCACCATCGTAGAGAAGGAAATCAATCAATCGAAACTATCGCTCGAAGTCTTCCCACCTCTCCCATCCGATCACAATCCATCAGATTTATGATCGAGAGATAAAATTCTACGTAACAAAAATTTCAGTAGGAAGAGGAAAAAATTTTAAGCTTTTTTTTCTCACAAAAAAAATCAATTCGCTGCTTCAATCACAATTGAAGAGAAGTATCGAAAGGTAATCAATCGAATCGGTTAATTTTATGCCTCCAGATGCAAACAAAAGCTAAAAGTAAAAGTTTGGAAGTTTCTCTCTCTCTCTCAGATGACCAAAAAAAAACTCTCAAAAAAAAATCGAAGTAAATCAAGAGGAAAAAAAATTTTCAAAAAAAAAAAAAAGAAAACAATTTGTCCTTTTCCAACGATGTCGTTTGGTGGAAGACAAAAAAAAAACGAATGTTCTTCTCTTTGGCTAATTTTAGCTACGACGAGAGAGAAAGTAAATAATTTCTTTTTTCGAGGAAAAAAAATAGATTCTCGATTTTTTCTCCTTAACACTGGGCCATCATCGAAATCGGTAGCATCGAATGGTAGAGAAAAATGAATGATTTCATTGTGTATTTTCGATTATTATTATTATTATTATTATTATTATTATTAGCATCGCCATCACCACCATCACAATCATCGTTTCAGATCTATTTACTATTGTTGTCCGTGTGTGTAGGCGCTCACAGTACGAATTCGAATTGGAATTCGGATTCAATTGCGTCCACGAATAGAGATCCTAGCCCTTAGTGAAGCAATCCTTTTTTTTCGATATAGTCTCTGTCTCTGTCTCTGTTTATTTGTTTGTTTTTGTTTGTTTGTTTTTTTTTCTCGGAAATTGATTTCAAATCGAAGCAAAATATGAAGAGAATCAAAGTAGACAAAGAAAGAGAGAAAAAAAAATATTGGCTCATTTAATTGAAGTAAACTATTGGATTTTTTCCAGAATAAAAATAGCCATTGGCTATTTCAGTTTCACTTTTTTCTCTCTATCTCTTTTCATTTTTTTTTTCTATTATTTTCGTTCTAGTAGATCTAGTCAATTTATTTTAAATTGAAATTTTTTATTCGCACAGCGAAAAATTGAAAGCAAAAAGAAAATATTTTGACTGGCTAAGAGAAATCGCCAAAAAAATTCTCCAAATTCGAATCTGAAATGGACCCAAAAATGTTCTCGAAACTAATTAGTAGAGGATAATTTTGCGAAAAGTTTGATAGATAAGAAGGATCCAAAGACTAGAACCAGATCCAAATCTAAATTGACTGGTCATCCAGAGGTGAAATGAAACAGAATTTTTAATTAAGAATGAAGCTTTTTTGTTCAATCTTTAATGATGGTCAATGCCAAAGACAATGTCCAGAGTGGAATCGTTTGACGCGATATCAATCGATCGGACAATGCCTAGAAACGAAAATAGCTTTGTCAGCGAGGTGATCGAACTAGAAACAGCGAATGTGAATGTCTTCGAATGTTCGATGTTTGCGACCAAACTCTTTCGATTAATTGTTAATGTTATAAGCCGAAAATTTTTGGATCTGTTTTGAGAAATTTTGGACACTTTTTTTCTCTCCGTTCCATTCACTGATTTTGTTTCGATCGATAATCGAATCGATGTTCGATAAAGCTTTCGATTTCTCTTGTGGAATCATCATGAAAAGATTGTCTTCCTCGAGATCGAGATTGTCAACAAGATTTTCAAAAATTAAAGATTTTTTTTTAACGGAAAATTTACATTCACATTGTGTTTATTTTTATTTTCGAACTTATGGAAAAAATGGCATTACTGTTTGAGAATAAAATTAAATCGATTCGATTTAATTTGATAAATATTATCCCTTCGAATAATCTGCCAGGAATTTGTCTCCCCAAATGATACTCCCAGTAAAAAAGTAGATCTATTTCTTTCTCTCTCTCTCTCTCTCTCTCTCTTTCCCTCTCTCAATCAACAATTTGCTACGGTTGGACAATCACATAGAGAAGCGAAGCGCGATCATAACTTATGTCTAGATGTGTGGGCGTAGATTTGCGTAACAAATGGATAGGAAAGGGGTAGAAACTGAGATAGAAACCTATATTTTCACATCGAATTCGTAACGGGCAGAGAGAGAGAGAGAGAGAGAGAGAGAGAGAGATGATATGGACTTGTTGTTGCGTGTTAATTTTTTGTTCGATTTAAACGGTGAATTCCTTCAAAACTCAAATCCAACAATTTCACAATCCAAGAAGTAAAAGGTAGAGAGAAAAATTCATTTTTCTCCTCCACAACATTCTTAACACTCTGAATTGCGATCGTGATCGATTCATTGAGAGAGTTCGACCCAAACACCATCTTCACACCGCACCATCATTATCTGCTGTAGAGATGTTGATGGTGATAAATACTGAACCAAGTGAACAAAGGGGTAAAGATCGTGTGAATGAGAAATTCTCTCCCCTTCGATTAATCTCCATCTACCTTCAATCATCATCATCATCATCATCATCATCATTAACGTCCAGCCAGTGACTTTAGTCTAGTACCATTAGTACGAAATTGGATCAATAATTTAAGAATATCAAGAGGAAAAAAAAGAGATTTCTAGATTATCTGGATCGGAATCAATAAGTTCAGTGTGATCGGATGGAACTTTTTTCTTCTGTTTTTATTTTTCTCATCAGAGGAGCAATAAGAAAGGGTCTCGTAAAGTCGTGCTTTTTTAATTTGATGAAAATTTAATCCCTCTCCATATCTAGATACTATTATTATTATTATTATTATTATTATTTGGATTTAAAATTTGCAAATTTTTTTTTCTCTCTCTCTCGCTTACTTTCCGGTATTATATTCTCGTTTTTTTTTCTCTTGGATTACGATCGAAGTGAAGAGGGGGGAGAAATAATGACCATCAAAATACGGTCAAACGGCAAAATTTTTGAAGTCAAGCGGCATCGAAGAATGAAAATTGAAAATTAATTTTTTTTCCTCAACTATTCCATCGAGAGAGATATGCTTTGATTGTTGAAAGAAGAATGACCTCTCTCTCTCTCTCTCCCTCTCTCTCCGAACTTCGCATTCTGATCTTAACTGATCCAATCATTAGCTTTTGTGTATTGTAAAAATAATAGCCAATGGATAGAGCATCGAGATGACCAGATGATCGAGAAAATGGATATGGAGAAAAAATTAGGAAAAGGAAAACGAATCTACTTCTTCAAGGGAACGAACGAGAAAAAAAAGAAGACAAGACAAGGGAGAGAAAATGAGCAGTGACCATCACCATCACCATCACCATCATCGGCATCAGCATCATCATTGTCGAAAATTATTGGATTGAAAAAAAATTAGAAGAGAAGGAAAAAACTAGCTTTTCGTTTTTGCTTTTTTTTTTGTTTTGCACTTAACCCTTTCGTTGTGAATTTTCCATTCCCTAGTCACTAGAGTCTAGCGTCAAGCAAAAAAAAATTGGCATCTAATCAATACTTGTTTTTTTTTACTTCTCTCCTATCTCAATCGCTTCGTTCGAGATTTTTTATGATATTTTTTTTTCAATCACTCGTTCGTGCCGAATCACTCGATTCGAGATGCCTAAAAAAAACTTTCACCTTTTAAACCCCTTTCAAACCTTCAGAGAGAGAGAGAGAGAGAGAGAGAGAGAAAGAGCTGTCTGTGGCATCGATTTGATTGGAACTCTTTCGTTGCGAAATAGAAAGTGAGATAGCTAAGCTGTTGATGAGAGCTAACATTCTATGAACAATAGCCCTAACAAACGAAAAAAAAAAACAAATTTTCTCATTGCTTCACCTGAATTTTATCTTTACCGGTAACAAAAATCGGCTACTCTTTTTCGATGATATTTTTGCATCGATTTTTTTTTTGTTTGAAGCCAGAGAAAAAAATCCAGTAGTTCGACAAACAATAATTCGAATCAAAAACAGCACTAGACAATATGGAGAAGAAAAGATTTCGGAGCCAAAAAAAAAACATCTAGACAAACTACGAGATGGATTGAGAGATCGAATCGAACAAAAACATCAGATTGACCAACGCCAGCCACACAGAAACGTTGCATTGTCTAGCGCCCATTAATAAAGAGTCAAATTTTGTCGCTTTCTCTTCCCTTCTGTTTCCATTCGAATCTAATCGAGAATCTTTCAATTGAACCTTGTTTTTCTTTTCCGAGCAAAATAATTGTCTCTTTTTTTTTCTCTCGTCGATCTTTTTTTTTTGTCGAATCTCAGCAGACACTTTATTTCGATTGTTATTCGAGAAAAAAAATTTCTCCGTTTAGATTGTAAGACCAATCTTTATTGAATTGAGATCAGAATGATTAAGATGTAGGCGCGAAAGATGTTGAAGTTGCTGAATTAGATCAAAAAATTTCATTGTTGAAAATACTAAATGATACAGAATGGTGATGATGAATGAAGAACTTAGATTTAGATTAGAAAAGATTGAAATATAAAATCAAATTAGATTTCAATAGATCAAATAGATCAATCATAGCTTGAAATTTCGAGAATTCGAATCGTTTCCCTATGAATTCAGTTGGTGTCTGTTTACATTTCAATTGCTTAATCCAATCGAATGAAATGAATCTATAAATCGATTGATTCACGATTAAATTCTTCTACAAATTCTTTCTTATTTTTCTAGAAAAAAAAGTCGGATCAACAAATTTAATCTATTTGAAATTCTTCTGAATTTCAATCCTAGCCTATTCGAGAGATATCTAGAGCTTAGATTTCTTAATTGAGAATGATGATTCATCTCTTGATCTGAAATCAATCTGTCTAATGCAGTTATGGCAAAAATTAAACAAAATAATAACATTTCAATCTCTAAAACTCAGACTTAGATCTGCAATCAAGTGGCTGTAGTTTCGAAACCTTTGGTCTAGACAATGTTCGTATTTATCTCTCCAACCTGATTCAAGTGAATCACATGATTGTGTAATTCATTTCGAAATTGATCAGTTTTTTATTTCAACTACTAACAATCAGATAGAGATTGACCAATTCAGAAATAATTGAAATGAAATAAAATTATGATCGTCTCATGAAGTTAATTTGAATGCTAAAATTCACTGGAAAACATAGAACAAAGAGTGAATTATATCTCAATGAGATTTTTTAATTCCATCCAATTGATTATGATGATGAGTTAAGAGTGAAGAAAACAAACGAAACAATTTGATCCAATTTGAATATATCGAGTTAATTTAAAAATCGAATTTTTGACTTTCTCTACTCGTAAAACTAACGATTAGATATAATCGGCATTCCTGTATCGAATCACAAACAAAAATCGAAATAAGAATCTCATTGATGATCCACCAGGACAACAACAAGAAGGAGAAGGAGGAGGACGAGCGAAGGATTTCAGAGAAGAAAATGTTTGATCGATATTTATAGCTGTTTTTTTTTGTTTTGGAGAAAATTCGCACAGAGAAAACATTGTACGATTTTACTCCATCGCTTTGTCAATAATTTTTGAAAAAATTAGGCGAAAAAAAAAATTCTCAAACTTTTTTGTTTACGTTCCAGTTTTAGAAAAGAAAAATAATTGGACAAAATTCTTTTTTTTTTTTTTTTTGCGAATAAAATTCCTTAAATTTTCCCTACGAATTCTTTCATAATCGAAGCCAAAAAATTCTCGCAAAAATTCCCATTGCTTGCAATTATCGATCGCTAAGGCGTTCGTGCAGGTATCTAGATCATTACCCTTAATGATTTTTTTTTGTTATACAGCGATTTGTGCTGGTCTGTTTAAGTTTAGGTTTTCTATGGTCTTGCGACAGTCGAATAGCGTAAGCGATATCGAGAGGATTATTTCGGATTTTACTGCAATCTTTAGCGGTTATTAACTATCATCGAAGATCAGTTTTTTTTTGCCTTCATTTTTGCGAGCAAAAGCCGAAGCAAAGGTCATCACTATTAGTTCTACTAGGATCCGAGAGAGAGAGAGAGAGAGAGAGAGAGAGAGAGAGAGAGGAATGCGTTTTCTTTCTCAAACCGAAATATTCGAGAATTTCGAAAAGAAGAACAAGAAAAAAACTAACTATAATATTATTTCGAAGGGAAAATAATAGCAAAAATTTCGAAAGAGTTAAGATTCAGACGTAAATTATCTCAAAGAACTTTCTTTTATAGTTTTGCATCAAACTTAGACGAACTCAAAATAAGATTGAGCCAATATGGAGCACACCAAAGCAGAAGACATTTCGGTCATAAAAAAATTGTCTGATCATCGGCGTAATGAATGAGAAGGGGAGAAAATGGATATCAGGTAAGAATGGAAAAAAATCTAAGCTGATCGTGAGCTAGATGATGATGTTGATGATGGTCAATTCGATGACCATCATCAAAGAGATTACGAATCAATTTTCTTTTCAAATTCTTCAACTTTGATTTTTTCGAATGTTAAAAAAATGTTATTATTATTATTATCATTATTATTATAATGATCCTCATCGACTCTCTTGTATCGAGTATTTTCTTTAGCTGTCGAAAAATTAATCGCCATTACTATTATATCATAATAGATAGTGGATCATTTCTAATTGTTATCTAATCTTTTGGTTGAGAGCTAGAGATTCCATTTCATAATAGCCCAGATAAATTTCAAACTCTTTTCTCTACCTCCTCTCTCTCGCACAGCTTTCTAGGTATAGATTACTTTCAACCAATCTCATTGCCGACATTCTCTTGTTTGCTTTGTTGTTTTGGGATACAATTAAGAAAAAAAAATCGAATATTTTAGATGCTTGAAACATTATTTCCACTTCGAATCATTTTTTTATTACTTTTGAATTTTTCGTCTCAAGCGAATTATTTGTTTTTAGCGCTAAATCTTGCGAACTGATACTCAGATAGAATGAAAACTCACTATGTTACGGTTCGCAAAGGTTACACTCTAGCAATAATAATAATAATAATAATAATAATAATAATAACAATAATAATAATAATAATAATGATTATGATTATGAACTCTTTGCTATCGAATGAAATCGCTTGATTTGTTTTTTGTTTTTTTCTTCAGTTTCAAATTATCGCATCTTTATTCATTCATTCATAGCTATTTGATTCTCAGTCTAATTTATTCATTTATTTATTTAGACTTTTTTTCTCGTTTTTATCATAGTTTTCAAGATTGAGAGCCAAATTCGGAGTAGGCGACAGAATCACAAGGTGTTACAATCTCTTCTCTGATACCTGATGGGAATTCACTCTGTATCAATACAGTTTGTCTGTTTCATTCCATATCTAGCTAGCAAATAGATGCTCTTAATTAACTTCACGTTTTACCTGGAATTCTTGATTTGATTGTCAATTTGAATTGCTAATCATCATTGCAGACTGTCATTTTCAATTTGAATACATCGATCAGACAAAGGCTAAATCTACACCTATATCTAGAAACAAACACACCTACGAATAGGATTATGAAAATAAAATTTTCTTCTCTTATTAGCTTTTCATTGAACTAGATCGAGAAAAAATCTCCGTTCAAAGGAGGACCGTCGAAGGAACGACTCAAATTTTTTCCCGATGATCGATGGGGTAATAATTTCGAGCATTCAACTTGGTAGGTCAGAAGACAAACCACTTACCTTGATTAAGAAAAATCAAAAAAAAAATCGGATGCTCTGGAAGGAGAAAACAGCTTCAAAATCTATTGTTGATTTTGGAACCAAACAAAAATCGGTCTCTTGGACCTAGTTGACGAATGTTGTTAGTGACAAAATTTCGAAAATTTGCTTGTTTTTGCGTTCTTCAATGATGAACAATTTCATCATCAACTAGATGTTTCAAAATGATGGCGTAAACAATCACAATCAATTGATTCGCTGCTCTTGAAGATATTATCGCTGAAGCTGAATGAGATTCGAATGATGAAATTGATATCGATTGAACAGCGATCCAACATAGACATTTCTTTGAATTATTTTTTTTTTTCTTCTTCTCCTCGAACTATTACGATCTGTATTGATGCGATCAATGATGGTAGCGAATCATTCCATCATCATCAGAGGAACGATTAGAACACCTTCAAGCACACACCCACTTAGATACTTGCACTGAGCACTTGTATCAACGATTAGATTCAAAAGATTTGTCGAATAAAATCTTTCCAGACAAACACAATGACAATATATTAGGATTAAAATTGAATACAATTTTAGCTGAGAGTACTGAAGAAATCTTTTTTTTCGACTGAAAAAAAAATTTCAATATGTTTTTAGTTTAAATATCGCCGGCAAAAATACTAAATTCGCTTTCTTTCTGATTTTGAATCTTTTTATTCAGCTAGCTTTAGATGAGATGAAAGTGATTGTGCTAATAGCGGTGTTGATGAGGATCATTGGGATTCATCTCTCCCTATCTTTCTCTCTCTCTCTCTCTCTCTATCAGACCAGAAAGTTCTTGTCTTCGCTATTCGGTTTACGAATGAAAAATTCAAAAAAAAAAAAAAAGCTCTAGACATACTCTTTTCGAAACAGTTAGAAACCGATCTTAGAAGCGAAAGAGAAAAAAATATCCCTTCTGGTTGTATGGACTGGATGGAAAAATGGAGAGCGAAGAGTTAGGAAGCAAAGATTAAACAGAGAACTGAATCTAGTCGAGTCAGTTTAACCAACCAAACAGCTTGAAATGAAATAATGACGATGATGGTGATGTTGATTATGCTAATAATAAAATTATTGAGACAAATTTTTTTTTTATAATTTTGAAAATAAACGAGAAACGAGTAGAGTAGAAAAATCTTTGGAAAGAAAGAGACCAAATAATCAACCTGTTGATTTCGATATCTCTTAAATTTTTTCTCCATCCCAGATGCTACACCCGAAAAACGGACAAAATTTTGAGAGAAAGCGAGAGAGATGGAGAGAGAGAGAGAGAGAGAGAGAGAGAGAGAGAGAAACGCTCAGATACAGGTGAATGATGATTACGTTGAGCAAAATGACTGTTCAAAGCAAAATGACTCGCAAAGATTCTGTTGAATTTCAACGGAAGTTGAGAATGAAGCTAAGCATTGAATTCTCTACACCAAGAGGCTTAGATATCACTTTCATCCATTCAATATTTAATAGTCTCGAATTTTTCTCCCCAAATCTTCACGAATCAAATCGATCAGACTTAGTTAAGATTCAAAACAGACATTCTCTACTCCTTTCTAGGTTACTTTATTCTAGGTCATTAGAGACAAAAAAAAAATTTCACCATTTTTGGTATCAAGAGAATCTCAATCTCACCCCAAAAAAAGAAGAAAAATTATACCGGTGATTATTTATTTTCAATTTCAAAATATCTTTAACTCTTTTCTTTTCACGAAATCTATTCAAATAATGTTTACATTGCTTCTATTATGTATCACCATCATCATCATCATCGGCATCGATGTGTCGAGCAATGTAATTTCAGCATCATTCTATTGAATAAGAATCTAATCTACTAGATGATGAGTATGATGATGATCATCATCATCAAACTTGAAAATGATTCGGTCATCGAGAAGAGTCTCGAAGAACTAAATGGGATCAAAATCGATAATGATTATGATCAAGATGACAAAATGATGATGGTCTTTTGGGTGAATGCGACCACCAAAAAAAATAACTCTGAAGATTCATCTCCAAAATATTCGAAAAAAAAAATTGACACAACCATCACCATCCCCTCATCACTAGACCAAAACGATTATGGATTTCACTTAGCATTCAATCATCGAAAATCGAAAACAAAATACTATGAATCGTTAAATGATAAATGATACGTTTAATAATTTCGATGACCTATTGCTTTTTCTATTCAATTTGATTTCTAGAAACAAAAAATAATAAAAATCAAAAAAAAAAAAAGATACCAATGAGAGACAAAAGTTTCAAGTTTGAAATAGCTAAATGATTCAAATCAAATCGACCACTCATTATCTTAACGTCAAAGGTCGAAAGAGTTTAATCGAGAAAAGAAACAAAAATACATGAAAAGATTAAACGATGAAGTGATCTGAAAACAAGTGGATCCTAAAATCTAGGACTCAATACAATCGATAAAATAGAGAGAGAGAAAACAATTTTATCCATAAAAATGCTCAATTAGCCTTAGGGGATGTAACAAAACCATTTCTATTTTTTGATTTTCATTTTTTTTTTTGATTTTTTCTTTTTTCTTCACTGCCTAAAAATGGTCAATGATAACAAAGATCTGGAGCCTGATAATAGGACGAATTTTTATCCATCTTTCATACATCTCACAACGAAAATGATTCGCAATGGTGATGGTTGTTAGAATTAGGCTCATCATTGCCTTAAAGGACAAGTTTATTAGCCCTCTCTCTCTCTCTCTCTCTCTCTCTCTCTGTCTCTCTCTCTCATTCTCCCTAGGTTCATCCAAATTCTTGATCTCGATCTTTTCAATTAAGAAAAAAAAAAATAAACCAAAAGTTTCAAATTTTTTATTCCATTAATGAAATTTGCGATTGAGTCATTTTAAGAAACAGCGATAACAGATTTTCTTGGTCATCTCATTGGATCGATTTCAATCAAAGGGATTGTTCGGTGAAATTTCTCTAAAACTGTTCGATGCAATCACAAAAAAAAGGAAGAACTCTATTGTGAATTGATTGGTTAAGATTTGGTCTAAAGAAAAAAAAATGGAAAGATTCATTTACTTCTTTGCTCAGAGTTGAGTCTTTTTTCTACCAAATTCGCATCTAGAGATCTCATTAGCCATTGAGATCTCTTATCTCCAAATTCCAAAGAATTCATTGGATACGAACTGATTAATTTTGAATTTATTTAAAAGAGAATAGAATAGAGATGCCGAGAGCGTAGAGCAGCGATGTAGAAACTGAGTTTCAAGAGTTTCGATATCGTTAGCCTAGAGCCTGTTGTATTTGATTCATCTGGTTCCGAAATTGAATCTCAAAAACAAAGTTTAGAGAATTAAAGTTCAATGATCACTTTGTTCAAAGACTTTCTCTCTTTACTCTCTCTCTCTCTGTTTGTTCCCTATTCGTTTCTGAGAGAATAGCATCGTTTATGAATTCTAATTCGATTCAACTTTAAGATCAAAGAGAATAATAATAATAGCAATGCCTTGAGGGGTACTTTTTTTTTGTTTTTTTTTTCGATCGACCTAATGATTTTGAATTAAATTGAGAAAAAAGAACATTCGCCAACGCTTAGAAAGAGTAACGGCGGTAACAATTTTGAAAAGATTTTATTGCTTCGATTTTTTTTTTTGATCCAAATTAAGGTCATCGAACGGACACCATTCCACTTTTCATATTTCAATATTAGTTTCGTTTAGCCGAGCGAACCAATGAACGAATAAAAGTGAGCCATTTAATTGACTTGGCTAAGATTCACTTTTTCTTTGTATTCAGGTAACTCTCTCTCTCTCTCTCTCTCTCTTTCTCTCTCTCTCGCTGTTTTCTCCAGCTCACCATCGACCAATCGAGACTAACCAATCTTGTTGGATGAATTTTTCATCCTCTTTTCATTAGATAATTATCAGCTTCGATGAGCTGGATTATAAACCGAAAAGAAGTTATAATGAAGCTTGGTGATGCTGATGATGAGTGAAATGATTAGCATCTTGGTTGCTGTCGATCTCTCAATGATTTTTAGCATTTTTTTTTCTCTCTAGGTTTTGGTTTCTTGCTTCGATCTTCAAAAAATCACTCAAGCCAGATTTTTTTCCCCACAGAAATTTCAGATTTTTAATCTACATTTTTTGTCTCTATTTTTTTTTGTGATTCAAGAAAAAAAAAATTATTTATTTTCACCCACATTTCTCAAACCCGAACTCAAAATCGAAATCGAGAGATATTGATTTAATCCATTCGGAATTTTCTCTCCGCTTCTTCTTCTACTTTTCTTAATGTCCGATAATCTTTCGATTTCTTTCGAGACTGTTCAGTTGCTATTTTTGCTAGAAAAAAAAATTTCATTAAATATTTGACGAAGGAGATGAGAAAAAAATCTAATCCGTTCATTACCTGCTCATCACGCTGACCTTAGCCAAAATCAAACAAATCGAAACAAAAATTTGTGGGATCGAATTAGGGAGAAGATATTTATGAAATTTGATGAAATAAGTTCACTCCATCTTGGTCGCAAATTGATCGACGAAAAAAAAAGCCACCAATTGGGGAAAAAATGTAAAAAATTCCAATGAAAAATATCGAATGTAGTCACTCACACACACACACACACACACACCAACAGCATTGAAATGACAAAATTACCTCAAATTTTGAGATTTTTTTTTCTGTTGATTAAGCTGTGGATTAAGTTATTTAGAGAACATCGGTGAATAATTTCGAAGCGATTAGATTTCGCATTTTTTTTTGTCGATACTCTCTCCTAAAAGCTCAGATCAGATTAAGGTTCCCAGCAAATCAAAAAGCGAATAAGTTTAAATAAATTCACTTCACTCGATCTGATTTGATTGGATCTGAATTTTAGTCTAATTTCAAGTAAAAATCTAACCGATGGGACACTTTTCGAAGTTGTTGGAGTTTTTTTTTGGTCGCATCAGTAAAGTTTTGATGTTTAGCCAAAATCGAATGGATTAAGGAGAGGTCGGTTTTTTTTCGAAGTAAAATCTAAAAGATTGTTCTTCGATATCTGATCTAGCAGATGAAAGATTTAGATGAATCACAAGAGAATCTTTTATTATTCAGAAATTTTTTCCTATCTCTTTCGGTCTGATCAATCTGGATTGAATCTCTTCCATCTTATTATTGAACAAAATCATTGAAAAATCTTGGATCTAATTTCAAAAATTCTGAAGTGATCTTCTTTTTTTTTATCGAAGATTATTCAACGATTATTATTTGAGAGAAACAAAGAGTCTAAATAAATCAATGAATATTTTCTTTTCTATTAGAAAATTTTTCTATTGCGAGAGCCTCAATTTCTATTGTGAAAATTCTCTCTCTCTCTCTCTCTCTCTTTCTTCTTTCTCTTCATCTGAAAAGAGGTAAAATATAAGGTGTATTATGGACCATAAATCAACACAATGATGTTCAATGTGAAGCAAATCCTTGTTGAAAAAAAAATCAAATAAATCATCTGGTACGAGGGCCATAAAAGAACGTAGGCGATTTTCGTTTTCGAAAATCTTTTTAATCGAAGAAAAAAACTCACCAAGACGAAGAAGAAGACGAAGAAGAAGAAGAAGAGAGAGAGAGAGAGAGAGAGAGTGAATTGACAAAATAACCGAGAAAAAAACTGTGAAGAGTAAGAAAAAAAAAATTAAATAAATAAAGAAAATTTTATTTAAATTTTTTCACTTTTCCCCTCAATCTCCCTATTCTAGAATCTAATTTTAATTCAAACTTTTTTGCCTAGTGTTTATTCTCTTCGAGTTTCTCGTCCTTCTCAATCTCTTCTCTCGATTACCATCAAATCAAACATCGAAACGATCGTTTTTGCATCACTAAGAATAAGCCGTTGCTGATCTATGGCCATCGTCTTCGACATCACCACAGGCCAAATAGATTTAATCGAGAGCCTAGGCTACTATATTTGGCTTTATATCATCGAGAGAAAACCAAAAAGATAGAGAATCTTTATCTCTATCTTCATGAATAGAAAAGACTAGATGGAAAATATTTCGCTCCTTCAAGCGATTTCGTTTTGTGAGAGCGAAACCGATTGCGAATAACATTAGATTTTTTTTCCCCAATAAATGGTGAAATTTAATGAAGAAACAACAAAAAAAACTGAACAAAAAAAATGGTTGAGTTTAACTTGTTTGGTCTTTTTTTTCTTGTTTTGAGACTTCGAGAATGAGATAAATTTTGTATTCATAACACACACACACACACACCTAAACACCTGGACGATTCACTTGATTGGGAATAATTGAGATTGAATGAATGATGGAATAGATGAAACAATGCTAGGAGAAATTTTCAAACACATAAACAAACAAACTGTACAAAAATTGAGAGAGAGAGAGAGAGAGAGAGAAACTTGGATGAATTGTCAATCCAAAATAATGAGAAGAGCAGATTTTTTCACCGAAATTTTATTCCATATTTTTTCGATTGCCTATCGGATAGGCCCTATCCTATTAGGTTCTATCTGTTTTCTAACTATCTTCCATTTGATCTATGTTTTTTTTCTTGAGAATTTCCACCATATTCTAGTCGTCAATCTTGGTCTCGGTCGATCCATTTTCGATCATTCAAATCGAATGAATTTGAATCGGAAGTTTTCTCTATCTTCTTATTCTAGCAGAGATGTTGCCCTGTTTATTTGTCCCCTCTACGACTATTGCAATTGCGATTGAATTTCTAATCAAACTTCATCGAATTTAGAATGGAAATTCTTAAGACTTCCGGTCCATTCATTAAAAGCGAAGCAGTATGGAATTATTTTTTTTCTATCTCTCTTTCAAAATAGACCTAGATAATTAAAGTTTTGGATTGAGATGAATTCATTTTCGATAGAAATCGAAATCGAAATCGGGCTGATCAAGAAGAAAAAAAAAAAGATAAGCAAAGGCTACGATAAAAAATATTTCGATTCAATATTACTCGCTTTATGGAATCAAACGATTGAATAAAAATCAATAGTACATTGAATAAAGAAGCTATTGATCGAGCTTCTTAATCACTCGTAGAGAATGAAGAAGATGGATGAATGGTTAACATTCATTCGAGTGAACAATAGAAGCAATCATTATTGAATAATCAAATAAAGAGATCGAAACAAAGAGATTCAAAGATGATAGAGATAGAAAAGAATTTGGATTTCCAAAAACAAAAGCGAAAGGATTAATTAGAAAATGACTACTAACACTAATAATAATAGTAATGATTCAATGATGGCATCTAAGTAAAAAAGAATCGACATCGTTCGCAAGAAATTTATCAATCTCCTATTTTCGAATCGATCAAAGTCTTGGTGGAAAAAAATTTGATTCAACAATCTTTCCCCTCCAATTATCATCTAAATTTTCTCGCTAAAGTCAAATTTAAATTTGAAAATCAAATTCAATAGTCTAAGGCGAAAGACCTAGAGACAAACACAGACAACAATAGAATCAAATCAATCAAATTCTCTCTCTCTCTCTCTCTCTCTCTCTTTTTCTTTGACAATTAATTCTAATTAAGATAATCATATTCATATTGAAATTTCCAAAGCTCTTCGAAAAATCTCTTAGCTTATAGTTTTTGTGATCAAAGTGGAGAGATCAAAGAGAGAGAGAGAGAGAGAGAGAGAGAGAGAGAGAGAGAGAGAGAAAGAGAGTAGATTGGAGAAGGTCTCATCGAATTATCATAGCTCAAAATGAATTCAATTGTTTCATTTGGAAACCTCCTATCGAATAGTCCCCCCTACCCTTTAGTTACTTTGAATATGATTGTTTTCCATCGTTATGCTCTTATTCTATTGTTCCGTAAAGTCGTTATTTGATTTGTTTTAAAAAAAATTATCTCACATTCATTGCAACGAGAACAAATGGATCGAATCATCGAAACAGTTGGATGTGGATGAAGATGGATGTGTTACCCTTTCGGCTCTCATTTATTCCTCCCTCTCTCTAGTTCTCTTCTTCTTCTTCTTCTTACCTGACTATATCCGATACGCCCACACACACTCCTCACTGGCATACAAACAATACGTTTTCTTTTCGATCGAAATTGAATTGTAGATTTAAATTCCATTTCTATCAGCTAGTTTCATTTTTCTCTCTTTTTTCGGATTCCCCCAATTAATCAATCCATCAAAGCGAGATCAAATCTCATCGAATCGTATCGGCGATGAGTTATGAAGATTGGAGAGGAAAATATTTTCAATTTTCAATTCACATTCGAATGCTCTTTTTATTTTATTTTTTTTTTGTTCTCTTTCGACAATGATGATGTTACGTCGTAGTTTCGATGATGAAGACACGCGAAATCGCTAAATGAAAACGAAAACCTCAATCGAATCGAATTGATTGTGATTTTGACGAACAAAAGATCGCCATTTCTTTCTCTTTCTCTCTCTCTCTCTCTCTCTCTCTCTCTCTCTCTCTCTTTCTCATTCCATTCATTCTTATTTTTTTTTGTGTCGAATATTTCGTTGTTTAGATCTAAGAATCTCTATGCTCTATTTTTGTTCCTTTCTCTCACGAGCATCTATTTCGGAGAGATAATTTTAGAGAAGATGTTCTTTGAATAAAAAAAAAACTATGAAGCAAAGATATTGATTGATTTAGAGCTAAATTGATTTTAATTGATTCCAAAATTGAATTATTGAATAAAATTGATTGAATTTCTTTGCAATGAATTTTTTTTTTGTTTAAATTCAAAAAAAAAATGTACTTTACTAAAACGAGATCGTTGATTTTTCTTCTGTATGGAAAGAGAATCCAAACGATAAATAAGAAAACTGAAAAAAAATTTAGATATTTACTTGAGTCTCTGTTTCGATTGATTAAAAAACATCGCTATCTTTCTTCGTGCTAAGAGTACTATTTTCAGTTTTAAAATTTTCTTTTTCCTATTCTGAACACACAAATCAAATGAAGGAATAGAGAGATGAAAATAATCAGAATTTCCATTTGAAGACATTTTGGTCAAGTGTTTGGATGTGTGACAAAATATCTATCTCTTCTTCTTTTGTTCTGGGCGACAATCTTACAAATCAAATCTTTATTTACCACAATACTTTCGAGTTTGATACAATTTGTTCTCGAGAATTGGTAATAATCACACCTTAGATTTTTTTTTTTTTTTTTTTTTGGTAGATATTCTCATCCATTCCATTTGTGTTCCATTGTTGAGAGGGCTTTGTTTTTTTTTTTCAAAGCCTACTGTTTTGCTCTCATTTGAGGCAACAAATTTTGAATGTTCGAATCGCGAGCAAAAGTCATCATTGTTAATTCATCGTATTCATTAATTAATGAGCAAACTAAACCACAACTATCCTTATCATTAATTCTACCAACTATTATTAACAATTGTTTTTTTTTTTTTTGGTAACAATTTTTAGTGTTCATTTCAACACCTAGATTGATTCCTAAGAATTCGTCAAGAAGATAACAATGAATATATCTTGTTGAGAAGATATGCCACACACACACACACACACACACACACACACACACACACACACAGTAATGTGTATTCAATAATACACGCTTGTTCTTTTGCAACAAACACTCAATTATTATCTCTATCTCTACCATGAAAATTCATCTAGTTTTGTTTTTCTGTTTTGTTCAAAACATCATCACTTTATCTAGGCCATCTACGATGAAATAATATCGAGCTATGTTAGCATCGAAACCGAGACATCTTAATTTTCGATCAAAGATTTGAAATTTGAAACAAAGAAAAAAAGTAAAATATTGTTTCGATTGTTTTTTTTTCTCTCCTGATATCGAATAGCTCAAATTAGGAGATACAAAAGCAGAACGTAATGGAATGGGAAATGAAAGAAATCATTGAAGCTCTAAAAATAGCTCCAAACATAGTGGAATTTTTTTCTTCTTCTTATTTAATTACTTCAATTATTATCAGAACATTTTTGCTCTCGTTCTCTCTCTCTCTCTCTCTCTCTCTCTCTCTCTCTCTCACTTTATTCAATCTTATAAATTCACTCGTTCTCTTGAATGGATATCGATGAAGATCCATCAAAAATTTACCATAAAGATATAACGAATCGATCGCGCTGATGATGACTCTATCCGATTGTTTCATTAGGAACAACATCAAACAATCAACAATTATTTGTTTCAAAATTTAAAATCAAAAAAAAAAAACTGGAATATTAATAATGCCAATCGTGCATATATTATTTCTCCTCCCGACTCGCGCAGTGTGTGTGGCGATAATGATCAACATAACATCTTCTTGAAGATGCCGGCCACGTGGAAAGAAATCAATAGATACCAGCAACGGATCGATGGAAGAGATCAATCAATCATTAAGAAACCATAAACAAAGCGAACGATTGTTTGGCAATTTTCAAATTGTTTTGGATCATTACGATAAATAACCACCTCACCCCCTTTTTCATACCTATAACCTCTTTGCACCTATTCATCGCCGAACGCTACTTTTCTTTATCTTAAATCTTCTTTGTCTAGCGAATGTTGCAACATTCTTGCGATGCTATGCTTCAATCGTAATGCATTTGTCGGATTTATTAGCTCTTCCTCCTAGCCGATATTTATAATAATCTTTTATGAATATTTTTATTGTTATTACTATAACCATCGAAGATATTCCTAAAGTTTTGTTTTTGCGTTTTTTTTTTTTCATTTCTAAATTATCGTTTCGTGAATGGTGACCATTATGGTTGCTAGCACGTCATCATCATCCGATGATTGTTATTAATAATATTTCCGAACGAAATCAATGAGACAGCAATCATTCGATCCACGATTCGACAATCATTTGCATGCTTGGGTGTGTTGGGTGACTATTTTTTGTTTCCCTTTTTCGATCATAAAAAAAAGTTCAATTTCAACAATCATTTTGAACAAATTCGAATGAAACGGGAAGAGGAAATGAAACTGTAAAATTATTTTGTCTCATATTTTTGCTCACAATCATCATCATCATCATCATTATAGTCATCAGGATTTCATTCTTTGATGTCGATTGCGATGATTGTCATCGATTGCTCATATCAAACCTGTTGATCTTTGCTTATAAGATTAGAATCTATCTGAATGGAAAGAGGAGAAGGCAATCAATCGAAGTTTCTTTTTTCTTCATTGAAAACAAAAATTGGATTCTAAAAATGTCTTTTTCAATTAATTATCGAAAGAAATTTCAATCGACAGAGAGCGATGGAATGTTTCGATATAATCTAATCTATGATAAATTTTCATCGATTATCGAATCATTTTTGGTTGCATTTTCAACCATTTTTTCATCAATCATAAATCAATGATGCTTGGATTAAGATGAAGATAAGATGGAATACGTTGAAAACTTTATGAAGATGATTCGCTTGGTGCGCTCACCACGACCACGATCGAAGATGATTTCGATTAAGAAGATGATGATGATGATGATGATGACGAAGATGATCAAAGCGAACAAATCAAATCGATCAAAGTTTGATATTGAGAGAGAGAGAGAGAGAGAGAGGAAGAATAGGAGAGATATTTCTCCAAAATAATGGAGAACATCAATAATCAATCAATCAATCAATCACACATCGATCGATGGTGTGGACCGATTCGGATTGCGAGCATCACCTTCGCCGACCCAAAACAATCATTCACACTAGATCCAAAAAATACAAAGAAAACGAAAATAAAAGCATTGAAAAAAGAATAAAATTGAATTGTTTGGTTAGCTTTTTTTTTTGAATAAATTTTTTATTCAAACAACTAATCGCGCTAGTTAATTAAATCGAAAACATTTCGTCGATGTCAATTCGAATCGTCCGATTTGAATTGATTGAGATTAGCCAAACAAATAATTGAAAGAGTTTGATTATTCTTTTTTTTTCTTTTTTAATACTCGCTCGCAATCAAAATCACTCCAAATGTCCAAATCTTACTCTTTCTGTCAGTTAGCTATTAATTAATAATCGAGTGTGTGGCCTAAATTTAGTCTTCGATAGAAAAAAATCAAACCATGGACTTTTATGAAAGAAGAAGAAATCCAGCGAAAATATTTCGATTTGAATTCTATCGACAGATCAAAGATATCAAACGCACACACACACAAGCGTAGTCGATCAACGACCACACACCTTCGCACCTTCTATTCGATGATTTTGTTTTTGTTGTTTGGTTACAATCGATGAAGCTTCTCGCATGTGAAACAGCTTCGGACATCCAGAACCGAAGCCTTATGGCAATGGTTTGGAGAGAAACGATCATCAATCAATTCGCACTCGAATGATGTGTGTTCCATTATTGATTGCCATTCGGTTTCCACACACACACACACACACACAATCTATCCAAACCAAAGATTGCTGCGAGTGATGAGATTGGAAAATCAGTTTTAGCAAACTATTGCAAAACCCTTTGAACATTTAAACTTTTACAACATTCGATCCATTTCTATTCTCTTCGATCACTATGTGCTGATCTACATCTTCCCACTCTCAATAGAAAC
Source organism: Sarcoptes scabiei (assembly GCA_020844145.1). NCBI lineage: Eukaryota > Metazoa > Arthropoda > Arachnida > Sarcoptiformes > Sarcoptidae > Sarcoptes > Sarcoptes scabiei. The sequence continues at coordinate 3,105,602 of CP080490.1, read as the reverse complement.
TGACATCGATTTGATCCTATCGAAACAATATGAGCTCTAAACTAAACTTAGAAATCGAAATCAAAACACAAAAATCAAGACGGCAAAAATTTAAAATTACCTATGGCAATCGAAGAGAATCATTAGACCATTATCATCTAGATTTTCTGGATATTAATTTCTACAATCAGTATTTTTTTCTTGGTTAAATTTTTGCATCATTGCTAGAAGCTCTCGATTTTTAAAAATGATTTTCATCCATTTAGAAGAAGAACACTAGAACAAATGAGATCGTGTGAACCAGATCCAATCCGATACTTTCGAATGATAATGATGAAGACTCAATCTTCGATACAACATTTCATCAAAAAGAGAAAATAGGAAAAATAGTGTCGATTTTCTAGTGGAAAATTAAATTGAAACTCCATATTTTAGTTTGAATTACGTAGCGAACTTGAATTCAAACATTCGATTTGTTGCGCTTCTCTTTTTAGATGAAATCGAAACAAATTAGAAAACTACCTTGACGATGACGATGATGATGATGATGATGATAATCCATAAAAAACAATCTTTCTCCTAAATCAGTTTTGTACGAACTCATCAAATCTCTCTCACCCCTTTGAAGATTTGAGACTATGGATTATAAAAGGACATTGATGGTACCTTGAGATCGAGGTTGATGTTGTTGACTTTTTTCACTCTTATCGACTCAAATGCTATCTCTCTCTCTCTCTCTCTCTCTCTCTCTCTTTCTATCTATCCATTTGTCTATCTATCTATCTAGCAATGAAAATAATGTTCATGTCTTTGTACCTATTTTTAAGGCAAAATTTTTCTTTTTTTTTTTCTTCTCGTTTTCATTTCGGCTTAAGATCACAAATATGATTGGATTAGTTGGATTCGGATTTTGTCAAAAAAAAAAAAAAAAAAAAAAAACTAGAAACATTTCTATTAATAACAATGGAACAAAATTATCAAAAGCAATTAGATGTTGAAGAGATCAAAAGTAGAGTGAATCAAAATTGTCTCACATTTTTCATCTCTCTCTCTCTCTCGCTTCGAACAAGCTATTATTTTGGCTAAATGATCTTGATAAATGTCGACGACTATGTCGATGAAGATGATCTAGACCTCTGCACAAAACATCTCGCTGAATTTTGATTACAGATCAAACAAAAAAAAAAAAATTGAATTGAAAATTATTTTGATTATTGCGAGCTCTCACACATCTCTCACAGGTAATCTATGTTTGCAAGCAAACAGTATGATGATCAGGTTCATAATCAGATAATTTTGGACCGAAAAATGACCGCATCCATTTTCGATATTTTGAGTTTAAAATTATCGAAATTTTTTGCAAAACTAAACCATCGTTCTTGAATCGGACATCTGGAAGAAAGAGAGAGAGAGAGAGAGAGAGAGAGAGAGAGAGAGAGAGAGAGAGAGAGTAATCTTAGTGAAACTCTATTGAGTGCGATATAATTTTCTTCTCCTGGCGTATATGAATGAAAGTATCTCGATGTTAGTGTTGAATATTTTCGATGATTTTTGCTTTCTAGTTTGACGATCCATAAGAGAAACAAATCAAAAAAAAAAAAACTAAACTGACCGATATAATTACAACATCTCTTGGTCGAGTGTCGAAAAAAAAGAGAAAGCGAAGCGATTCCGATTCAATGACAATCACTCAAATCACAAAGATCGTTTGACTATTCTTTTTTTTTCAATATCTAACCATTCATCGAAGTAAAGACGAAGAGGTGCGAAAGAGAGAGAGAAATCAATATTGAAACGAAGAGGAGCTAAAGGAAAACGATTTTGTTTTCTCAAAACTAACCGAATTCAATTAAACCAGACTTCGCTTTTGATCCGCTTCGATTTCGTTTTGGTTTCGATCGTTTCAAAGTTTCTCTCCCTTATCTCAAAAGCACTATCATCATCGTTGTGGTTAGCATCATCAATCAAACCAACCAGAAAGAAAGAAAAAAAAACAAAATAGAAATCAGTTACGAAATCTCAATACTAATGCTAAATTTCAATAGAAATAAGAGCGAAAAAAAAGAGGCAAAAAAAAATGGGATAAAAACGAAAAAAATTAATTCAATTTGACAGTCAATCCTTGCGTTTCAATTGCTTCGAAATCAATCAGTTTGGGTAAGTAAGTTATCGATAAAGAGGACCGATTAAATCTAACCATAGGATTATCTGGTCTCTCTCCTCTCTTCTCTCTCTCTCTCTATCTATCTAGCTCGCTGCATTTGACATCAATATTTGATCAAGATTGATAGACTCTCAAAGCTGTTGGTATTAATTGTTGAGCTTTGCAACAACGAAAGAAAAAATGGGAATAGGAGGAGGAGAAGATGGAGGATGATAATTATGATGATGATGATGATGATGATGATCAGATAACTGTTTGCGACCCAAAAATAGCTCTATTGGGAGCGAAAAAAATCGTGCCCATTCAGCTCCCCTCTTTTTGATTGCTTCCAATCTTTCGATGTTAGTATTGAATCTAAATCTCTCTTCACTTGAAACTGTTATTGATTGTTTAATTAAAAAACAAAAACCAAAAAAAAAAAAAAAGACTCACTGAGATTTTTTAGAAAATGAAAAATTTTAAATTTTGAAATTCAATCGGATCTTCAGCATCATCATCATCATCATCATCATGATGTCTGATGAAAAGCTCTTGGGAAACTGCGATGAAAAGAGAGAGAGAGAGAGAGAGAGAGAGAGAGAGAGAGAGAGAGAAACCGAAAATAGAGATAATAAAGCGCATATGGCACATCTTTTTGGACGCGAAAGATTGATTTCGATCAGCGAGAACGTAAGATATCGGATCATCAAAGTTTTATTTCTGATTAATAAATCACTATTGGATAGTAAAAAAAAAGACCAGATTGCTGATTATCGAAACAAACGAAAACAAACAAATCTTGGACACGATCAAAATCTTAGAATATCTAGAAGCTAGAGATTTTTTTTGTTGTCAAAAACCAACCAAAGAGATTATAGCATAGCTTTCTTTTTTTCGTTGACTTATTGATCTCTCAATGAAATAAATTTTCGCTCTCCTAAGAACAATATTAATTTGCGAAAAGATTAACAAATAGATATAGAGAGAGAGAGAGAGAGAGAGAGAGAGAGAGAGAGAGAGAGAGAGAGAGAGAGAGAGAGAGAGAGAGAGAGAGAGAAATACATTCGAGAGATTAAACAAGAATAAATCTCATTCAAATTGTTTTCGTTCTACTCAATTTCAACTATGCATTTGTTACCGAATCAATCTAGATGCGAGTGATGTAAAAGGATTTCAAAGTTTATGTAAGCCATAGTTTGTTTGCCCTCGGTTTCTCATCGGATTTGGATCGGTTCGCTGAATTGGTTTGATCGATTTTGTTGTAAGAAGAAAACGGACCGTTTGCTCTTGTCTAGGTATTTGTAGAGCGAAACAAAATAAAATTATTTCCTCTCATAACAGTAGTCAGCAGCTCATTTTTTTTTTTTTTGAATTTCGTTTCGATTTGATGCTATTTTTTCACGAAATATTAAAACAAACCTGTTGCCTTATTATTATTATCATCATCATCATCGTAGAAATAATCGACGTTCCGGTATCTCGAAAACTATAAATTCGGTGAAATCTTAGCAATACTAATACTAACAATAATAATAATAATAATAGCATCATCATTATCATTTTGAATATTTCTCTCTCTCTCTCTCTCTCTCTCTCCTCGTTTTAGATAATCCATACACCTATGGATAAATCAATCGAATAGTCTAGCCATCATTAGGTTGATGATGATTCGATGGATGTGGATATGAATGGTGGTGGCTTATAAATTCACAAAATCTCAACGATTTTGGTCCAATTTTTACTCAAAGCTTTACTCTCACTCGTCGAACACTTTCATCATTGATCTAGAATCCATTATACTTTGATCGATCGCTATCAATCGTTCTCTCTTCCTCGGTCAATGTTCGATCGTGAAATCCTTTGAGTGTTTCAGATTCTGGTTTCAAAGGTTTAATTGTCTTTCGAAAGAAAACAAAAAAAAACCAAGATTAAACCGCATCAACATTTCATTCAATCGGTACTATTGCATTTTTCGATTGAAAACCAAAGCAATAATTTATCGAATGTACATAAACAACCAATAAGCGGAACAACAACGGAAGAAAAAAAACCAAAATCTGCATATGAATCGATATTGGAATGAGAAAAAATTTCCGTTAAATGTAAAAAACGTGCATCAAATCCAAAAAGATAAAGCTAACCAACAAACATTATCGATTATAATGGCAATGATGAAGACATCTCGATTTCTTTCCGATGCCCAATACTAAAAGCTCTTTACGATCGATTCGTTGGGAAATCATTCACCGAATAGAATGTTGAAACATAAAAAAATGAAAAACATCATCCATTCACTAACATTTGTTTTTCCTTTGTTTCTTTTTTCGGTTGAGATTCGATATTTTGAAATGGCTTGGAATTTGAAAAATGACCGAGCTGAAAACGAAAGAAGAGGAGGAAAGCACAGTGTTGACTGAGTCCACAAAAGCTCCTTCTTTTTTCGGATCTCAATGATCATCTTAGTGCTATTTTATCACGTGCCATCATTATGGTTATTATATTTTGTATGATTATTATTATTATTATTATCACTATTAGATTTCATCCATGAAGATTTTTTCATTATGCAATTTTCATTAGTGTTTCGCTTTTTTGTTTTGTTTCCATTCATTTCGGAGCTTAATTACTTTCAAATTGTTTTCTTTTCCTTCTTCTCTTCGCTTTCCTCTCGAAACATTAGATGTGGATAATTTAATCGAAAGTAATTCTCTTCGTGTTATTTTTTTTTTCATTTAGTTTGAATCTAGAAAGAATTCATTGCAACAATGAAATGAAGCAACAAGTTTTTGACCGAAATCCGTTCAACCGATTTCAAAAATTCGGTGCGAAAATAATTTATGATATTCTCAAAAACTAATAGTATGGAAAAAAATTGAAGCACAAAATGGAAAAATTTCTTAGAAAAACAAAAACAAAAATCTAAATCTTATGTTTGCAACCAAATTAAATTTGATCTAGTGTGCTCAAACAAAACAAATCGATTTAAGTCTTCTTTTTCATTATTAAGCTTCGAGAACATTTTCGACTTCTCGATGTCTAGAATAGCTCATTTGATCAATTCGTTGATGTTCAACATTTCATAAGATCGAAACAATCTTGTTGAATCATTCGGCTTGTCTTGATCTGATCCGCTTCTGTTCTGTTTCGCTTGTGATTAACCGTTTTTTTTAATATTTTTTTTTGTAATTTTTTTCCAAATGAACATTGAAATTATAAAAATTTTTGTTCTCGGAGAAGTACTACGCACCGAAAGAAATCATAGCTTCAGAGCTGAACTGTTTTTTTTTTCGCTTCTGAGAATCTCTCGTAGCACTTTCTAGTCATTTGCGAAAGATTGCTGGGCTAGGTTCAGTAAGACTAGGCTTGTGATTATGAAATGCATACAAAAAGGTGGTGTTTTGGTTAATCTCTTTTTCGCTTCCCTTCCTCTCGATAACCGCACTTGGATCAACTTTTTTTTCGATAGACTTCTCAATTCGACCATAGACTAAAGAGGTAATCAAAAAATCTTTTGGGAAAATCTTAGTCTCAAACAAAAACAAAAATGAAAAGATTTCAATTAATATAGCTAAAATCAATTAAGTAATTTGGCTGGTTTCTAATTAATTTGTTTCTTTAGATTATTTTATTCCAAAGCGTGCGAAAAAATTAATTTTTTGCTCTTTCTCTGTTTCTTGCAATGAGAGTAAACACTTGTTTGCTTACGATCCAAATTTATAAAACTTTGAAAAAAAAAACAATTGATATCAATTCTCCTCAGAAATTTTCTCCTTATAAAAAAATAATTCTAGTAATATAAAACTTAGAGAGAGAGAGATCAAAAAACGAAATCTTTTTTGCAGCTAGCTCAATTTCCGGTGATCACATTTTGTGAACCAAACCATCATCGCCATCACCACCATCATCATCGTCATCGGATCTCCTCAAAAGAATTGCATTCGAACTGACTGTATTCTGAACAATTATCGAATCAATTGATTCCATCGATCGGTGATGATTTCGATGTTGATCGGATTGGTTGCAATCTAGATCATCATCATCATCGAAATCGAGAACGATTGTATGATTTTTTAGATCCTTCTTCGCCCCTCTCCAACTATCAGCTCTTTTAGCATCATTTTTGGAGGTAGTTTTTTTATTTTTCTGACGATTTTCGTTTTTAACATTTTTCGAATCACTGTTGCCGATGTTTGATTTCGATGATCTGTGTTGCTGAGGCCAAGGTTTAGAACAGAAACAACAAATTTTACGCTGAATGCGATGAAAACATTCTGGACTATCTTTGTACCATCGAACTAGAGCGAGAACGGTGACACAGGAACAGATTAGAGAAGCACCGATGATCGATGTCAACTCAACAGTTTCATTTAGTACTGAGATCTCCCAAAGAAAAGATAGAGCGATATTCAACGTTAGAATCAATGAGATTGGTCCAGCTTTTTCATATTGAAACGCTAATGTTATGAAATATTGATTTAGAATTCCGCATAAACCTATGGCCAACATCCACAACCACGTCTCCACAGTATCGGGCATTGTCCATTGTCGAGTAAAACTAAGATATATGGAACAGCATAAGATCAAAGAGAAGGAGTACCACATAACTACCACAGAGGCAGGTGTTGTTTTCAATTTCCGCAACGAAATCATTGCTGATGCAGCGGACATCGAAGCGATTACCGAAAGAATTGTACCCTCTAAACGTTGCTCGTGGACAGCATTCGATTCGGTGCCGAAAAGAAACTCTGGTTTCGTAATGATAAACACCCCAATCATCGTAAAGGTACCAGTCATTATTTGAAGTCTGGTCAAAGGTTCCTTGAGTACGAAATATGCAAAAACTGTTACGAAAACTGGAGAAGCGAAATGTATTGAGGATGCATCAGACAATGGGATTAAACGATAGGCGACATATATGGTTGACTGTGATATTGTTCCGAAAATCACCCGACATAGTAAATCGATCCGATGATTGGTGTGACCGAAAAATTCTTGACGATAGATTAGAATCGATGCGAAAAAATAGACAACAAATTGACATAGACATCTAGACATAGATTAAAATTTAGGCCATAACTATTTTCAAACCAAATTTGATTTGGATCTTACCGACAGATTAGAATTTGTATGCTTGGTAACGTCACAACGATTCGTACAATCAATGATGATAACGAGAAACAGATCACCGATAGAAAGGCCATCAAAAATCCGAATGCTGGGATTCGTTCCGGTAGCGATAGGGGTGGAGGTTGCTTTTTTGATGATAACACCACATTTTGTTGTCCATCGACAATCATTGAGGTTTGAATTTTAAGAGATGTCGATGAATTTTGTCCAGATTGATTCGATGATTTGTCCATTATGAAATGATAAAATCTGATTGAAAAGAATTTTTCAAACAGAAATTATTACAGATTATTCGCGATAATGAAGATGATGGAAACGATCGCCATCATTTGAATACTTGCAGTCTCAACTCTCTAGTTCTCTTGCAAATGGATACGTCACATTTTCAAAAAAGATCAAAGTTCATTAATCTTTATAGGTAAAGAAATCTCTGTGAGGAAGCTGGAGAAAATGATGACTGCAAAGAGAAAATAAGAAATAAAACGAAAAAACGATTTATTGAAGCAAACGAACTCTGATTACCTTTTTTTTTTGTTTAGGTTCGGAATGAGTTGATTCAAAGCGACAACTTTTTTTCTTTATTTAAGATCGAAATGATGCAATAGAATAAACGGTTCCTAGCGGAAGAAAATCGATGTCCTAGCTTTTTGTTTTCAAAATCTTACCATATATTGTTGCTAGGTAGAACTTAAGAAGCTTGATTCGATCGAAGCTGTCCATTCATAAAATCTTGCGATATAATTTATGGAGGCAAAGATAAAAATTCTACGATGTTTGGTTTTCTTTTTCGCTTGTCATTCACTTAACACTCTCTCTCTCTCTCTCTCTCTCTCACTTTCAAATCAAATGTCAAATCTTAATCAAATCATCGCGCTGTTCCCCTCGATTCTAGCGACAGAATTATAAGATCATCATTGCATCATTCGCGAAAAAAAAAACAATTATTAGTGCTATTTTTCCATGCTTTTGTTTTTCTTCACTTCTTCAACATTGAAAGAGAGACTATATTCGCTTAAGAGTCTAATAGATTCAGTGAAAATTCTATATACTCTCGCTTCATTTTCGATTCTGGAGACCGAAAGAGAGAGAGAGAGTGAAAGATGAAATGGCTGAAGCTATTGTATTTGAACGTAGAATTTTTATGAATGAAATTCCGAGAACGCATTTCTCAAAAATTCATTCATGGAAAAATGGCACTATCTATTGCACTGAGAATTGAATAGAAACAGAATAGATTCATTAATTCGAAAATTCCAAACAAAAATTTAATTTAGGAGTATATCATCGGGATAGAGTGCTTGAACAAAAACTAATTCAGACATATAGTTTAAACAGAAACTCATCAGTTTATAGAGCGACTTGACTTCAAACAAAGATGCTTGAATGGATAACAATTTTATCATTGCAACAATTGATACCTCATTCACTTCATTAAAGCTCGAACAACAGCTTTAGCATTCAATTGTTTCAAATCTTTGTAGGTTTGTCCAACACCGACGAACAAAATTGGTTGTCCAGTGATATAGGTCATCGAAATCGCAGCACCAACTTGATCATCAATGGTATCGAATTTGGTCAAAACTATTCCATTGATAGCTGAAACACTATCGTTTTGAGCACAACGACACCCATTGTCCAGAAGGGATCGATTGAAATTGAGCAATTGATCGACAGCTTCGTTTCCAACCAATGCCTCGCCAACAAACAAAGTCAGATCCGGTTCATTCACTTTGATAAGCTTCGCAAGCTGTTTCATCAACGGCTCATTTCCTTGCATACGGCCTGCAGTATCGACAAGACAAACATCAAACCCAGCGTTAGCTGCGAATCGTATCCCTTCCATTGCGATACCAGTGGAATCTTTTCCATAGCCTTTCTCATACAATTCAATTCGATTATCTTTACCCTCGGCTTGATGAATATTCTTCAAGGCTTTGATGTGTGTTCGAAGCTGTTCGATTGCACCGGCACGAAATGTATCGCAAGCAATCACCAAAATTTTCTTCTCGTTCAAAAGGAGCCAATTAGCGATCTTAGCTAGATTTGTAGATTTTCCAACACCATTCACACCGCAAAAAACAATCACATATGGACGGCCTGATTGATTTTTAATCTGTACTTCGCGAAGAATATTGATGTTACGATTCGGTGAAAGAATTCTCAGAATCGATTCTTCTAAAGAGTTCTTAACGAACGATTTCAATCCAATCCAAGTGTTGACATTTTGACCGATAAGTTTTGATGAAACACTATCACAGAGTTTATAGGCAATCTCAGCAGCAACGTTTTTGGCAATCAAATGGTCACGGAGATTCGCAAGAATTGGATCCAGATCTGCAGCACTCAATGTTTTATTGTATGAAAGAGTATTCATAATGGAGCCAAAAAAACCAGATTTACGTGTTTGTTGAGTAAATTTTCCCTTGGTCTTAATATCTTCGACAGTTTCCGCTTCTTCTTCCGTATCATCATCATCGCTAACATCGAAATCAAGATTAGTTTGAACATCTAGATCTTTTGGAATCATCTGTGAATCAACCATATTGCGTACAATCGATGATTCTAATTGACCATCATTCTCATCTTTCTTTGAGAAATCCAGATTAGAATCAGTTTTTCCGCCGAAATCCCAGACTGTGGGTTGTTTGGTCTTCTTTTTCGGTTCGGTTTTGTTTACTTTTTTCTGCTTTGGTGATGCCGTGGATGATCGTTTGGCAATTAATTTTTTAAGAATTTCTTCATTGTTTAATGGTCCATTTGAAATTGTTTTAATCTGTTCCTCAACGACACCGTTTTTAGGGTTAGCTTGCTGAGTTTTAGTTTTTTTTGATGATTGATTCGGATTTAGGTTGGGATTTTTCGATTGAATTATCATCGATGATACAGTTTTCTTTGATTTTTGGCTTTGCTCAAACGTTCGCATCTCAGGAAGATTGTTTTTGGAACTTTGTTGCAAATGCAAACGATTACAAGCGGCATATATTGATCGGAACTCCTTATTGAAATCGATTGGGTTTGTTTGTAGAGGACAGATACTTTGATCCAGAAATTTTGACTCCGCTTGATCATTATTGGTCGATTTTTTTTGCTCTGAAACTTCTAAAGAACTTTCACCGGTTTTGGAGGGTTTGTTAAAAAGCCAATGTAGAGAATTCAGATCATAATTTTTGTATTTCTCACGAAACGCAAGCTGAACGTCGGTTAAGAACTTATCAGTGTAAGAAAGTGAGAGCATTTTTTGATAGCCAACAACAAAAACAAGCTCGAATTCGTTGTCAAGATAGAATTGAAGAAGAAGTGTATCGATTTGAAATTTATTCAAACGATCCTCAAGTATTACATTTTTGATGATACGATTAAGATGGGATTGAAAACATTGGATCGAAGAATTTACGGCAGCGAATAGTACGATACCGCTTTTGCTAAAAATTGCGAAAAGATCCAACATGATTGCATCTGATTAGGAATGTCTTGAAACTATCGATTGATGTAAATCGTCATACGTCGTTCCAGCAAATCCAGAAAAAATCGAGCAATATCTAGGAGAATAAAATTTAGAGCAAAATTTTGATTAAAACTTAATCGATTCCATCCGTCAGTCGGATTCATAAATTGAAAAAATTTTAACCTCATCAAAAAAAAAAAAAAAAGAAAATCACCTTAGTGGAAACCGAATGGCAACGAAAAAAGAAGGAAAAAATCAAATTTCAATGTTTACGTGGATAATTTTGATAGACTATTTTGAGAAGAAAAGTCATTCGAAGTTGATACAGACTTATGACCGCAATATTTACATTTTTCAAACGGTTAGATAGCCATATGGTTGCAAAAGGGAACGAAATGCGACTTTTAGAATTAACAATTTAAATAATTTGATTATTTCGCTTTTGAGTTGATTACGAAATTTTATTTATTGATTAGAAATTATCATTCTTTCGAAAGAGTAATACAACACAGAATCATTTCAAATTAATCATGCCAATTTTTCACATGAATTAATTCAATTTTCAATTGCAGTTGAAATCATTGAATTCAGTAGTTGAATTTGATTAATGGATAAGGGATCGAATTTGATGTCATTTTCAAGAGAATGAAACAATATAATTCTGTGTGTCGATTTGTTTATCAAAAATAAAACAAATAGAAGAAAAACTATGCCAACATTGTTAGAAGACAATTTTCTTCTCAACAATCTATTTGCTAAATTCAACAATTGATTTGATTTTTTTTGTTTGTTTAGAGAATGAAGAAGATCAATCAAAATTATTACGAGTGTTAATTAAAGAAATGATAGGCGATAATAAAAAGTTTAGGATGAACTTTCGGAGACAATGTAAAGTAGAGCGAAATGAACAAGAAAAAATTAAACAAAACAAAACAGAAAAAAATTGGACTATGATAAACGAAGAATTCATGGCATGATGAAAAGTTGAGAGCAAAATTAGAAAAAATTCATTCAAATTTTTGGAAAATTTCGCGAAATCAAGCGATGATGAAGGATATATTATCAAGATTTAAACACTATGAAGGCAAAAATATATGAAAAATGAAACGTTAAGACGAAAATGCATAATTGAGAGAAATACTTCTCTCTACTAACTGTCTAACTATCTGAGCTAGATTCTGAAATGTTTTTTTCTCGACCATCATCCAGATGATAATTGCAAATGTTTATAAACACTGAACGAAAAAGATTTCGAAGTTTTCATCGGCTCTGCATGATTCTCTTCGCCTTTCTAATTTTCAATCGAATTAGCAACAATTACGTTAGGTCTTTGAATTTGTATGATTTGAGGCCGTGCAGTAGCAGACGATGTTGTTGTTGGTGATGATGATTTTTCTTTATTCTCTGGAGAACCTTCCTCAGTTTTGATTTTGATTGTTTGAATCTGTTTGTTAGGTTGAATCGTGGTCGTCGTTATCGGATAGGTTCGAATCGAATTTTGACCACCTTGATTGGTGACAGCGATTATTTTAGCATTGGCAATAGAGTTGGATTTATTCGAAGTTTTTATACTATTATTGGGACCGATAATCATTTTTTTCGTAATCATTGGACCATTACCACTTGTGCCGTTGGTGGATGATTTGAGCACACAGTTAGTGGTTGTCACACCATTCTCATCTTGTCCGACCACAACAGTTTCGTTGAATAATGAATCCCCTTCAAGATGCCGAATAGCTTCAACAATAGTATTTAGATTTTGTCTTGATGTTTTAGCTTGATCACCAGATTCCGTTTTAATATGTTTGGCTGTCAAGATTGTTGGACCACCATCTTTAGCGCTCGAATTATTCGGTATTAATTGCAAAATATGTGTTTGATCGGAATCGCTGATGGTCGATGAAGAAGCACATGTTGATGGATGTAACTTGGTGGCGTGTTCCAAAACCATTACATCAGAATCGACAAGAAAGAGAACTTGATTAGCCGCATTTTTTAATTGGTCCGTTCCTGTCGAATCTGCGTTCGGATCAATTTCATGAGTTGTAACAAACGGTACATCGATTGGTAATGCAATTGCATTCTGTTTCTGTAAACGCTGTTGTGGCTCCAACAATTGTGCCTGTTCCAAGTGATATAAATTTGTTTGATGATCACTGGTTGCAATCAACATTTCTGGCGGACTTGCTGGGCAGCTATGCATCTCGATTTCTAAGGATTCACTAGCCACCTCAACCTCTTCGGCGTCTTGCTCGACTGAGTTTGAATAAAAATTTCTGCCATTACTACTGTGTATAGCACTAGAATGATGACCATCTTTACGATGAAGCTCATCCTCAAGAGCATATCGGAGTCGACGTTCTTCTTCAAGTTCTTTTTCGATCTTAATCAACTGTTTGCGTAGTGTGGTCGCTGTATCCGATTGCCTCATTGAGACCGATGACTGACGATTTTTATTACGTTGATTTGATTTACTACTTGTAGTGATCTCTTGCTCTGAAGATGATTCAGTTGATGAACCATCACCACCCATCGGACTTGAATCGAGATCTAATCGATGGCTATTTTCAAATTTTTTTCGTTTACAGCTAGGACAATCCGGTGGTTGAGATTGTAAACGCTTGAGCCATTCAGTTTTCGAGCTTGACCCACCATCGTGTTTTGGTAGCAATTTGGAAATCTCATTCTCCAATTGATAAATGTAATTAGCTGTATGTTGGAGAATGGCAGCTTTACTCAATTTTTCTCCGTTGTGCTTTTGTGGTAACAATGAACGCAATGAATGGAACCCAGCGTTGATATTCTGCATTCTTCTTCGCTCATTCATGTTAGCGATCTCGCGTTTAGCACGTTTTTCTTTGAGATTTTCGTCTAAATTATGACCACCACTTCCGCCAGCCATTTTCTATTTGTCTTCTGGTTAATCACTCTGAATGTCTGATGGAAAACGCAATAAAAGCAAATTTTAATATTCCTAAATGCCATCAAGTTTTAAGCAAAAAAAATCATTATGACAGCATTCGTTTTAGATAGTTTTGACTTAAAAACAATCTTCAATAAATATTTAAAGCAATAATTTTGTGAAAAAAAATCTTAAAACAAGCGTAAGGAATCTAAACAGAAAAAAATTACCGAATTCAATAAGAGATTGTTTATCGAACTAAAGTTTGGATCGTGTTGGATTGAATATATCACTAAAAGATGATGAAACGAGGATTAGAGCATAGATTTCTCGTTTCAACAACCTAGAACCCAAAGAATCAGATAGAAAAAGGTAAATAAGTGTCGAAATTATTTCAAAACGATCTGATACCCAGTGAAAATAAACAACTCATCTGATTTGATTCAGATTAATCTTAGCAGATTTTCTTTCTCGATTCAACTTAGAAACTTATCGATCAAATTTCAATCTAATAATGAATTGAGATGATTTTGTCGATTTCTTTCGATAAAAATAAAATTCGCGTTTTTTTTCAAGCTATGTAGTCGATCAATCAGCACACCATCGATCAATCAGTCAGTCAGTCAGTCAGTCAGCAGTTGATCGGTTTCGCTAGAAGAGAGAGAGAGAGAGAGAGCGGTGTGCTTTCAATTCTTGTGTATTTGAAATGCTTGTTTTGCACACACACACACACACATCGAAGGAATAGAGGGAAATAAGATGGGGAGGAAAAAAGGGGAAGACATTAGCGAGTGAGTTACAGAAGAACTGAGCAAAAAGGCTTCACAGATGTGTGTGTGTGAGTGTGTATCTTCTTGGTTTTTGGTTCCACTTTCACCATTCAAATGATGATGCTGTTTGTTATTGTTGATGCTGTAATGGCTGGTGAGGCTGATTTTTTTTTCTCAACATTCCATATTTCTCTGAGATTAGACCGCGCGCGCTCATCGATAAAAGCAGCTGTTGCTGTTGTTGTTGTGGCTGCTGCCGAAGTTGTGTGTGCGCCATTCATCGACAACCATTATGGTGGGTTGGTTAATGAAGGGGAAAAGAATTAATAAATTGGTGCCGCTAGTGTATCATCAAAACTCACATTGTATGAAGCTGATATACGAATATGGGAGGGAAAAGCTACTATATCAAGCTCGAATACAGCTGTGTTCGAAGACTAATTTTCATCGACCATTAAACACTGATGGGGAGACTGATGATATTCGAGCAGCTGAGATTGACGCTTTGCCACCTCTGCTTGCTCTTTATCGTCTCAATCGCTTTGAATGAATTATAATACAGATATTAATGAAATTTATAGATTCAAATATAAGTTTTGAAATTTGAGTTATCGAACACGATTATTTCATACAATCTCGATTATAGATTGATGAAGGGAATTTGATACTTTCAAAATTTAATATTCAATAATTTTAGATTTATGTTAAATAATTTTGACAAGATTCTCTAGATCCATTGATTCAGAGTATCTTTCTAGCTGAAATGAATTGTTGATCAAATATTGCTGAATCAATATTGCGGTCAGCAAGAAAGTCGTTATTTTTAGATAATCAATCTATAGATATCGGAATAAATCGTATACTTTGATCTAATCTGTCCGGAAACTGCCAAAATGGATTGAATGGATGGATTGAAAAATTTTCTAGTCGTTACAAAGAAACCACATCCAAACGAACGAATTTGTTGTAAAGTTGAATAATTTGCATCCAAATAAAATGAAGATTGAAAAAAAATCCATAGATTGATCAAAATCGAGGGTTCAAATTTTTCAAAACCAAGTCTGATACAAAAGGATCGTTCATAAATGTCGAACGAATAATTTTGTTTCACATGCAAATGCATTTTGTTTGTTTTCGTTGAAATTAATTTTTAATAATAAAAATAATTTAAAGTATCGATTTTATTTGGATTCAAATTGTTTTTTTCCGGACTAATTTATAAACGAAAAGATGCTATGTTGTGGTTTTCGTTTGTGAAATTTCAAATCCAACGAGCATCAAGTGTGGTAGAAATTCGATTTTCTCTTTTCAGAAAATCGTTATTTTTCTGCAAAAAATTTTGAGAAATTCAATCTCCAATTAAAAAATGGTACCAGGAAATTTCACACGCTCGGTTTTAAGAGCGGTAGTCGCTAAACTTTCGATGGATGTCGGATGGAATTCCGCACATGTATCCGCTCTGAACGTTCTGGTTGATTTACTGAATTTCTATCTACGAAAACTATTCATTTACACAATCGAATCAGCGAATCATGCTGGGAGAACTTCAGTTACATTAAGCGATCTCAACATGGCGTTCCGATCGATGAATATTGATCTGAATCAAATCCAAGATTATTTGATGAGTACGGAATCATCTCCGTTGGATTTTACAATACCAATCTACCCTATTCCAAATAGGCCTAATCGGGTTCTAGATCACATAGAACTTGATGAATCAAGGGATGAATGGTGAGCGGATGATTTCCCATTATGAAAAATGTTACTATCTCTCTTATTTTTCTTTAGTTATTATGAATGGTTGCCATCATTGAAATATGATGAGAAGAAATTTCTAGAATTCAATTTATCATCTCAAGAACAAGGTGATAAGGGGAAAAACAATAATCCAGAAACAGCGGAAAGAGCAAATCATCCATCCATTGTCGAAAATGATGATGAAAAAATGGAAACGTCATCTGAAAACGAAATTAAAGTGAAGAATGAAACAGAATCCGCTAGTCAAGATGATGATTCTGTTTCAAAGAGTAAGCTTGTCTTCAAATTTACTTTAGGTAAATCCAACGATGATAATCAGCCGAACTCCACAAACATTCCTTCTTCGATCGATGTAAATAATAAATCTTTAAGTCAATGTTCATCGATTGAATCGCTGCTCAATCATTTTAAATCTTCGAAAGCTTTCAATAAATTCGTAGAAAATACTCTACACAAAGCAACAGACGATGCTGAATTAGAGAGCAAATTTAAGGCCGCCGACACTCAACGTTTGCCTAACGAGCATCGAAGTCGAGAGCAATCGCCAGAACCAGGTTGAAATGAATTTTTAATGCAATTTAAATATGTTAACATTCATTTTGATTGATTTTTTAGAGCAAGTGAACAGTAGTCTCGTTGCGAATTCCGATATGATTGACAACTTTAGTTTCCTGTCCATACCAACCGTCAATGATGATATGACTTTGAAATTCAAAAATGTTTTCAAAAAGAAGTCTAAAAAGATCGAGAATGATGAAATTGACGATTTGTGGTTCGGCGAAAATAATCTCAAACCGACCATAATTCGTGTTAAAGAGATTGGCAAGAAAGAAAAGAAAAAAAATGAAGAGAAGACTCCCAAATTATCAAAAAAATTAAAAGAACCGAAACTTAGCTTGAAATTTGGATTACCGTCGATCGATGGTGATGAATCACTCGCATCAAAAATAGAAAAAACTAATGAGCTCACTACCGAAACGTCTACGGTGCCGAAAAAACGCCAATATCGGCGTAAAGCTAAAGATGATAACTCCAGCGAGCGTCCAAGTAAAAAAGCTAAAATTTTAGATGAAGAAAAAATTAATATTTCTGACTTCATACCTTCACCGTACTCTGGATCATCATCGTTTTCACCAAGTGTCAAACTTCAACAGCAAAAATATGGCAGTGGTACTATCGAAACTGATGATAGTTTGCGATCGTTCCAACAATCTCACGATAATAATGATGGTGACGATGATGATTCAAGACCAAATCGCGAACAATCAACAATGGAATTTGAAAATGATTCTCCCAATCTTGAACGGAACAAATCGAAAGAGAAGAATAAGAAAAGCTCTAAATCTTCTACTGCAAATCTCAGCACCAATAACTCATCATCGAAACGTAACAAACACTACAAATCTGCTGAAGTTATAGAATCCTCAGATTCCTCATCGAGCGATGATGATGAAAAAAATTTGACAGCTCAACAAACTCCAATCTCATCTTTGACCGAATCAATCGCTAATAATGAAGATAATTTTGAAATCGATCGCGATGATGCGAAAGCTAAGCAGAAATCTCTTCGTGCGAAAAGCTCGAAAAAACGGAAACGCGAACATCAAACAGAATCCCCTAATTTCCTTTCATCACTCAATGATGATGATGGGGTCTTTAAAACATCTACTCTAGATGAAGATGTAAACACAACTAATGATGAAAATAATCGAAAAGACCTAGAGGTTGATGATGATGATATAGAAAATGTGGCTCAAGAAAGTAACAAAGAAAAAGAATCCTCGAAACATCTCAAAAAACTCAAAAAACATCTCAAGAAACAGAAACATCACGGAAGCGAAGAGAAAACTCATAAAAAGCATAAGAAAATCAAAAACAAAAGTCGCGAAAAAGATAATTCTGAACGCTCTAAAGAGAAAGATTCCGTAAAAATTAAAGAGAAAGGAATTAAACCTCCGAAATTGAATATCAAATTTGGTAAAAATAATTCTTTCACAACATCATCATCATCGTCCATCTTGGCTGAATCGTCGCTTAACGAAACAGAAGGTGGTCGCTCCGATGATATTGAAATTGGAGATGTTTCTTTCAAATTAAAAACCTCTCAAGGTATCCTAATTAAATTATGCCAAACCTACTAGAAATTAAATATTTAAAGCTATCTGTGCATTCATCATTGTTTGTTGAATCTTTCTTTGCAATCGTTTCCTTTGGTTCCTCTTTCCCCCTTTATCCCATCGCATGCTTAAATGTCTTCTTGCTTTTTTCAAATTTCCTTGTGGCTTGAATTCCTGAAGGGAACATTTTTTTCTCTTTGTTTTTTGTTTGATTTTAATTTTTCGATTTTTTTCTCGAATAATTTTCGCTTGTTTAATCGTTACTGCGGTTGCTATTTGCTGAATTAAGATACCGCATCCAAGCGGTTCGATAAGATGATGGAATCGATTAGAGCAAAAGAAGTGGATGTGAGCATCGGCGATGATAATAATCATCAACCTAACACTAGCAAAAAACAAGAAGGTTCAAAAAAGAAACGAGAATCATTGAAGAATCGTAATCAAAATGTCAGCGAACGAGAGATCACCGATGAAAATGGTGCTGAAAAACACTGGGATCAGCAAGAAAATGTTGAACAAGTAGAACAAGGATTAGTTTTCATCAAAGATAAAGTCAAAAAATCAAAAGAGCATAGATCGAAAAAGAATAAAATCATCAATGTTACGAAGGATTTGTTCGATGACTTCGATAAATCTAGCGTTGAAATTAAAAAAGATAAGCATTCATCATCAACATCATCTTCTAAAAAGAAAGAGAACTCATCAAAAGAAGAGAAAAGTTCAAAAGATAAAAAATCATCTATTGTGCAACAGCATCATCAAATCGAACAGAATCGTTCCAAAGATCGTAAAGATAATGGAGGAACTTCGAGTCGTAAACGACAATTGTCTGAATCTACATCGAAAAACCCAAATCAAAGCTGTGTTTTGATTCATGAGACAATCAAATTGGAAAGTAACGATGATCGAATCTATATTTGTCCGATTTGCAACAAACCTGATGATGGAACACCGATGATCTGTTGTGATACCTGTGAGATTTGGTATCACTATCGATGTGTCGGTATATTCAGAGATCCCGAAGAGGATGAATCGTGGTTTTGTCCGCCTTGTTGCGAAAAACAAGCAAAAAATTTTGAAAAATTTCAGAAAAAAAAGGAAAAGAATCGTTCCAAGCATCAGGCGTCGAATCGAATAGATCAAGATGAAGTGACCATCACAAAAATACCATTTGATTCTGGAGAGTATTCTGGAAAAATTTCGAAGAAAAAAATCGAAACTTCTCCATTACATTCTCAACAACAAACTATTTCCGTAAGTCAATGTAGACCACGAGGTCGTCCTAGAAAAGATTCTACCAACGCAAGCGGTGGACGGGAATCAAGTATAACAATCACGCCTATTTTACCTTCAACACAATTCACCAATGAAGCAGAGATCCAAAAATCACGCAAAACCAAAGAGATCTGTGCTAAATGCCATATTGCTGATGTATCATCGAAACAAATGATACCGTGTGATAATTGTCATCAATGGTATCATTGGGAATGTGTTGGTATTACAAACGTACCAAGCCCAGATTCATCTTGGTACTGTGAAAAATGTAATAGGAAAATCTTTTACGGGAGTCATTTATGGCATTCACCAGTGGAAAGTAAAAAAAGGTCTGAAATGTCATTGGAAGAGACACCATTCAGAGTTGGATCATCGTCTAAATCATCATCAAAATCCTCTCGCAAAATGATGCGATCCTCTAGGCACGAAACGTCACCGATTCCGATTGATAAGATGTCTAGCAAAACAACTGCTTATGCGAATCAATATCAAGAAAATGCCGATTGGCTTTGTGGGACTTGCAAACAAACATCCGTGCCAATCGAAAGCTCCTCTAGTGCGCCAATATGGATCGCTTGTGATGAATGTGATGTTTGGTACCATTTGAGCTGTCAAAATCTAGCCTCGGTACCTAACGACACTGAATCCTGGTTCTGTAATGTTTGCATACAAAAACAGAAAAGTATTGAACATAAATTACAGGCAACAAAAATGAAACGAAAATCTGATCCAAATCGAATGTTTATGAAGACAAGATAATCTTCTTCCATCAAGTCATTTTTTTCCTTTCAAATCCATCAACTCTTACCATCACTCTTACTCACTACCATCAACGTTGGAAAGAAAATCACAAAATCATAGATTTCCGGTGCCAAACAAAATCAATATTGACTAATAAAATTGTGTGTGATATCCGGAAGTTCGTTCCATTTCGAAGATATTTGTGGTATTAAATTGAATTGATAGAATAACGAGAACGAAATGATGATTTTTGATGCTAGAACAAGAGTGCTTGTAGATCTATCACAGAACGATCAAGAGCAACGGATTTGAAAACTAAACTTATCAAAACTAATCTATTAGTTATAATTATTTATTTATTCATTCATTCATTTGTATCTATTGAATATGGCTAATTTTATTTTGCTGAAAACTAACTTAAGATAGAGAGCGAAAGAGACACAGAGAAAAAGCCTCGATTCGCTTATGTTTTACTGTCCGACCAGAACTGATACCGCATTCGGCCCAATGGATTTCGGATTACAATGAGATTTTCTAAATAAACTCATCGCATTGCAGAGATTTAATGTTACGTACTGAAACCTTTCTCTCATCGCATCATTTGAGTTTGCAAAGAATTCAGAACTTTTCCGATTCCATAATTCTTTGAATTGAATTTGTTTGTGCGTTTTGATTTATGCATCTTGATCTCTCTCTCTCTCTCTCTCTCTCTCTCTCTCTCTCTCTCTCTCTCACGTTTGATATCAAAATATATTTTTATTTTTATTTTTATTTTTTTTTTTTGAATGAATTCCCTCGAATCAAACACATTCATACATAAGACCATAGAGAGAACAAACAGACAGCACTAAATTGAGGAAATAAAAGTTTTTGAAAATTTTCCTCCATTTTATTCCCATATTTTGTCTCTCTCTCTCTTTCTCTTTCTTCAAAGTCTTCTAGTTTTCTTCGAGCGATAAGAATACCGATAATTTCGGCTATGATGTGAACAGAAGAGAAGTGAAGATTGTTTTCTCGGTGTATGAGAAATCTATACCAAAAATTTCCGATGAAACGAGGAGAAAAAATCCAATAGTTTTGAATTACGAAACAGCGTAAAACTGTATTGATCGATTTTCGATCGAATTCAATTTTGATCATTCACCTTTGGCTATGGCAATGAATCCGTGAATCATCTCAAATCAGTAATTCATCGCTACTGGAAGAGTCGGTTTTGATTCCGATAATGTGAATTAATGAATAGCTAAAGCCTTTAGAGGACTTATCGCGAGAATTCGAAAATACTCTTCTGGCTTCGCTTAAAAAGTCTTTGAGAATGGAAATGTTTGTGAAGTAATAATCTCATCTCCTAAATTTTATTCTAAATATTTTTTGCTAGGTCAGAGCGAACACATTGCAATCACTTTATTGCTGACGATGGATATTGTTCAATGCTCGAAAAGAATTTTACAAAAATCTCAATTCAATCAAATTGCTACCGATTCAAAATTAAGATTTAGAATTTCAGATGATTCAATCCATGTCTGATGAGATTTTAAGGCTTTTGATTTTGAATCTTCGCTTCGTTAAAAATTTTCGCTAATCTGATTAGTAACAACTAAATTTAAATCTGAAAAAAGGATGTTACCTTTCTTCAAAAAAAGACTAATTAATTAATGAATTAGTAGTTTAATCTAATTAGAATCGCAACGGTCAGCAAACAGACATTGACAATAGATTGACCATTGTTGTTTGAAGATGATGAATGACCATAATGAGAAATAGATCCAGCAGTAGTAAAATCATTTAAAGGCCAAGATTGTTTTAGCCAAAAATTTGCTGACCAATTTCTCATCTCAATCGAAACAGTCTCATCGTAATGCAACAATGAGAGAGGATGTTGTAATTGGATTAGAGGCGAACGATTTTTGATCATTACGATCAGACGAGATAACTCTAGTTTGCAAAGTGCGTTTGAATCCAAATCATCAGCATCGAGATTCTCATCGATTTCATTCGTGAATGATTGCATCGAAATCACTGCTACGATTCCTGGAACGATTGGTACGATGAATAAATCACAACGATCGAGATTGCTGATTGATCTTAATTGTTCAGTCAGTTTAACCAAACTTTTTGATTCCTTGTGTGACAAAATCGATCTACTGATAAAATCTCGTTTAGTTTCAGCCGATTCTTTCGAAGATGGTCGATCGTAAAGAAGATAATCGATCGATGCACAAATTAAACAACGATTGAACGGTATTGAATTGGAGAAATTCTGGTGGACAACGGTGATGAACCGGTAATCTAGGACAATGACGATTTTCTTTATGGCATTCACCAAAATAATCCACTAGAATTTGATTCGATTGAGCTGCACATTCTGATCGATAGGTCCGTTGGTCACGACCACACACTGGGCCAGATAAAGAGCAATAAAGCTGTAGCGTAGAGATTCGAGCACAGCAATAAGAGTTTTGATTTCAAAAAAATGAATTTGTTTTAGAGTCTAAAAATGCCTTACCCGACATCTTCCGAAATACGAAATCGAAGCATTGTAAGACTTTCGATCGGATTGGATTATTTTTCGATAGAAATGGCAAATGCTTTCGAATTGTCCACCAAGATCATCGCAAATGGGAAGTTTCCGTATCAACGATCTAAGGATAAAATCTTCTCGATGCAAAGATGTTGTCGAATTCAAACAAAGATCGAATAATTTAATTTTGATTCTTTGGTATAAATCTTCGTTTCTTTCATCCAAATGGGCAATGGAAGAGAAGTAGCATTTTTGGCTTTGATCCGATAGAAACGAATGAATTTGCGAAAAAAAATTATCATTCAATTTCCATTTCCGGTAATTTGATCGATACCTGGATTTCATATCAGATGAATCACGTAAACAATCCATCCAAACAAATCGATCATCTTCAATGGGTGTGGTCTGACATTCTTGGTCCGAGTCGATCATAAATGATTGAAGCTCATCATCACTTTTGAAACATTTTCCATAGCATCGATTATAATACATAAGCCCTTTGATGCAGAGTGGAGATTTTTTCGTTTCCCTAGAACATTCAA
Source organism: Sarcoptes scabiei (assembly GCA_020844145.1). Classification (NCBI taxonomy): domain Eukaryota; kingdom Metazoa; phylum Arthropoda; class Arachnida; order Sarcoptiformes; family Sarcoptidae; genus Sarcoptes; species Sarcoptes scabiei. The sequence goes on along the minus strand of CP080490.1, from coordinate 3,082,282 downwards.
ACATACATTTTCTAGGATTCAGTTATTCAGTTCAGAAGAAAAAGAAATAAATTAGGTCGATTGAAAATTCTTGGTTTGTCTTTTGCAAAAGATCAAATCCATTCATACATTTGTTGATGGATCGATTTTTTCCAGACTAGAATCTGTGTAGAATTTCTTAGAGGACACATCGATCGATAATGGCAATCTACTAAATGACCGTCTCGATTACAATAACATCGATGAAAGCATTGTCCATTTCGATTGAAGATATCATTATTATCATTAAAAATCACAGGTAAATTGATATGATTCTCTCCAACGATTCGAAACTGTTGAAGTTTTCCGAGGGTACAAAAATTTTTGCAACGTCTTCTTGGACAATCACTCACGAAACAATCATAATTTGTGCTACAAATTTGTTTCGATTCTTTCAAACCCCATTCTTCATCGTTCTTTTTACTCGAAAAAGTTTGGATCGATGTTTTATTTTGAAAAAACTCATCAAAATCCAAACATTTATCATCATTTTCGTTGAACAATGATCCAACATTTATTGTCGAACTGAATCGGACCGATTCCATCGATCCAGATAATGTTTGCTCGATCAATGATTGAAGAAGATCACAGATGATGAAATCATCGTCAAGTGAAGTATCATTTTGAATCGATTGATATTTTTGCTTTATTTTAGATTGTGTAAAAATCACTTTTGTCTTATCTGATATCAATCCTAAAAGTTTTCGACAATTTCGGTGACAACTCGATAAGGTACGATGAGTTTTCTTCGAACATGGCCTCAATTTAATTTGGCACGCTAATAATCTCCAAAAGTGTTCAAGATGATCGAAATTACGCCCCCTGATTTCGCGTTGAAACTTTTTTCGCTCTACTATTCCATCAATGATTTTGTTATTGGATAATGATGAAGCTAATTGTATGGATTTATCGATCACTCCGCTCTCTTTCCACCAGCTAAACAAATTCTGAGCTTCGAGATCAGAATCACTACGACAATTTCTCAGTGGTAGGGTGATTTTCTCAAAAACACGACAAAATTCTAAACTTTTCGATTGACATCGGTGTTGACATTGATGGCCGTCAGAGTCTTCAAAACATCCAATCAAATCTTGCTCGAATGAATTACGCAAACATCTCATTTCGAAAGAATGGAATGATTCCGAGAATTCAGTACTGTAAGTCTTGGAATTGTGAGCGATTCGAATCGAAGAAATAGACCATCGATCCAAGAAATTCGTACAAATAATCAGGGAAGATTGAAATGAAATCGAAAAAACAGATGAAACTAGACACACCCATATCAATCAATTTAATTACATCGAAACAAAGAGTTCTACATTGCTGTGTTTGAGCTTTCCAACAGCAAAGATATTTGAATGGATCCATTCCTTGTTTGATAGATGGTTTTGTGTTTCCGTTTCCGAGAATTTCTCCTTTATCGCCATCGGAAAAAATGTTTAACATCGATGACGATTCCTCGCTATTGTTGCTGTCATCTTTGTTTGGATCGATGTCGAAAAATTCATTTTGAAGAAGACAATCCCAAAAATTATCCTTTCTTGTTTGCCACATAACGGAGGAAATCAATCCGAAGCAGAGATAATAATTAAAATTTACAAAAAAAAAAAAAAAAAAAAAAAAAAATAATAGCTAATGTTGTTTTTTTCTCTTCTCGAAAAGTTAAATTTTTTTTCGCTTTTCGAATCTAACTTTGTTTCTATCTATAATCTATGCCATCATACATTCACTGGTGTTTGAAAAGGTCGCTGGCAGAAGAGTTCTAGATCATCCAGAATTCGATACTTATCGCTTTCTATCGAATAATTTTCATTCTCGATTCGATCAAAACGCAACCGACAACGTTCAGAGCAATCTTTTTGCAAAGTTTTTTGACAGCATAACAATAATGATGATGAAGAACGAGATGATGGTGATGATGCTGTCATCGATTCTAGAGATCCAAATGAGAAATGTTTAAACACAAATAAAGAAACCGAAGAGTTGAAATTAGTCAAAGAAGAAAGATAGAAGAAGAAGTTAAGAAAATGAAGTGAAAATAATCGAAATCGAAAAAACAGAATCAAATCAATAATTAATCAAGCAACAACCGATGGGAATGCGAGAAAGAAGGTTAGTTTTAAGAAATCGATTGTTTCTAAAGGAAAATTGATTGAGAGATCTGATATTTCCTTCAAACGCTTTATGCCGAGATGCGTTTAGCAAAAAAGAAAGAAAGAACTTCATTAATGTTTTATTGAATTTATATTTTTCGTTAGAAAAGTGAATGTTGAGAAAAAGGAAATAAAGTTAACCAAACAAATCTTTAATCCTTTTCTTTCTGTTTGTTGTTGGGAGCGAAAGAAATCGTATGAGTAGAGAGAATAATGAGCGATAGATTAGAGAATATGAATCTCGATCAAGTTTGGGAATTTCGAAACAAAAGGATTACATCTCTATTTGCCACTAAAGAATCGTTTCGTTGTGATTGTTTTCGTTTTGGTCTTCGAAAATCTAGATTCTATAGCGAACTACGATCCACGATCGACACAATAATCCAGGGATTTCGATCCACCACTTTTGGATCTAATTATCATCGCAATCGAAATGTGAGAAAGGCCAAGAGAGTGAAGAAATAAAAGTTAAGAGGAAAGAAAATCAATTGTTTTTTTTTTCTTTGGGTTCTCGATACGATTATCTAGCTAAATTATCACTCTAAAGTCGATAGAAAGTGAAGAAGTGAAACGGAAACGCTCTCTGATTACACTGAATAAACGATCTCTCTTACTTTCTGGCTTTAAGAAGATCTATTGGGTCGTTAAAGTCCCAATACCAGTAATCATCATCAACATCTCGATATATTTTACGATCGAATCGAATTGATTTTTAATTAATTTAGTTTATTAGTTCTCTCTCTCTCTCTCTCTCTCTCTCTCTCTCTCTCTCTTATTTTCTATCTCTAACGTTTTGATTAGGTGACGTGTTGAGGTCTAAAGAATTTTATTTCAATTCTTCCATTCCGATCGATAGATTGATGTGCTCCATCATCGTTCGATTGGCACAATCAAATTGATGATGATGAAATCTTATTGTGCATCGAATCGATAACGAATAGCACGTAACGCTCTACTAAAACTTTTATGGATTCTTGGGCAAATATCATACCGAACCAGATCGAGAACAACAAATAAAAATAAACTGAACCAAATGAATGAAAACAAAAAAAAAAAAAATATCACAAATAGATTCTCTAGGGCTGTAAAGAAGAGTTTCTTTTGTTTCTAGTCTATTCATTCGAATCACTCATTTGATTATGCCATTACGAAGATGATTGACAATCGAGATTATGAGTAAATTGCTAAATTGTCGTACGCGTTAGACTAGAGATTTGGACAAATATTAATGGGATTAAAAATCGAAATCATTTTGAAAACGTCACAGAGATGAAGCTGATGGTTTCATACCGATACAGACCGATGGGTTCAATAATAATAATATAATAATAATAATAATAATAGAGAATAATAGAGAATAATAATAATAAAAATAGAGCGATGCTTGGGTACGAAAGAGTAGAAAGCAAAGCATTCAACGATTATTTATGATTCGATTGAATCAAACGAATCGTAAAATGTTTGGGGGTTAGGTTCATCAAAACAACCAGATCTAAGCAACACCGTAAAGGTTTCGAATTTCAAAAGGCCAGAATCGGATATGTTTCGAGTTGATTAAATAAATTGATTTCGGAATTTTTTTTTCACTATTTCAATCAATACAACTAGGAAGAAAAACAAATTCTCGATCTGTGAGAAGATTAAACAGCGAAAGATTCTTCTCTCTTTCTGAGCTATTAATTTGATGTAAGAAATTTTTTGTGGATTTTTGAAATGAAAAAAAAATCTAACTCATCTCTAACTAATTCAATTCAAAATTGTAGAAACATAAAAAAGAAATTCTTCTTTCTCGATTTCTCTTTTTTTTTTCTTAGCTATCTTTTTTCTATCTGGAAATCAACCGAATCCAGATTCATCCGCTCAATCCAAAGCTCTCTAATATCTAATCTTCAAATTGGATGAGACTAATAATAATAATAATAATAATAATAATACTAGGAGTACTAATAACATTATTATTAATAAGCAATAATAAATTGATAGCAATTCATTTGATGGAAATCCATCCTTCTCGATTCTATTGATCTATCTACGTTTTTTCTCCGATTCGACCCTTTGAATTCTCTCTATTCTCTTTTTACACTCTCGGTTTTAGTGGATGGATTCACATACACCCTTACACTTACACACACACACACACACACCTATCTCATTCAAATCAATTGATTCTTGAATTCAGGTGAAGAGGTTTCGATCTATATGCGTGCTCGATTCCTTAGATCTATTTGCAATTGATAATCGATAATAACTACGATCACTGTTCTCTTCATCAGAACCTCATCAATATCCCTTCTCTCTCTCTCTCTCTCCTCGGGTCTATTCGACTAGATCAATTCGTGCGTATCTTGTTCGAAAGTGGCGCTATAAAATTCCGCTAGCGCTCTAGAGAAGAATGGATTTACAAAAATTTGAACCTAGTTAGTGATGCTAACAACCACGTTGATTCAAAATCTAATTCAATTTGACTGAAACAAGAGTGAAGAGAGAGAGAGAGAGAGAGAAGAGCGAAAAAAAACATCAAATTCAATTAAATTCTATTCGTTGCTCGATTCAATTTAAGAATCAAAAACGAATGTAGAAAAAAAATCCATTTCAAATCTTCTTGCCTTTCTATTGCAAAATATTTCACCTCACTCTCTATTCTTCTTGGGCTTATAGATTTGATATTTCATATTTTTTTTTCGAGAACAATTTCCTCAAGCCTCAACTTAAGAAAGTTGGATGGTCTAGCTTTGATAAAAGTTCCATATTGAAATTCGGCAGAGAGATTAAAAATTAGTTTAAATCAATTATGTTATTCACTTGCCTCTGATAAATTGATTGCGATTCACTATGATGATGTTATCGCCGGTGTTGATGTTACCGATGCCATTATTATTATTATTATTGTTATTATTATTATTATTATTTTTCTTGATTATAGACAACGAAGATAGTGGTGATTTAGTGAGGGCTGGTGATCGTTTCAAATTTGATATTCTTTTCGACGATGTTATGCATTCGAATAAGTTCGATGACGCCCGCGATAGCGATCGACTTCTTCTCACTGAATTATTACAATCAGATCGTATTATTCTAGTTTCTAAATTTTTATTAGATTCATTGTGAATTCGTCTCTGATGCGATAGTGCGGTTCGGTTTGTTAGTGATTCGCCAGTGCTTAGAATTCGTTCGGACCCAATCGTTGCTACGAATATCGCTGCCGACATTGGAATGAACCAGACCAATAAATTGAATAAAATCTGTAAAAGAATTTCATAGACAAAATTTTTTATTTCTTCATTTGTTTTTTTTATTTCGCATATCGAATTTATTGCTGATGCAAAATTTAATGGGCAAAAAAAAATGGGGCAATTCAACGAAACAATCCAAGAGAATTAGGATTATAATGGACGCATTCACAAAAAGACAGAGAGCAAAATGAGTTGGTAGTGAACTAGTAGAAAAGATAGTCATTTGGATTAGAAAGAAGCAAATGATCCAATTTTTGAACGGATGTTTTTCTTTTTTTTTTTTTTTGAAATTATTTTCTATGGTCATTCAATCGTAAATCTAGATTTGATTAGATCTGCAATCGAAAACAATCAATTAGATTGATGTTTTTTTTTTGGAATGATCTACAAAGAATGACGAATATGAACTGATCAGAGATATATTGTGGGAACATTTTTAGAATGGCGGATAAGAAATAAAAACAAATAAAGAGATTCACTCACAATCATTCTAGATTGAAATCTCAACAAATTGATGCACTTCATCATCGCTTAGATTCTTCAATTTGCTCTCTTGAATTTGGATCGAAGTGTTTCGAAATGTCAATTATTTAAAATTTTCGAGAGAAAAAAAAATGTCATCCAATGATCTCGACAACCGACATCAAAAACAATCCACAATTTCTTCTTAACGAGACTTGTTGATGATTTCAAATCTCAATCGAAACCTCGATCTTCTTTCTATCGCATTCGAATCGCAAGATTTTTTTTTCTTCATTTCTTATCAATCGGATATCGAGACTTAAAATTATTGATATTTAGTCTCTATTCTTAGAATTGTGAAACGAGAGCTCTTTTCCATCGTTCAAATCATTTCGAAATCGATTAGATTTTGTTGATTAGAAAGATTTTGTTTTCCCTTTCTCTTTTGATCCTTTCCTATTGAGTTAGCATTTTTTTTATTTATTTATTTTATTTTGAACTGAAATTTCGGATCTTTTTAAAGTTTGAGGCTACGAATGATTGTTGATACTTCGAGAGAGAGAGAGAGAGAGAGAGAGAGAGAGAGAGATGGGCGATGACAGATTCCACTCTCGAAATTGAAAGTGAAAAATGGCCATCGATTATTGTTTTTTTTCTAATAATTTTAGGTCAAAAACTATAAAAACTAGAAAATTTTTTTATTTCGATCAAATTTTATTTTATTGTTTGCTTTTGTTTATTTATATTGAAAACACTTAGAGAATATAATCGATAAGAGAACAGAACGAAAATTATTCAAGACATTGGAGAAGAGAAGAAGATATTTTTTTTTCCACTAGACTATAGCCTATGGGCCTTGTTGTTTGAATAATCCAAGATTGTTGAATCATAAGGTCCGATTCATATTGCTAGCGAAATTTTTACAGTTTACAGTTTTGCTACCAAATATTCCATGCGATTTTTGAATCTTCGAAAAAAAAATTCTAAACAAAAAAAAATGAATGAATATAATTCCCAAAAACAGAAACAAAAATGAAATAAACAGAAAAAAAAAGAGAAAGGAAAAGAGAGAGAAAACAACACCATTTTCTACTTTGAATTGCCATCATCTAAAGATCAAATCTGTCTTAAAAGAATATTAGAATTTAGGTTTTTCCTCTTTCTCCCTCCTCTCTCTCTCTCTCTCTCTCTACTTTCTTGAAATATTTTGTTTCGTTCGACTTCAATTCTGATCGAATTTCTAATCGAGATTTCGATGATGATGATGATGATGATGATGGCGATAGTGATTATTACTAGTATTGTTATCCAGATAAATGAAATCTCAAACAACAACAGCGGAAATAATTAAACGAAATTAAATTCCGATGAAATTTAGATTTGATTTTTGAAAAACGTTTTAGTTGATTGTGATGATAATGATGATGATGATGATGGTGATAGTAATTGAGATGCCGATGAAGAGGATGAAGCCGATTGTGTATCACCAACAGGAGCATTGCGAACCGATCGGATAGGATTCATCTCGTACGGTACGTTCAAATTCAGCCCATTCAATGACCATCCTTGCGATGGTTGATTGTTTGACATCGCATACTCATCATTGTTAGGCATATCAAGAAGCTATCGATTAAGAGATCAAACAGTGGGTAAGAGAGAGAGAGAGAGAGAGAGAGAGAGAGAGAGAGAAGAGAAGAGAAAACAAATAATCAAACAATTGATTTAATTGAAAATCACAAAACCAGACGTTTTAGAAGTGAAAGAACAAATCTATTTCTTAATGTTTGAATACTTACGATTCGAAGAATCTCTTTGATCTCTTGCCGTCGTTGTGTTTGATCTTGATTTCTTGTCGGTAGATATCGAGCCGATGATTTTGGTGCCAACAATACCATTTGCACAAGCAGAGCTATAACAATCGGAATTAGTAGAGAATTATTTCTTCTCATCGAGACATTAATCGATGTTTTTGAACGGTGGCCTAGAACAATCGAAGCTTGTTGTTCGCTCTTCACTGATGAATTGAATGCCATTTTGATTGCGATGATTTTCAAGAGAATTAAAATCAAAAAATCTTTGAATCTAAACAACTCAATCGATCTTGATTTAGAATAAATAAATTATTTGAATTATGGAAAATTTTTCGTCTTTTTTTTCGTTATGAATCCGCAAAAATCAAAATCCAACTTATTGTCTCAAAGTAAGTATGATTTTTTGTATCGGGAAGAAACTAACACTTGATTTTGAACAACTCTTTGAACTCTTGAGATGATCTAAATTGTCTGGTATTGAAACTAGAGCTTTTTATAATTTTGATATCGAACAATGCAATCAATTGCTGCGAATATCTTTCCCTTTATTCTATTTCTTTATTGTTGTTGCGGTTACTGGAACGAAACCTCTTCCGATTCGAAAACGAAAGAAGGATAAGAGAGAGAGAGAGAGAAAAAAAGAAAGAAAAAACTGGTAGTTCCTTCTTCTTTATTTTGCTCAATCCCTTTTCTTCTCTGATGAATGGTGTGGTTTTTCGCTCCTCTTGCACCTCTAAGGTTCGGTTCCATTAGAATCGATTCGGATATTGCTTTCACTAAGGCACACACACATACACACACTCTGGTTTCGAAAATCGTTGCCAAAGATGGTTCAAGTAGATCACTATTAGTATTATCATTATTATTCGGAATCGGCACTGATCAATAAATTAGATGCGATGAAATAAGTTGGAAAAATATGAATATCGAAATGATAAGAGTAAAAACGTTGCAGATGATGGATAACAAGGAAGAGAAAGAGAGAGAGAGAGAGAGAGAAAGCTTTATTTCTTTCACTTTTTTTCACTGGAAATTTTGGATTTTCGAAGAAAGAAAGTCAGGAAAAATGATTGCATCTCTCTTGGGTCTATAAGTTGTTATTCTTTTTTTTTCATTCCACAACAAAAACAAACAAAGATAAAGTGTTTTTCATCGAGATATTATCAGTGTCATCGATATTTCGCTTTTTAAATCAACTACACCGACATTTAATGTGATTGAATTCCGTAAGTTCTCATTTGAAACAACCACAACAAGAATATTCAAAACGAATCAATAAATTTGTTACGCTGTCATTTTTCTAGTTTAATATTTGTTACGAATGATAACTTTTGCTAGGAATCGAACCTAGATTTGATCCACTCGAATCAAAATCGACAACAAGTTTGAGATTATTATATACAGCGTTTCGAAAAAAAAAGATATTCAAATGAATGGTATTATTCACTTGAAACCTAAACCTTTTCTTCGGAAACATACAGAGAGAGAGAGAGAGAGAGACAAAACACCATTATTATTATTAATGCCAAGCTTTTAGCGAAATCATCGAGATTGAATGATAGAAAGAATATCGAGAAAAGATTACAATTTTTCTCAGAAAAAAATTGAAAATTATTTCAAAAAATAAAATGAAGATTTTGGAAAAAATCTGGTCCCAAAATTGCCGCATCGGATTGATTATGAGTTCCTCTCTTTCTCTCTTTTCTCGTTAAAATTCTTCAAAATTTTTTCTCTGTTTGAAAAACTAGATAATTTTGATGATAATCATGATATCGGATGAAGAGAGAGAGAGAGAGAGAGAGAGAGAGAGAGAGAGAACTCAACTCCTTTCGAATAGAACTAAAACCAAAAAGTTCTATTTTTTTTACTAAAAAAAATCAAAATTGATGAAACAATGCATAACTAATCCTGATGTACTGTCCGATACGATTACAATTGGAAGATTATTTTCCTAAAAAAATGTGTTAGAGTAAAACGATCATAACTACATAATTCGATTATATTGGATTAATACTTGTATTTTCCTATACTTGATCAATTTCCATTTCTTCAGATAGGTTTTTTTTTTAAGATCCTACTGACTTATCGAATTAGAATTTTATAGTTTTAAAATTAATAATGTTTCTCGAAATTCAATGACTTATATAGGAAAATACAAGTATTAATCCAATATAATCGAATTATGTAGTTATGATCGTTTTACTCGATGATGATCTGTATGATCTACGAGGGACCATTCACAGTACAAGAACAGATATCTGACACTATAGTCAGAATTGATAGAGATGGCAAATTGATGGATGTACATGTTTCGAAATGTAAGGTTTTTTCTTCAAAGGGGGGAGATGTTAGAGTAAAACGATCATAACTACATAATTCGATTATATTGGATTAATACTTGTATTTTCCTATATAAGTCATTGAATTTCGAGAAACATTATTAATTTTAAAACTATAAAATTCTAATTCGATAAATGTAATCAGAATCTCAAACTTGCGTTCAGAAGTGAAACGAGTGTGAAATTTTAAAGATTTCCGTTTCGATTTTGTTCCTCCCATTCACTAATTGTTCAATTGTTTAACCGTATTTTTTTTCTTAGGAAAAAAAAAAGAGAGATTAAACAAAGAATTTCACTAATTCACCATTGTAGTTCTGGAAAAAAAAAACTGTGACAAACTTTATCAGAAGGAGATCAACGAAGAGAAAAGAGATTAAAGAGAATAGAGAGAAGAGAAAAAAAGTGGAACAAAAATTAATTCGATTCATTGCCTAAAGCTGAAGATGGAAGCGAAAGATAATCGAATGAATTTCTTTTGCAATAGAACAATGAATGCTTTAGGCCATTTTAGTGATTGTTATTATTAGAGAGATGATCGCAATCAAATTCTAGATGGGGGAGCAAAAATGATTCCAAAATAAGAGAGGGGCAAAAATGAAAAGTTTTTTTCTATTCTACTCGTTCTACGTTTTCGCCAATTCGTTCGAGAAGAAAAGTTCGTTGAGAGCTTGAAAAAAGGTTCCATGGTGTCACAAAAGAATCGAAAGAATTAGGCTGAAGAATTCATTGCTCTAATCAAACAAAAACACTGTGATTCGATCGAACAACAAAACAAGAGTGTGGAAAAAAAAAACTTAAATGAACAGTAATAATTGTTTTTATTTTCAATTAAATTCTATGTGTAGAAAGAAAATTAGAATTCGAAATCGCAAATTTTTTTGAATTTCATTTAATCAAACAAAAAATTACCCAAAAGGTTTTTTTTGGGTTTTCGTAAAGAATTTTCCATAACTTTTTTTGCTAATTGTTCGTCTTATTTTATTTCATCGATTATTATTGAAGAAGATTAACATTGAAGAAGTGATGTCGAAAGAGTATCAAAGCAATTCGATCTCTCATAAGCTTTTGCTTATAAAACTTTGTTTTAGATAAAAATTTTATAGAATTTTACAATAAATCTCATTAATTGAGCGATGAATTAAATCGATGAAAGAAAGCGGAACGGATTTCCGCTATTGCAATTCCGCTAACGGTAATTCTCTATCAGAAATTGATCTAAGAGATGCCCTCTATTGATGCCGGGCAGAGAGAGAGAGAGAGAGAGAGAAAGAAGCAATCCATTATGGATTTGAAATGAGTTTGGAATCAATTTGATTTGGGTTCCAGGAGAGAATTTTTTTTCAGAATTCTCAATAAATTTGTAAATTTCAATTCGATTTGGGAAGAAAACAGTTCATCAATGAATATTTTGGATCATTCTGAAACATTTTACTACAATAAACCATTCTGGAACTTGAATCGATTTGATTTGATCGTTCTGGTTTGGAAATTAACAATGATATTGATGATGGTGATGATAATGATGATATTCCAAACGGCTTGGCATGGACAGATTCAATCGAATGAAATTCTCGCTGCTTCTCCCCATCATTATTGAATATCATCAAAGAATTTATTGAATCTAAATCAGCTTTATCTTCTAAATTAGCTGAATCGATCACTTCTGGTTTAATTTATGATGAATTTGATTGATTAAAAAATCAAAATCTAATCAAATAATCACAAACCTTGTGTTTGAAAGGGGAAATCGATCGATGCAGATGATGGCGCTTGCTGAGATGAAGACAACGTTGAAGATGTTGATAACTTCGAAGTTGATTGTCGTTTACCGAATCTTGGCGGAACTTTAAGTCTTTCTATTAGATTCGAATTCTCTGAATTGACACAGAAGATCATTTCGAACATCAAACAGAATAGGATAATCATTGATGAGAAGCGGAGATTCAGACAGAATGGTGCCATCATTACGTCTAGATTGCATCGATGGCCTCGGAACATTCGATTTGATTACGATTGGTGAAGTACAAAGAGAAGAAGGTTTCGAGGATTTTTGTATTATAACAAAATCAATCACCGCTTCGGGAACAACAATTGAGATCCAAATCATCGAATCGATGAGGTTTTTATACCTTTTTGTTTCGCGACAGAGAAAAAATTTGGACATTTTGTAACAAGAAAATCATCCGGTACGACAACATCTTCATAAGGTAACAACAAAAGTCTATTCTTTGTTTGAAAAAAAAATCAATTGTTAATTACCTTCTCCATAACACTCGAACAAAATTCCAAGAAAATCGGAACGGAAATCTGTTTCATTTCGCTTCGATGCTGTCTTCGATTAACTGTTTGCTTGTACCTTGTTAAATGGTGATTGATGTCAAAACTATTCTACATCATTTTTGCATCTAAATTTTCTAGCTCATTGAATCAATCGAATTAGCGAATTGAATTATCTAATCGATTTTTCTCAAAAATTGTTTGCCAAAATTCGTTTGTAAATCACAATAGAATCACAAATTTTTTTTCCTCTTTGATTTCTTTCTTTTCAGTCTTCAAAAGAGAATAATTCTTAAACACTAAAACAAATAAAGCTTATTCGAGACAAATATTACAAAGAGAGTCTTTTGTTTTCGGGAAATTTTTCGCTTCACTTCGTTCTTTCAATCTATTCGGTGTTCTTATTAATTGTCTCATCGATTGATGCAATCAATTGATGCGTTTGCTTGCATTGTTTCTCTCTCTCTTTCTCTTTTAAACACCTAGTCTAACGAAATTCGTAATAGGCTCTAAGTGAAGTTCGCGATGAATTTTTTCGTATCAATTAATGATTGGGATGCATATGATGTTGATCTAAATTATTTTCTACTCAATCCGATCTCAAATTAATTAAAAACTAATTGATCCGAAAATATCGAGAGAGAGAGAGAGAGAGAGAGAGAGAGAGAAGAACAAAAATAATCGCATAGACTAAACAAATTTTCTTCACAATAGCAATATAGATTCTCTGTAACGTTCCCAATCAATCCAAACTATTCAAGAGAATTCATTTCTATCATTGTTTCGTAATTTCCGAGTGAAAATTTTGAATTTTTCCGCCCAAAATTTTCATAGGTGAAGAATAAAAAGAAAAAGATTTTTAAGATCCAATAGACGGCAGTCAATGACGAATTTTTTTTTTCCTTTCTCCATTTTCATTTTTAGATCTCTAAAAGGAGCATCAATGGAAGCAGTTTTACGTTCGATTCCAAGTGGTAATGGAGGCAGAGAGAGAGAGAGAGAGAGAGAGACCCTGTATTTTTGACAATCACAAGACTAGAATAGATCGCAACAAACATAATCAATGCTACCCGATTGAATTGTCTACGAAATAGCCTCTTCTATCTCTCTCTCTCTCTCTCTCTCTCTTCTCTTACCACAGTGATTCAGACATACGAGTCGAGTTTCTTCTACAGCTGAAGAGAAGAGATGCAAGTTGTTTTTTGCTGCTGATATTTTTTTCTCAATCTCTTTCTCAATGTTGTTTACAAGTTTTTCTTTTCTCGAAAAGTTCAATATTTAGATGATGAAATGAGAGGAGAAGAAGAGAACAAGATCATAACAATATTATTTTAGAAGGAATAACAAAATAATAGAATCAAACAAAGAGAGAAAAAAGAATTTGAAAATTAAAGAGACCAATACGAATGAAGCAATAATTATAGAAATCAAACTAATAATAATAATAATAATAATAGTAATAATAATGAAACTGGCCAATTGTACGTCGTAGTTTTCGTTCTTCATCATTTAATCATTTTTGAGAATTATTTTTAGAAAACAAAATCTCGTCTTTGATGTTTTCGATCATCCACCCCATCTTTTTTGGACCTATATCTTTTGTTTTTGTTTTGATCTCTCTCTCTCTCTCTCTCTTTCTCTTTGAAAAATTTGGTTTTTTACCCCCAAAATTGAAAAGTTCATCAAACTTTTTGTCTTCTTCTCTTTGGAGATGCTTCATTATTGCTGAAGTTAACGAAAATTATGTATGATTAGATTTTTTACTTCTTCAATTATCATTGGCCATCATTATCAATAGATTGGAAAAGATCAAAAATTTCTGTTCGAATCGAATCTTTTCTTTTTTTTTTGTTGCTACTCGATTTTTTCATAACTCCCTTCAATTTTTAGCAAAGATGTCGATTCCGTTAGATCCTCCTCCTTCTCATCATCTTCAACAATTTTTTCACAAGGAATCGAAAACAACAATGTTTCCCGAGGATATTTGGATCATTGATAAAAAATCTCGTGATGGCAATCAATCAGTATCGAGTGCGATGAAGATTGACGAATCGTCAATCAAAGATGCAAAACAAGATGGATCAAAAAATTACAAATGCTTTGATGAGCTTCTATCGCAATATGGTTTTCTTAACTTATCTGAAACTCTTTTCAAACAAACGGAGCAATTGTATCCTGGGTCCAAATGGAACGATTTGAATCTAACCAATGATGAGATTATGCTATCGAATCGCTTCAAATGTTCGATCTATGATGATGAAGAAGATGATGATGATGATCGAAGAAAATGCTCCAAAAAAATTTGCTTTTTTAGCTCTAATTCTTCCGAAGAATTCGCGAAACATCTTCAAATCAATCATTGCAAAGAGTTGTCATGTTTTTATTGTCAAAGTTTTCTTGATGATTATCCAATCTTTCAATCATCTGATGAATTAGTAAGTTAGGATTGCAATGCTTCGAATTTGTTATATTTTCATACGTATTTATTAATCCACAGATTGATCATCAAAAAAGCGAATTAAACGGATTCAATTACCAATGCAATTTATGTTTATATCGTGCAAAAACATCTCACCACGTTCTCATTCATCAATCATTCGAACACACCGATTCTTTTGTGAAAACTTTAAAATCATCTGCTTCGAAATTGAAATCGACAATTGATGAGAATGAAGGCGATAGCAATTTTCTAATAAAATCACTTCTAATAGAAGATTACGATGAAAACAATGAGAACTTTTTGTGTAAGATTATCGATTGTTCTGATCAAAATCAATCCGATCCATCGATTGATGAAGAAAAAAATGCAAATTTGCTTTTGAATACTGACGATTTGAAAAAGAATGGTCTATTCTGTGTCTATTGTACTCAGCAATTATCAACATCACTGAAAGATGGTGAAGAGGACTATGATTATTGGGTCAAGCATTTTGTTCAAAAACATCCGAACAAAAGAATTCTAGCCTACGATAATTATGAAACACTTGATTCGTTTCGTTTCGAATCACAACTTGATGCAAAAGAATTTCTTAATGAACTATTGGATCAGTTAGGTAATCAATGATTTTGATCAGATAAGACTTTTTTTCAATTTTATCTTATTTTAATAGAAAAAACTTCAACTGTCAAACTTTTTGACGAGAACATCATGCAACAAGCATTCGATTGGTTTAATGATGAAGCAGCGAATAAAGGAACCAAAAGAAAGAGTGATGAAGTTAATGATGACGATGAAACTGACGGTGCCGATACATCTTGTTCCAACAAAAATAAACGTCGTCGATTATTAAGTCGTTTGATACCGGATTCATTGTGGGCTAAAACAAAAACAACTGTTTCAATAGCTGCTACCGTATTCGTAGCTTTAGGATTGTCGCAATTCGCTCAATTAATACCGACTACGTTGCAAAAACTGATCGATTACGATGATTCTACAGCATCGGCATTATAATCAATGAAATCTTCCATTGAGAAGATATTTTGAGTATAAAATATATTGCATTCTAGATAGCACAATCATTACATTTTTCTTTTTGCTTATGGACATCTTCAAACATTATCATCTGATCGCACGAAATTCCTGGACATTTTTTAGACCGCAATCGTCATAGACCAAAAAAATAATCTTAGTTTTCATTTAGATAGACATATCCGAACCACTGCTCTGCATAATTTGCATAATTTTAACATTCATAATTCGATTATGAATTTTATATTATTTCATTTCAATCTCTACAATTTTCTAGTTGCTTATTCTTTAAATGTTTTAATTCTTTTTTTTTTTTACTAGAGTTAGATTTGAAAATATATCTTCCATATAGCATTCCTTACCAGATTTTTTCACTTCTTCAATGCTTTTATTCTGTTTTTTTTTTCCTATAATTGAATCCATTTTATAAATAAATTAAATCGAGGGGAAAATTCATTACCTCTTTTTAAAGTTTACTATTTATTGAAAGTTTTTTTTTTCGCTTCGAAAGGTTTTAGTATTTGGCGCGAAAAGAATTGAAGTGAAAAAAATTGAAGTTTTTGAAATTTTTGTTTATTCTTCTGGCCTCAATCTCGTTTCATTTCAATTGCAATTTTCGCCCAATCTTTTTAGGTTGCAATATATCTAAGTTTTTCTTTTGAGAGAGAGAGGAGTTTAAAATGAATCGAAGTCGATTGAATTTAGCCGGCGATAATGATGCTCACAATCATCATCAAGGTAAATTATGCATTGTGTTTAGAGTTCGAAATTTAATCATTTGTTTGTCTGGGTGGTCCCAAACTTAGAAGAAACAAACTCAGTTCAAAAACCAGATTCGAATCGTTGTCGAATTTCCGAGAATCTAGATAGCGATCGTTTGAAAGATGTGGAATCATCATCTTCGCTAGCATCCTCATTCACATCGAGTGTTTCGATGGAGTTCGATGATGATAATCTTAGAATCAGTCCATCCACTGAGACCTACGATCATGATGATGAAGATGATAATGATGATCAGGATAGAGAGGAAGAATATTTGTTTGAAGAAAATATTCTAGATAATAACTTAGGAAGGGATTGGAACATTGCCATGGAGAATGATGGATGGAATGATGAAAGAATGGAGAATGATGAGGATCATTACAACAATGAGAATAATTTTCAATTCCGTCTCGATGAAGGCCAAGATGAGGAAGATATTAGACAAGATTATCTTCCAACATTTCAAAAAGAGTCTATGAAAAAATTCCGAAAAATTGCTACTGGGAGAAAAAAAAATCTTTATGCGAAAAATAATTTTCAGAATCAAATTGTTCAAACAAATCGATCTGGTTTATTCGATAGGAAAACATCAAATCATCAGCAATCGAGACGACCGTTTCAAGTGTTGATCCAATCACCAAAATCACCTGTCTCTCGATCTTCATCCCCATCGACAACGAATGATTCGAATCGCTTACGAAATAATCGGCCCAATTTTTGGGGTAACAGAAGCAATCTTCAAGATGAGAATGGTGTGGCGAGACGATCGGCAACCAAATTAAACAGCTATGTCGCTAAATATCGCTCTAAATATTATTTCTATTTCGATTTGATCAATGGTAATTATCCACAATTGGTTCGAAAACTAAGTGACGATACAGAGATATGGCGAATGTGTTTCAATATCTATTCGAGTGGATTGCGAAATAATTTAATTATTCATTTAGGTATCTCTATTTGAAGATTTCCATCATCTAAACTTATCTCTAATTTTTCATCGGGTCTCTGAATGTGACTGAATGATTCCATAGGTGAGATTCATGCCTTCTATCGAATGAATCGATCGATTAATGAGAACCAAATGGAATGGATTTTTAAAGATTTCAATTTCTACCAAAATAAAATGCCATTTGGATTCAGAATCTCGTTGAATGTTCTAATCGATATCTATTATCGATTTCTCAAATCCGTCTGTGTTAAGAAGGATAATCTTTTACGAAAATTTCCGAATGTTTCTTTTGAACATCAACGAAATTTTAATAGATTCGAGCGTAATCTACAAACGATGAGAAATCGTCTGAACGAAGTGACCATTCAAGATCGAGAGATCAATGATTTCACTCGAATCGATTCAAACGATGATGAAGATGATCGTGAATCAAACAAAGAGAATGTTTATCCAAAACGACGATTCGTTTGGCATCAAAATCGACGTCGTCATCATCATCATCACCGAGCAACACAAGAATTCCGTGGGTGGAATTCTCGATCGCCAAATCACCGATCTGGATCGTATCAAATCATCGATTCGAGATCACAACGAAATAGAATCGTAATGAAAGACCACTTTGAGAATTACTACGATGATCAGATCGCTGATTCGTTGCCAAATAATTCATCAGCACAAAACTCAACCACCAATAATCATCATCATCGTCATTATCCACCCATAATGAATCGAATTGATGGATCTAAATTTCGAAAATTCTATCGATTCAAACCAAACCATTCACGTAGCAATGATAATAATCATTTACGTGAGATTGAAAACAATAGAGAAGGTGGTGGTGGTGGTGGTGGTGGTGGAGAAGGCGTTTGTAGTTTCTGTGGCACTCAATCTCAATGATGAGAGATTCATTTGGAAGTTTTTGATTTTCAAAAAAAAACAGAAGTAAAAACAGAAGCAATGAAGAAGAAAAAAAATAGTAGGGAGAATAAAAACATTTTGATTTGAAGAAAAAAAAAATTAAATTGATTTGCTATGAAAACTCTCTATGATCTTTCGAAATCGTATTCTTTCTCAATTTGACCAATTTCTTTTGACCGAATAGCGAATGAAAGCTATAATTTTGTTTTTTGTCCCTCTCGAAAGAAATCCGAATCTCGGATCACCTTCATCTTTTGAAATGAATGGTTAGTGAAATCTTTTCGAACTTCCAGCTCATCGTTTTGTTGAACCGGAACTATTGAGAAAATGATTTGCAAATCAATTTTAATCCTTTTCAAACTGCTTCAATACTTTCTTTCTTTATTTTTTTTCTCTCTCTCTCTCTCTTTTGTTTGTGATCAGTTCTGTTTGGGAGATAGGTAAATAAACCAGAAAGAGTAATTTCAGTGTTATGTCTGTCTACTTCTCTCGATTTGAAACTTATTCAAATGAATCAAAAACGCACCTCGAATCTAGTTGAAGCTAACATTTTTTGTTTGATTTTTGGGTTTTTTTCACTTCCCCATCCTTTCTGTTTCGTTTCAGATTTTCTACATTGCTATTTTTGTTTGTTTAAATAAAAGTTCAGTGTGAATGTTTTTCGTTTGATAATAAAACAAAGTGAAAACGATTGTATTCTGTTAAAAATTAGAAAACTGTGCTGTGTTTTGCAACAAAACCAATTTGAACGAAAACGAACCGAGCTAAATTGATTTCAATATCATTAATCAATCTCCTATTAGAAATAATAACATTCAATTAGGTTACAACTCTCGATTGCTAGGATTTAGGGATTTAGGGAGAGGAAACGATTAGGGATTTCTCGTTTCCTCTCTGAACAGAAAAAAAAACATGAAAAAAAATTTGTTTCATTTCCATCACATCTCCTTTTGGAACGAGATTGAATAGAACGAGAGCTAAGGAATACAAACGATTTCAGTGGGGAATAAAACAATCGAAATCAATTTTCTTCTCAACGATGTTTTTGAAGCTTGAAAAAAGAATGGAATGCAGAATCAGAGATCAAAGGAAGAAAAAAAATAATTTACTTTAATTATTTTCGGGTCAATGATGTTGATTGTGTTGAGAATGAGAATGATGTTGATCATGGCCATCAGGATCATGATTAAGAATCTCATTTCTTATCGTTACAAGCTTTCTCCTCTCTCTCTCTCTCTCTCTCTTACTTCCTTCTAGAACCAACTAGGTTTGATCTCTGGATATTGGATCATTCTAGATCGACGATAGAGAGTGAATCAAATGGACGTATTGACAAATTTCTATTGTCTTATTCGAGGACCAAACAAGGGAGATTCGGTGATGCGATGCATTTATCTCTCACTCTCTTATCAATCATTTTGGATTAGTTTCAGATCAATAAAGAATTCGAATAAAGAACAAAGCGTAACGAAAATCATCTATCTTTATCTATCATTGTGATCTTCACCATCATCATCTTAAACGACTTCTTCTCATTATATCCAACTTAGTGCTAATCTAACCTCAATATTTGTTGAACTGCAAAGATAATTTCAATAAATTCTTGCCAATTCTATGCCTAAATTGAAGGTTGGAAAACAAAGAAACTCATTACTCTATTTTTTCATCAATAAAACTGCAGCTTTTGTGTGTGTCAACATAAACTTTGAGCGAGTTCACTCTCACAATCAAATAACCAGCAAGTACTGTTTGTTGAATTCTTTTTGGACTTATGGTCCATAGTAATCTTCCTCACTTTTCCTTCTAGGCCTTCGATCTCAGTGTTTGGATCGCTTTCTTAAACTTTTCTGAGAGGCAGAAGGAGAGAGAGAGAGAGAGAGAGAGAGAGAGAGAGAGAGAATGTGCCAAATCCAATGAATTTTGAATTAATCCACCATTCACTTTGGTACGTTTGTGGTCATTCATGGTTGGGAGATTCATTACTGCTCCTTCGAATTTCGATTCTTTTAGATTTTCTCCACATTGGTCCAGAGATGGGATATTTTTTTGCGTAGCTATGTCAAAAGAAGCTTTCTTTGGCAACAAATTGATTCAATGAACTGTAATTTTTTTTCGATTTCTATTGATATTGTCTCGTAGTTTTTTCTTTTCAAAACAAAAAAAAAATTCTTAAAAAATTCGAAACCATTTTTTTCCTTTCTAGCTCAAAATGTTTCGGTCAGCCATTAGACCGATTAGAATGAGAGAACAATAAAAATTTCGCTCCAGTTTAATTAATCTTTCTAAACGCTTCGATAACATTGTGAAATGGAAGAAAGTGTGAAAAATGGATCCCATTTTCTCTCTATATGTAGCAGAACGAGAAGCAAAAAGTTACATTCAGATAGAAACTTGCATGTCGTACACGTCCTCTCGCACAATCGATTCATAAAAAAAAAACGAATCACAAAGATAAAAACACAATCACTTTCGGTAAGGCACTTACTGTTTCGATTTCCGATGAGAAGTGCAAATTTTTTCCTCTCCTCTGATCCTAAATTATCCAACAAAAAAAAAGTGAAAAGTTTAGAGAGAGAGAGAGAGAGAGAGAGAAAATGAAATGATTTTGATCCACAGACAATCATATTGTTATTCAGTAAAAAAAAACGTCATAACAGTGGAAAATAATTTTCTTCGATTCCAACAACACATTCCATTCGAAGATGTTAGGCGAGAGGGGACTCGAAAATGAAATGCAAACTGAAAAGAGAGAGAGAGAGAGAGAGAGAGAGAGTGCGGAAAAGAGACCATCACGAAAATCAAATGAAATGTGAAATGAATAGCCATATAATTATTTGATAAATAAAATAAATGGAAAAAAAATTTCATATGCTGGGACAAGTATTTTTTTTTCTGTTGCGTTCAATTCGAACTTCAACGAAATGTTTCGCATTTTTCTTCCCAAACATACTCGATCTCTTTATTGAATCACATTCATTTAATCTGTTAAGTTTAGTTTCTAAGAAAACGAATTTGGGTTCAAAAAAATAAAAATCTACGACATAAACTAGACCTAGAGAGAGAGAGAGAGAGAGAGAGAGAGAGAGGGCGGGAAAGAGATCAATATATTAGATTATGATTATGATGATTTGAACATTATGATGGTGTTGATGTTGATCATTGATGATTAACTCAATCAACCGAATCATTTTTTCTATGAACTGTTCAATTCACCCGTTTCTCTCTCTCTCTCTCTCTCTCTCTCTCTATCGTTTTTGTTTGGCCTTGGAAATCATTGGTATCAATTTTTTTCCGTTCCAAGACAGTTCCAAATGACAATCTTATTTGTCTTTTATCTAAAATTTTTCTTGATATAGTTAATAGTTTGGAATTCTCTCTCTCTCTCTTTCTCTCTCTATGCTATTTTGATGTGCTTCTGTTTTTTTGGGCCATAGTAAAAAGATTTTTGGATTTTGAGTGAATTCTGACGCTACCAGCATGACTGAAGCAAGAATTAGAGCACAAATAATCATCGTTGAGAAGTGGAAAGAATCTTTATGTAGCAAATTTTTGTTCAGTTTTATTTCTTTTCTGGATCAATAGAAAATGCTTTTGTAATTTGCTATTTCTCGATCATAAATTTCTCAAAGATTTAAAAAAAAGAAAAACTGATGACTAATTATTTTATAAAAGAAGAGTTTTTGTTTCGTGAAAAATTCACTCCGCAGACGCCCACTCTGTCTTTAACATTCAATCGATTCTATTGGATTAAGTACAAGGGTCCTAAAGTCTGCTCTGTGTTCGTGAAAATCTTAGAGCGAATTTTCACAAGTACTAAATTGAATGAAGAACTCTCTTCGCTAGTCTCATGTTTTATTTATTCTTTGTTTAGGAATCTACTCTTTAAACCTTGTACTCAACCTAATGTTTGGGAAAGAAATTAATCGAATAGCACCGGACCTAAAAATTAATTGCGCAAAATTTAAGAAAAAAAATTTCCCAAATCAATCGGCAAATTTGTTTTGGTAGGTTAGGTTTTGTTTAGAATCAATCGATGATGGAAAAGATATTAATTGAGTATTTAGTTTGGAGATGAAACCAAAAACACAAAAAATCGATTCATCTCTTTAATCTATTCGTATTAATTTTTTTTTCTTTATCTCAAATTCTTATATTATCACTTCAGAGATGGGAGAGAAAAATATAAAAAATTCATCTCTCAATCAAACGAGTTTGTTTGTTATTTGTTAAAGAAAATTGATCAATGATCAAACAAGAATGACAATACTGTCGAGACTGTCTATCTGATCTACGAGACTTTAGTTGGAAAACCGATTGTTTTGATTCTACTTTCTATATGAATGTTTCGAAATATTAATACAGAAAAATAATGATGATGTTATAAGGCGAAACTATACTATCACTTTGTTTTTTTTCATTTTTTTTCTGGAAACCAAATGAAAATGAGGGGATTCAAGAGGGAAAAAAAATTCTATGATTAACATTGTTCATATCAGTTTGATTCGTTGAGGTTATTCCAGAATATTTTGACAATGAAATTGATCATTTTTTCACATCTAGGAGCATGAAAATTCATCTTTTGTACTTCAAAGCTTTGGTTTCGACAACTCTGAACCTAATCCCTCGATTGCTTTATTTGAATCAATTTCCTTAGCGGGATGGGAATGATATGTCTCCAATTTCTAAACTTCAATCCAATTCGATTTTCGACTCATTGCACTCGATTTTTGGAGGCTTTTGGAAATTTTAAATCGAAAAGCAAAAAAAAAAAATCCACATTTTGATATTGCTGGTGTTTTTTTTCAATAATAATATTTCGTTGTCAGACGATTCATTCCAATTGCGCATAGATTGGCGTAAATTATTAATTATTTTTCATATTTAATTTTTCTGAAAAAATAATTTTTCAATTTGTTTGATCCAAACTTCCACTTCCATTCGAACATCATTCATTCGGAGAGATGGAAAGCTTATTATTAATCCAAATCATTTTGGTCCGAATCTATCTGGAAATCCAAATAAACTTCCTATCTCTCTCTCTCTCTTTTGCCTGCAAACGTTCAAATGAATCAATCAAAATTTGAGTTATAAAAGCGAATATTCGAACCATAAACCTCATTCGCACCTCATAGACAGATAGAAACGGGGAAAAAAATTTCTCAACAAATCTTTTATGGCGAAAAAAAAAGTGGTCAATCCGTCCGCTTTGTGTCGCATTACTCTATCCTAATTTGAAGAACGCTTGATTCTGAGTGAAATCAATTGCCGATTCTTAGAAATGAAGAATTTTTTCTTCTGCTTGTTTGATTGAAAATTTCCCCAAAAGAATATCGTAGGCGTAAGCGATGTCTGCATTCAATTCAATTCACTTTTCAATGCAATGTTTTATGCATTGATAAAAAAAAAGAGGAGGGGAAAAAAATCTATGGAAAGATGTGGTGAATGCAAAAGGAGGGGATGTTTCGAAGCTAATCGAAGGGGAGGAGCGATTAATGAATTATTTCGGCCTCCGTAAAAACAAAACGTATCTCTGTGTGTGTGCGAGTGTAAACGTACCTTAGTGTCGTTGTGTGATTAATCTTATTTGGGTATTTTTATTTTTTTTTCAATATAATATTTTATTGAATTTTTCGCTATTTTTTTTTGTGTTGCTTTGTTTTCGCAATTCTCGAGCACAGCATTCAGTGTTTTTTGTTTTGTTTTTTCATTGAAATTTTCGTTTATTTTTTCCCCCGCTTTAATTTTTCATACCCGTTCTGTTTTGTTTTTTTTTTTTGTTTTGTTGTATTTTTTGCTTGGTTTAGTTTTTTTCCCGCAAAACAAAAAAAAAATCTGAAGCTAAACAAACAATAGTGAAAAAAATTTTGGTTTGAATAAATTATCAGACAAATTAGATTGCAAATAATGGCGAATTATTTTATTTTATTTTTTTTTTTGTTTTTTTGCGTAACGAAACACACCGACACCAAGACAAAAGTGATCGATTTTTTTTGGGGGGGGGGTATCTTAAAGTTTGGTGCTCTCTCTAAAACAAAGTTTGAAAGAAGAGAATCTTCTGCTAGTGATGCAGAAAAAAAAATTTTTACAAAAACATCGTATAGATAGGACAAATTAATTTCAATTTTCTCGAAACTAGAATTCTATCTAATCGTTAGATTCCACTTTAATTTGAATAGAAAAAAAAACTATCGAATGATTTGCCAAGAATCCAAAGTGGAAATTGACAAAACCTGGACCAAAAAATTTCCAGAAAACGATTGTTGTTGGCGATAGAAAAGAAAAAATAAATCGTTAAAAGAGTTAGAAATGGTTTAGTTTTTTTCTGCCAAATTGTTTGGGTTGTAAAATAAAATCCAGAATAAACTAGAAAAAAATAGTGCGAAAATTCTCCAATTAATTTGGATTAAAAAAAAAAAAAAAAGGAGAAGAGAAAAAAAAGAATCGAGAGAAGTGAAAGAGATAAAAGTTTTGGATTTTGTGCTAATTTTCCTCTCTAAATTGAGAATCGAGTAGAACAAAAACGCCCCTCATACAAGGAATAAATTTTATAGGCACATCTTATCTATCTAGCTGGGAAAAACGATCAATTGTTGTTGAGGGAACGAATGAAAGTTAGAGAGAGAGAGAGAGAGAGAGAGAGAGAGAGAGAGAGAGAGAATCAATTAAATCGATTAAATAGACCATATAAGTTCGAAATTGAATTTTATTAGACCCTCATCACTTTTGTATGGGCCTAGGGTCTAGGATGTGAATGTCGCTATTATTATTGTTGTTGTTGTTGTTGTTGTTATCATCACCAACTAGATCATATTGATGAAGAACAAAACGAAAGAGTTACGATGCTAAAAGTAATAAATTTTTTTTTTGCTAAATGTAAAACACTACTATTTTTTTCAATGATTCTTATTATTACTCATTTTATCAATGAAAAAATTTGATATATCTGATTAGATTTTATTTATTGAACCAAAATTGAACAAATATTGATTCTGATAATCATATGTGTATGGGGAAACAACACATCAACTTAGAACGTGCATCAAGAACTCGAGAAGTTTATTTTATTTAGGTTTAGGTTTAGGTTGAGCATCTCTCACTCTCTCTCTCTCTCTTAGTTTCTAGAATCTCATTTTTTATCCTTAGTTTGTTTGTGAAGAATCATTGGGAACCTAAAAGAAAAAAAAAAATAATAATCCAATTCTGATCAGATAGTTTTAGAACAATAAAACCAAAGAGAATGTTTGAGAAACTTAAAAAATTTATAACACTCTTTGCTGATTGTAGTGAGACAGAAATTGGAACGAATTCGATCCATCAGTTTGATTGTTTCAAACTGATGTTTTTTTTTTGTTTTTGCATCAATTTTATTATCGTAGAAATTTCTCGATATAAAATCTTACAATCTACCTAATCTAGCTTATCTCTCGGTTTCAAGCATCCAATTTATTGATTTTAATGAGAATCTTCTTCAATGAGAATCCAATCATCCTCTCCTCCTAAAGGTACTGGTTGTGATGAGAATGTAGAACAAAAAGAATTTTTTTTTTTCTGTACAAAATCTAAGAAAAAAAAAAATTCGAAAAACGGAGCTTCGGAGCTAATTTGTTTGGTGTGATGAACTTATTCATCATTGTCCTTGACCATTTTTTTTGTCTCTTTCTCTAAACGAAAGGAATCGAATCGATATTTTCCTGTAATTCTGTGTACCATAGATACTAATAGTAAAACATAAACAAAATTTACATCACCATCATTATCGACAGCGTCAGGGATGAGGTTTTTCAATTGATTGTTCGATATTGATCATTTTCAATAACGATTAAAAATAATTTGTTTATTTCTGGATGTCGATAATGATGACAATGATGATGACAATATCGCATGAAGCAAATGTGCCAAGAAAAAAAAAACACTAAAATTTTGGCTTTTGGCCCATATTTGATTATATTTTTTCTATTTTTTTTTTTTCGATTATCATCATTGCTTCGTTCGTTGGTTCGTTCATCTATCAAATTTTCTCTGTATTTTTTATGGATATCTCAATTTTTGATTGTCTTATTTGTAACCAAATTGCTCATCGATCATCTTGATCGAAACCTTCTTTTTCTTTTCTTTCTTATTGTCGTTGTTGTTGTTGTCGGTTGATATGATCCATGAAATTATTATAAGCTAATTTCTATCTATTTTTTCTCTGTCATTCATAGCAGAAGAGAGAGAGAGAGAGAGAGAGAGAGAGAGAGAGAGAGGGGACAATGTTGCTGAGATGGTAAAAAAGTTAATTTCCGAGTGATAAACTTTTTTTATTCTCTTTTGTTCTTATGAAAAAAGTTACTTTCGAGACTGGAATGAAACTTATTCATTGAATTGGGCGTGATTATTGACAAATATTCTCTCTAATTTTGAATCGATTCTAGATGATCAGAATGATTAAATAGCTAGATTAAGAAAGACACTTGAAGAGAGAGAGAGAGAGAGAGAGAGAGAGAGAGAAATGATTCTCTCAATCCATCGATCGATGAGACAATTCGAGAAATTTGAATCTAGATCAACAAATAGATCGAAAGAGAAACAGATTTTTGAAAAAAGAGATCAAGAGAGAGAGAGAGAGAGAGAGAGAGAGAGAGAGATAGGAAGAAAATAAGAGAGAAAATCTCTAAGCTTTTTCTTCGGAATCATTTCGAGATATGCGGCAGAAGAATTTTTTCTTCTTCTTCATTTTGGAACTCATTCATTCTCTTCTATCACCACCACCACAACCAGCATCATCATTGGCTGTGTCTATATAAAAATCTCATTGCATCGGTACAATCAATCCCATATCAAACTGAAGACCAACAACAGAATCGATCCATTCAAACACACCTACCCTATGTATAAAACTAGAAAGCTTTTACGCATACAATAAGCACAAAAGTACCTTTTGTTAGCAAAATAGAAACAGAATTGAAAATATTATTTAAATTTGAAATAAATCCAATACTGTGATGTCAGTCGAAATCAAAACCTAGTGATGGACTAAGAAAGTCGATCGGAAGTCTTTTTTTAGTGATTCGAAAAAATCCTCTTAATCGAAACAGTATTTATTCTAATTCTTCTAGTTGTCTCGTCATTATTTTTTTCTGTTACTTCCGACAGGAAAAAAACTTCATTGTTGGCTTTGAAAATTTTCATTTTTTATCTATTGTCTGCATTTTTTATATATTTTTTTCAGACCCATAATCTTTGATGATGAATTTTTAATCAAAAATTGCAGCGATCATCGAGAAATTGTTCAAATCAGCATCAAAATGGATCTTTTTTCTTCATTTTTCACAATTTGTTTGTCGACATTGAGACGTTTTTGATGTTTTTTTAAGTCGAGCTTTTTGCTCATCAAAAATTAGTTGAACTAGTTGGCTGTATTTTTACAAATATTCGCTCGAAAATGACTCGCCCTTCAAATCTAATCGGTGCAATCGAATTGATTTGATTTTGCAAACTCATTTTTTTTTTTTGCAAATTCATCAGAATGCAACAAAATTTGTGATTGAATTCCGCTTGATTCTACTAAGTTTTTTGCTGCACTAATAATTAAAGAGAAATAATTACCAAAGATTTTTCCAATCATCGGCAACATAAACCGATCAAATGATGCAAAAATGGCCTGAAGTTTCCTTATCGGATAATGGCTTTCAAGATTCATCAAGGCTTGTATTTTTTTTAATGGATTGTCTTGTGTTTGTGCTTTTATTTGTCTATCCAATTTTTCATAGCTTGGTCCTAATCACACTAAGCCTCATTAATGAAGTTTCGAAAAATGGAAACTTCCCTGTGGATATTCGAAAGCTCCACATTAATAGCTTATGTCGAATGGATCATTTTATGTCTTTTTTAATATGAATTCTCTTCAAATCTGATCTGTTGATGTTTTTGTTCAACGTTAACCAGTGTTGATGGGGTTCGATAATGTGTAAATAAACTAATAAAATCGATGATCATGCTTCAAAACACACAATGTAATCACATTGACAAATGTTAACTTTCCGGCAAAAATTCAAAATTCAAGTCATAAAAAAATCAATAATTCAGTGAGAAAGGCATTGTAAAAAAAAAGAATTTTAAATGATAAAAGTATCTAGATTAAAAATACTATACTTTAAGATAGAAAAGAGAAAATAGAGCGAGAAAAACGGACCAAAGAGTGTAATTTCAAAAAAAAAAAAACTTGCCTATTTATCAATGTCATCCAAGCTTTCAAATTAGGTCCAATTTTTTTTTAGTAGAAAATATTAAAAATAAATACAAAATAAATAAAGACAGATTGCTCTTGAAGATAAGATAGTGAATTTTTTTCTAAAAATTTCGAAAAAAAGGTCAAATAATCAAATCAAAGAGAGTTCACTGGACATCGGATGTCGATCGAATCAATGTAGGGATTCTGATGATAATTCCCTCTCTTTCTCTCTCTCTCTCTCTCTCTTTTGCTTTCACCGCAGAAAAAGAGCAAGAATTGAATGAGTTTCCATAGGAAAGAAATCTGCTTTTTAACATTGAAAAAAGAAGACGAAAAAATTGTCTTCGGAAAAGAAAATCGATTGAAACAATAAATCGATCGATCAAAACCGGAAAACATTCCAGGCAAAATGCTCGCTCCAACACCCATCCCCCGTTTAGGAATGCATTAGGAGATTTTTTTTTGTCCGCACAAAAATAAACCCCAACAAGCTAGTAACGAACGAACAAACAAACCAGTGAACCATTCTGGAATGAGTAATTCTAATTTCACTAATTGAATATTAAAAAATCATATCGAAATAGATCGAGAGCAAAAAAAAAAAAAGAGAAAGAAATTTGGACGAAAAATTTCATTTCTTTTTCAAAAAAAAAAAAAAAAATCCATCAGCTAAATCCGCTTTACCGAGAGAAAAAAATTCAATACTAAATTTGCCCTTCATTGAATTTCATTTTAATAAAGCTTTCTTTTTTTTTTCTTTGAAATTCAAAATTCTTATTTCGGTTCTGATCTGTTGTTTCTTTTCGTTCGGAAAGAAGAAAAAAAAATCGATCAGTGATTGAATTTAACTGGCGTATTTCTATCTATCAAATTCGGATATCCGATATGAAAATTTCACAGAACTCTGAGCAGAAAAGCATTGAAGATAATGTTTTCAACGAAGTGAATCGACTAAGAAAGCAAACAGAGAGAAAGAGAGAGAGAGAGAGAGAGAGAAGAGCAAAACTTAATTTGAAAGTTTTTCAAGTTTTTCCAAACGAACCATTCTACCATAATTATGGCCGCTTTGATTTAAAGCGGTGTTTTTTTTCATAAACTTCTTAGATTCTAAGACTTAGAGCATTAGGTTTCATCTACATTATTGAGAAAAAATGGATTCCAGACAACGTGACTCTCTCTCTCTCTCTCTCTCTCTCTTCCTCATTGTTTGCCTTGATTCGATTACTTTTGATTGGATCCCAAAAGAGTCTCACTTGGATTCTCATCGATTTTAGGGGCAGTGATTTTTTTTTGTATTAAAACTCTTCTTATAGTATTGTTCTCTCTTCGATGATGATGATGATGATGATTATGTTGGTCTGAATAATCGCTCAATTAGACAATCTTCAAGCAAAATTCTCCGTCTTTATCTTTGTCTGATCGATTCAATTTATTATACCGATTAAAGATTGTATCTATTGAATGTTAATTCTATCGATTCAATCAATTCAATTTAGATCTCAAAACAAATCAAGCTCTTTTTAGAATTCGATATTGAATAGAATTCGTTGGATTTTTTTATTTTTTGTTTAAAATTATACACCCAAACACGAACACCTGGATTAAAATGATCGGGTCTATAATTTTGTCTTTCGAAATAAAAACCTAGCAAATCTATTATTCCTTACTTGAATCGGATTCATAGTCGTAGATGACAAACCTCTTTGAAAATTTCATTTCTCCATCATCGAATCATTCAATGAAAAAATGCGTAATTAAATCAAACGATCGATTTGTTTCTGAAACATCATTGTTTTTCTTTTTCAAAAACAACACCCCCATCAACACCATCGCTTTATCTTCCATAGTTCAATTTTTGTTTGCTGGTATTTTATTTATTTTCATTTGGAATCGGAAATTCGTATGTTAGTCATCAGAACGAGAAGGATTGTTTGCTGATTCCGTTGAATAACAATTGTATTAGTACTCAGAATTCTAATAATAATAATAATAATAATCTGAATGATCATTTTTTGTTCGCTAAGAAAAACATTTTGAAAAGTGAAATTGTATGCAAACAAGATGTTATTGAATTTCTTTTTATAAACTCAATGTTCTCTCTTTCTCTCTCTCTCTCTTACTCATCGAACTCAATCATAATTTTTCTTGAAGATTATATGGAAGAGATAATAAAAATCTAGAAATCTAGAGCAATCATTAGGTTTGCGTGTGTGAGGGGTGTATAATTTGCACAAAATCAATCATTTTTTTTTTCTGCAATGACAATATAATTTTGGATTCGGATAGATTCATTCAATCCTTTTACTGCTAGCTTCTTCTGATAAATTTCAATGAAAGAAGATTTTTTTTTTAAACAGAAGTTGATAGAAAGAGTTCATCCATCATCATACCTAGAATCTAGAGTCTAGAAAAAAAAATATCTTGAATTTCGATCGTTTTTTTTTGATCTATTTTCAACGTCTAGATAGTGACCGTTTGGATGGATTTTAATCCATTTTTTTTTGTTTCGTTCCATTATGAATCAATTCTCATCGAAAGTATTGTGGCACTTTTTGTTGATTCTCTCTCTCTCTCTCTCTTTCACTTTATTTGTAGTGTTATGATAATAAATCCAGATACAATGTTTTTAAGCTTTGAATCGCTGCAATCATTCAATGCACATCTATTCACTACAGTTTCAATTCAATTTGAACACATTCTGTTTTTGTTGTTGTTGCTACTTGTTTTCTCTAATCACAAATTAGTTATTTTGCTTCCTTTCACATCACTAGAGTTTTTTATTTTGATTTGATTATTGTTTTCGAAATGGAAGCTAGAAATGAATGAAATTATCTAGAAAGTGTAACGATTTGAGATCTAAGTAGTTAAGTGATTGAGATTCGAAACAAATTTCTTTGAGAAAAAAAAATTCAGCTAAAATCAAACAACTTCAAGAGACACAGATCAGTTAGCT
This sequence comes from Sarcoptes scabiei, assembly GCA_020844145.1. Classification (NCBI taxonomy): domain Eukaryota; kingdom Metazoa; phylum Arthropoda; class Arachnida; order Sarcoptiformes; family Sarcoptidae; genus Sarcoptes; species Sarcoptes scabiei. The sequence goes on along the minus strand of CP080490.1, from coordinate 3,050,725 downwards.
AAGATCATCATCAACGATGACATATCTATCATCACAAATTTGTAGAATGAATTGTGTCTGGAGTGAGAACAAAAATTCTCTAATCTTTTAAAAATCAAGATTTCTTACAAAGGGAACGAAACAGCGATAGAGAGAGAAGGAAAGCTATTAAATGAATAAATAATCGATTGAAATTCAGAGAGACCTAGACACATCTATCAGAACACAAAAGGAATGTTGAGTGAGCGAAAATCAATGAAATGCCCATGTCGACTTTGTTCTCGATCGTTTCAACGATTTAAACTTAACGAACCAAAGCACCGAGTACAATCTAGAATGTTGATTTCGAGATGTCCAGACTACAATCACTTGGATTTTAGGCTCCTCTTGGAATTTAGTGCAGACATCGTCCCATATCTCAAGATCGAAACAATTATTAATATTAATATTGAGAAAGACAATGAATGGAGATTAAAAGTTAATAATTCATTATGCCATTATTTATTTTGTTCTTTTTGATTTTTAGATAGATTTCCATTCACTTAATCCAATGAATTCTGCCAATAGCACTTAATCTGATTCTTACTAATCTTCTAGGTTCTCTCTTCATTTTGTCCTCTATTTTCACAACAAAATACAAACATTATAAATAAAATTTGAAAATTTCACTAAAATCATACGAAGAGTTAGGCCTTGAAATTTTGTCAAATAGATTTCGACAGAGTAACGAAATATAATCGAAAGAGAGACACTTGTGTCAGATGTTATATTGATTAAAATTATGTTCCAATGATCCATTTTGGAACATCTTCCTCTCATCTCATTCAACATTTCTCTCTAGCCTTCTCTAGATATGATTCAATCTAGTCACAGTGATCGGTTTTTTCTAGATCTGTCTCAATTTTGATTAGTCTGATTGTTTTAGTTTTTCACTTTCCTTTTTCCTCTTCCCTTTATTTTTGAATTCTCGATTCGGAAATTCCCCAATGAATATTCTATCAAACGATATTTACAAATATTTGAAGAAATCGTGAATTGTTTCACGGTTCGAGAAACCTAACAAATTTTCTCTTGATGATTGGCATTGATCAAATCAATCGATTTTCTTTGAGAGAGAAGAAAAAATGTTTCAAATCAAACAAAAACAACGACACTATCGGATGTAAGAATCAACAAGATCAGAATCATCAACATCGTCATTTTTGTTGAAGAAATTAAATATTTGTTTTGAGAGATGAAAATATTCTGGTTTATTTCAAAAAAAAAAAAAAAAAAAAAAAAAAAAAAAAAAAAAAAAAAAATGAACCCATCACATCGATTTAAGCGAAATGCGATCGAAGAGAAATAGTTTGTAAATAGTTTGATGAATACTTGTTCAATTTATAGGCTTTAAAACAATTTTCCTCTCTACATAGCCACTTAATTTTATTTTTCTCTAAACAAAATCAAAAAAAAAACTGAGAATTCATTCGATTTCTAGTGATGAATAAAGTCTTATTCTAATCTCCATCTCTCTTTTCCAATTCTTTCTCTAGAGACTTTTGTTTCTCTCGCAAAAATTCTAGTTCTGACTTTGGCAATCAATCAGTAAACGTTTCAACAGTCCACAAACACCAAAACTATCTGACATCAAGTGATTATTATCACGTTTTTGGCTGCGAAAAAACAAATCGAATCAAACAGATTCAAATCATAGATTATCTGACAGTGGTGATAAGGGTCTAGCTGTGATGGTTTCATTTGTAAACAAGATCAAAACGGAGAAAAGCGGAATTTAGGTCAATACAAGTTTCAATTTTATTCAACAAAGAAGAAAATGTTGCTGAAAAAATTCGGACAAAATCACTAAATTTAAGAACAAAACTAACTGAAGAGAAAAAGAAAGAGTACGATAGATCGAAAAAGCATCACAAACGATATGGATGATGATGATGATAATGATGGCGGATGTGAAACAAAAATCCATTACGAAACGATTTAGAATAATTTCATTCAATCAGAGAACTTACGATTTCATCATAATTGAATTAATCGTTTCTAAATCAACAAAACTAGAATCGAAATCTTTCACGAATAGATTACGGAAAGAAGAAAGGGTTAATTTTTTGGTTTCTAGAATCACAACGAAGCCACAAAAATCTATCCGAAAATTAATCGTAACAATAAATCTGGATGTGAAATTCATCAAAACATCTTCTTCTTCTTCTTCTTCTTCTTCTTCTTCTTCTTCCTCCTCTTGTTTTTATTCTTCTCAATCATCTGCGTTGAGAATTTTATTTGTGATAATCGTCTTGATGAAATCGTTGTGGCTTTCATCAGCATCATCATCATCATCATCAGCAACAACAACATCGTCATTGACATCGACATCGGCATCTAGATCGAAATCATCGCAAACCGCTACAACGATAAAATCATTAAGATTAAGACATTCTAAATTGTTTCGCTCGAAAAAATTCTCATCAATGTCAAGCGAAAATCAAACAATCTCCGATTCTTCATCGCCATTATTTTTGTTCTCATCATCTCTATCTTCCTCATCTAAAACTTTTCCCTCGATTTCATCATCGCCATCACCATCACCATCACCATTATCTATAGCTTCATCATCGACATCATCATCAGCGGGGGCCGCAGGACTGGTGATTGCATCTTCACAATCATCATCATCAGCATACAACTATGATGATGGTATATTTGTATTGATGATTGATGAAATCAATTAAAATCTTCATTCTCTTCTTTTTTATCTATGTATAGAGTCGTTGAGAATTTTGATTCAAATCAAATTTAGATGTTGCAAATTATTTGCACGAGTTCCTCCCAATGCTCTCAGAAGTTCTCGTTAGATTTTTTCCTCTCCCTAGTTTTCTAATTGAATTAAAATCCATTAGAATTGTGAAAGAAATTCTAGAAAAGAAAGAAAATCTAGAATTCAAATTGAATTCGAAAAGTTTTTCTCTACGGGAATTACACTCAATCTATTCAATCAGACTACATCCTAACAATATCTATTCTCTCCCTTATTTCGGTTGAATTTTTTCATTCCAGATTTTCTTAATTAGGATTATAATATAATGCGGTGTGTGTGTGTGTGTTTTTGTTACAGAACTTTGTGTCATTAAAAAACTAGCTTGAAGCAAGTTTTTTAGATTTTCACAAAGTTTTTTTTTTCAATGCCAACAGCAGAAGATTCAATGACGAATCCATTTGATAACAAAAATTGTTAATAATTAAAGGAATGAGGTCTAGCATTTAGTATCGATGAAAGTATTATTTCATTTATTTCGGGCTCAATGTGTGCTCAAGGAAACACTTGGAATGAAATAACTTCTATAGAGTGCTGCTTTGAGTACGAGAAAATCTCTTTGAATTCGATCTTTTTATTTAAGAAATGAGGCCAAATTGGAAGTCAACGATTTAATTGATTGACTGGAATTAATTTATCTCTATCTAATCACAATTACTTGAAAAAAATCAGAGCTAGACACGTACATTCGGATTCATAGAGCTTGAATTGAGAGAGAGAGAAAGCGAAAAACTTAAAAGTCCTTAAAATCAAATTAAAATCGAGAAATTCTCAGCTTAATATTCGTCTCTCGGTCTCTCGTCGGAATCGATTCGGTTCCAAAAGAACGCATAAAATCGATCTATTAGAAAATGAATGAATTTCACCACAATGAATACAATCATAGGATCCAAAGATCTAAGTGATTGATTGTGAATCCATTCAATGAGAGAATAGAGAAAAACTGACACAAAATAAATTTCTCTCAGAGAGATAATTTTGTAATAAATTGGAGAGAAAAGGTTTTGTCCGAAAACAGAAAAAACAGCACCAAGAAATGCTCATTATGAGAAGGAAATCGATTTTTTTTTCGTACCTTTATTCTATTCACTGTGTTAGAAGGCAACATTACCCGAGAACGGTTGGTAGGTATTCATCGAGCAGATTAGATTAGAATGCAACCTCTATTCTCTATTCTCTCTCTCTCTCTCTCTCTCTCTCTCTCTCTCTCTCTTCCCCTTTATGGCTTTCGGTTTGGTTACGATTTGACAATTAATTTTCCCAGATTTTCCACCTGGAAAATTTTCGCGTTTAAAGCAATAATTTTTCACCTGAAAACACACCACGTTGAATGAAGGTCTAAAAATAAAAATTTAATAGACCAAAAATTCAAATTTGAAAATAAATAAATCGAGATTTCTCCAAGAACTATCGTTTCTAATAGAACGAGAGAGAGAGAGAGAGACGGCAGCGAAGGAAAAATAATTAATTTCAAATTAAAATTCTTGCATTTTTTCAACTCTCTAACAAATTTCTTCATTCTCATTTCTCAAATTTCCAAATCTTCTCATGCAAACGATAGTAATGATAATACTAATAATAACAATTATAATGAGGTTTTAGAATTAATTTTTCCAAAAATCAACGATTAAATCAGACCCAATAGTTTTGGATGGATTCTATTCACTAGCAGCAAGTGACTAGCTTGCGGTTAAATGCAATCGATAGGGAGAAAGAGAAAAAGAGAGAGAGAGAGACGGACAGAGATATTATCGACAAAAGAGAAGAAGAGATAATCAAAAAAAAAAAAACAAATTTCCTCTCCATTCTTCTTTTCCTGTTCCGTTTTCATTGTCGAAATTGATGTAAATAATTTGGTAAAACATACATACAAGTAGATAGAAGTAAGGAGAGTACGAACAAAACTCTTTGACTTTTTTTTTGTTCACTAAATTGATTCCTTTCGCACTCAAATTACATTTTCGGCAATTTTATTCTGAGAAAAAAAAAATTTGACTCTAGATTATGTTGAATCTTTCAAAAAAAATCTAGTGAGATTAGAAAATTTGAGAATTCATTTTCTTCTCGCCAAAAAAAAAAAAAAAAAAATTCCAAACAAATTTGAAAGCAAAGAGAAAAATCAATCTAACTATTCTCTCACTCTTTTTCGGTCTAGACACTTGAATCTATAGAAACTCTTGACACTAGATAGTATATTGTGATGGAATCAAACAAATTTGAAATTTCTCAAATGATAATATCCTATCTACGATCTTTGTTTTTGTAGAAAATTGTTTCTATTTTCTTCCTATTACATCAGACAGAAAGGATAGAGTAGAATAAAGAGAATGCTGAAACAAAACAGATGCAATCGCACACGATCCGGAGGATCGAGTCGGGGGCAGAAAAAAAAAGAAAAGAAAAGTTAGAGAAAGAATCGCAAAAAAAAAAAAATTCTGTAGTTCCTAAAGTTTAATATTTATTATTCATAAATTCCTCGATAATCTATGATCCGCTTATCTCTCTTTCACTCAACTCTTTTTTTTTTTTTTACTTTCTTATCTTTTATTTTTTCACTCTATCCATCTACAATCTTCATCAATGTGATTAATCATCATCATCATCATCATCATCATCTCCATCTCCATCTTCATCCTCATTGATTATCGATTTTTTCTTATGGATCCAAGAGAATGAAAAAAATCTATTCCAACAATATCTTCGCAATCAAGCCCTAGAGACACCGATTCTGATCTCGTTGATTTTGATCTATGCGATTTTGATTTTTATCGGCGCCTTCGGTAATGGACTTGTTTGTTTGGCTGTGGCACGTAACTCACGTATGCGAACCACACAGAATCTCTTCATTGTGAATCTAGCAATCTCCGATCTTCTTCTCTGTTTCTTTACCATACCATTCTCTTTGGTAGAGATCGCTACCAAATTTTGGCCTTATGGTAAGTCAAACGCTTTAGAGCTAAGATGTTTACTTTTTTTTTTGTCTCAAAAGTTTCCTTATCAACACAGAGTCAGATGTCTGATCTGTTGATGAAGAACCAATGAATGAACAACAGATCTTTTTAATCAGCTTCATTTGCAGCTAATTTAAACTTTACACGCAAAAGAAAGAGAGAGAGAGAGAGAGAGAGAGAGAGAGAGAGAAAGAGAGAGAGAGAGAGAGAAAGAGAGAGAGAGAGAGAGAGAGAGAGAGAAATCCAGAAAACCGGTACTCGATTAAATGGGCAGCAATCTTTTCTAATCCTTTGCGTAATTACCATCGATCCCGTAGATTCTTAATTCGGTAACTCTTTCACAACCTTTGTCCTTTTCCTTACAATAAAAGCCTATAATTAAACCTTTTAATTTTGATTACTTTCATCAAAAAATCTTCGCAAATGAGTCTTTCAATGTGATTGTGAAGTAAAAAAAAAAAAAAAAAACTCACATCTCAATTGGGCTTGATTCTATTTTTCCGATGAGATATTGATTCCATATTTTCTTTTTGATTCATCTCGATTCTTTCCAACTCTCTATCAGACATCCAAACTAATTAATGTTTTATGGAAAGAGAAAGGAATGTTTTTTTCTTTCATACGCTATTCTCTTAGTCTATGAGTGTGTTTGCTCTGGGATTGTGTTCGGAATCATTCTAATAATATATTCAAGAATGTTTGTTTAGTTTTATCGTAACGAAACATCCTCATTGTTAACAACGAAAAGAAAAAACTGGAAAAAAAAACAAAAACAAATTAAAGCTTTTCTTCGGTAGCTAAGAAAAAAAAACAAATTCGAAACAGAATGAAGATCTAGAGATGAAAAGATCTAAATCCAAGAAGAATAATATAAACAATTTTTTTTCTATAAAAAAAATAAAAATGAAAAATCAAAAAACCTCGATGTCACTGTAACTATATCGAACAAACAAACGAATAGAAAAGTGAACATCATCATCACATTTGCCTGCATCAAGATAATCTCTTACTATTGGCATATCTAAACATTGAAAGAAAAATGAAATTCGATAGATTCTAGATGGAGAGAGAGGGAGAGAGAGAGAGATGATGAAATCATCAAAGCGAATCCAAGCTAGACCTAAAATTTAACCCAATTTTTTTTTTGTTCTAAAATACAATAGAATTTTCATTGTACTGTTTTTTTGTGTTTGTTTTTTTTTTGTTTTTCTTCTTTTTCATCTTCTTCATCTTCTTTTGATGGCCAATCTGCTTCCTCTTTGATCTGTTTCTGCATGTGTTTGTGTGTGTGTTTGTGTGTGTATGCTTTGCTAAATCGTTTGGAACAAATGAAACATTTTAGGGAAAGAAGGTCTAGTAGAGAGGGAGAAAGAATAGGAGAAAAAAAAATTCTCCGATGGAATTTTCGAAATTAAGCCAGCTGGACATTCGCTGTAATTCTTCGATTTGCTTGCTAGCTTGGTGCTTTTTTGAGATTTTCATTTCGATTCTTTGAATTTGATTTTCTTCTTTTTTATTTTCGTTTGTCCATTTGTTCGTTTAAATTCTACTTATAAGCAATCTTAGCTTTTCTTTTTTTTTTTTTGGTTTTTTTTCTTCCATTCTATTTTGTTCTCTTCGTCTCTAGATTCTTCTCTTTCTCTCTACTCATCCGGCTCATTTCGATTATTGTTAGATTAATTCTCGATCCCATTTTTTCATAGTTTTTTCCCATTTTTGGTCTTTGGTCTTTTTACATTTTTGTTTGTATTCTTTCAAACAAACAGAGTATTAATTTGATTGATCTTCGATTGAGGGGGAAAAACACTCTTCTATTTTGAATACAATCAAGCATATGAATGGACATCAAATGGTCAATGAATCAAAGAGAGAGAGAAAGAGAGAGAGAGAGAGAGAGAGAGAGAGAAAAAGATCTTAGAAATCGAAAACAAAAATAATTTGTCTAGAATGCTAAAGTTTGTTTCGAATGTCGATCGCAAATTATTTTGTGATTTCTTCCACAAAAGCTGCAAAGTTAAAAATATTATTGAGACTAATCTGAATAAAACGATTGGTAAGACAACATTCAACAAGAATTTCAAGCGATAAAGCAAACATCAACGATTGTTTCATGAAGCTGATTTAGATGCAAAAACAAAGACAGAAAAACTATCGAATATCTCTCGAATCTTTGATTTTGTTAGCAATGTGGAAATGAATAGATTACAATCGTAAAAAGAAATTCACCAAGATCGTATTCAAATATTCTAACCTATCGATATCGAAAATCACATTAATATCCGGCGAAAAGAATACAAACGTTTACTAGGTTCGATAAAAATCCACCGAATCGAATTGTGATTTAGCTAGAACATTGATCGAGTATCTTTACGACTAGAATCACACAAAATTGATGATGATTTGTGAGCTTCGAGCGAAGAAAAAAAAACTACGCTAATAGAAAAGGTTGTCCAAAAAATTTAGGCCGAAATTATTTCCGGAAACAAATGATGCGATGTTCGCTAATCAAAACTCATCTTCGTTCATTAATATCACTTTTGTATTCCAAGCTTAATTATATTATTAGAATCGCATTAATCTTTATGTAGAAATGAGAGAGAGAGAGAAAGGGACAGAGAGAGAGAGAGAGAGAGAGAAATCGGATAATGATCATAATTACACCACCATCATCAGCATTACGATGATGACCGAATCATTAGTTTTCAACACACAAACATCTTGAAACAAAAACAAAATCAGCTTTGAAACAAATCTCATTGTAATCAAATTATGTTGTTGTCATGAAATCTTATACAAAAAAAAGAAAGAGAAACAAAAAAAAAAAAAAAAAAATACAGAATAACACACACACACACACAAAATCTTTTTAACCTACAAGAACAAAGATTTTCACCCTAATCTTAGAAATTCTCATCTGATTCAATTAGAGTAATTTTTAATCCAAATAAAATATTTGTCTACAATCCTAGCCTAATCAAATAATTGATTCAAATTGACTCTTTCGTTTTTTTTCTCTACTCAATTTCAAAGGTGTGACGATGTGTAAATTAGTTCTAACATTAGAAGCGACCTCGATCTTTGTCTCTACTCTTTCAATTATTGCAATCGCATTAGATCGTTACTATGTGATTCTATGTTCAGTGAATCCAGAAAATTGCCGACAAGAAAGGGTCCCTATTCTCTTGAAATTAGTAATAATCTGGATCATTGGTCTAATACTTTCGTTGCCATTGTTTTTGGTCCGTACTGTTGAATCTCATTTCATTGGTAAGATGCTTGAATGTTACCAGATTTTTGTTTACTTTCCATCAATTTTTCAATTCTATTTACCATCTCGAATTTTTCTCTCAAAGGTATGGGACCAATCGAGACCATCAACTTTTGTATCGAAAAATGGCCGATCGAGAACGGTAGAGCGTACTATTCGGTCCTTTCGATGCTGATTCAATACGTTGGACCGATAATAATTGTTTCAGTGGTGTACACTCGACTTTGTATGAAGCTAAGATCGCGAACTCTAAGAAGAACATCGACAACACAATTGCCAAAACTTCGGACGCGATTACAACGTAGAGCTCGAAAAACTAATATTCTATTGATTTCGATCGCATTAATCTTCTTCATCTCTTGGTTACCATTGAATGTTTTGAATATTGTCGCTGATTTCTTCTTTCCGGTCAGTTCATTTCGTATCACATTTGCCATTTGTCATATGTTCGGTGAGAAGATCTAGAATAATCGATTTATTTTGAAAATTTAACAAATTTGTTTTTGCTGAATTTTTTAAAATTTCCTTGTTTTCTTATTTTATTTTCTCTGTCTCGATACAATAATGATCCTTGAAACAAATAGGAATGTCATCATCTTGCTCGAATCCTTTTCTCTATGGTTGGTTAAATCAAACGTTTCGCAATGAATTCCGACAGATTTTTGATTCTTTGAAGAGAATTATTTGTAAAGCATGTTGTTCACGTAAGCTTCCATCGTTGGTGATTAAAGACGATTTCAGTACGGTTCAGGGCAAAAATGGAGATGATGATATCGAAGATGATGATGATGAGGATGAGGATGTCGATCGTATAGATCTAGGTATGAATAGCTTCACTAGATCGATCGATTCGGATCGATCGTTTTCATTATCGCCAAGACATCATCATCATCATCATTATCATCGCCCATACCAACACCCCCATGATGAGAATAATCAAAAACATCGAATTCTTCATTATCGAAGCAATTTAGCTCGTTACAATAACACCGATGACGATAGTTTCGCTGATGATGATGATGATAGAAATGGAAAAAAATATAATGATCAAATCAGATACGATCGCAAACATAATTTTCTTAATAATTTTCATCATCACCCACATCATAATCGTTCACTTCATCATCATCTGATCGATTTTGATCCAAAGAAAAAACAATCTGCAAATTATCATAAAAATTTACATAATTTTCATGGTGGCGAAGATGGAAAGAGATTAGCACGGAACAATTTGGTCGCATTCATAAAGCGAGACATTCATGGAGGTCTACATAAATCCATTTCATCTCGATTGAATTCTTCAAGCGCAACAAAAGTATCGAATAAATCATTTCCATTGTCGATAATGACAGATTCGACAAATACAACAACAACGACCACGACGACAACAACACAAACATCGCAACTTAATGAAACAATTATCGATACGATTGAGGATTGTAATAATAATACTAATTGTGATGATCGGTTCGAATCTGATAAGAAACAAATCGATCTCGGTGATGATAACGTTGATGGTGATGTGAATGCAAATGAAAGACAACAAGCTATTTGTTCTGATTCTAACGAGAATGCTAATAATATGATGTTGGATGCTGGTGCCGATGGACAGCATCGATGCCAAAATCATTGGCCTGCAAATTGCCTACTAGATCAGAATGATCGAAAATCTCCAACATTATCGAATAGATTAGGTCCAGCAACAACTCCACCATCAACATCGAGAACCAAATCTTCTGAATTGATTTCGAACTCATTCAATGAGAACAACAATCATTCTCCTCATCAAAACGGGATATCGTTGAGAAGTGAAACAATATTAGAATCAAATCGATGTGATCGAGAGAAACAATCAAAAACATCGATTGATTTGCTACCAAATAAAATTGATTCTGTTGAAGATGATGATGTTGGTGTTGGTGATGATGGTGTCGAGCGAGATAATTTGGATGAGCAAAAAGGGGATCGAAAAAGTTCGAGAGAACTTCGAAACGAAGACCACGATGGTTCTAGAGAAGAGAGGGGAAACAAATCCATAGCGAATTCTAATCGAATTACTAATAGCAATCATTATAATAACAAATTCAAACGACTATCGTTGACTGATTCAAGAAAGCGTAGGAAAAAATTCTGACGCCAACGAAAAATATTGCAATATTTTCTTTGGCCTTTTCTATCGTTCGGAATATTGCTTGGAGATCCGTTCCAAGTGGATCATACCGAGAACATCACCATCGAAACGTTATCGAATCGATAATCGTTTGGCGCTTATCACAAAATATCTTTTTGTTTCAAGAGTTTTGACTCTCGACTTAGAAACAATCACTGATTTCAAGCTGTGTGTGTGTTTCGCAAAGAATACAACAAAGCGAGAAAAAACAATCAAAGAAAATAAAACGAATAATAATGCCGATACTAATAATAATAATAATCCTAGAAATTATTTCAGGATGGAAACGGAATAAATCGAAATCTATGCGATAAGAAGCAACCCGAAAAAACAGAATTGATGACCGAGAGAGAAGAGATCATTGAAGCAATGTAGATGAGAGATCTTGAATCGAAGTGACCGTTTTGGACCACAGAAAACGTTCCAAATTTCCAGAAATCGAGGATTGGAATTAGCTTTGCTTGCTCTGTCGTTTTGATTTTGTGCCTATATAACTCGTACACCAACGTCACATTCAATTATCATCATCGAAGAAGAAATGGAGTTGAAAGTTTTTGATCGAAATCAATGAAACGATGAAAAATGAAATTATGATCTCATCGGGTTCTCTCTCGGTGATGTCGATGTTTTTATGCGTTTTCGATATTATTATATGAATCTATTGAGTTGCATCACAATCTCGTTGATAGATTCTTGTTGTTCGGTTGATCGATTTCATATGGAATCCAATCATCTTCATCATTACCATATTCATGCGAACGAGAAGGATTTTTTTCTCCCTCTCTCTCTCTCTCTCTCTCTCTATCCCAAGATGGACAGCGATGTAATGCAATTATGGACATAAATTGATGGCTGTCGTGAAAACGACTATCATTTTGAAGCTAAGACTATTGTTGATCATCGGATGTTATCATCGGATGTTTTTATCTCTGATCAGCAGATCAGAGATAAAATAAAAATCTTAAATACTATTGTGGCCTTGAGCTTGATTTTTTTCCCGAATCGTTTCGATTTCTCACTCTAATCGTTCTTGTTATTATAATAATTGCGAAAAAAATTGGTCAAAAAAGATCGAATTAAATAAAATCGATGAAAGAGATAGAAAGAGAGAAGAGCTAGGAATTTCATCAAATTCTATATCTCATCTTTTCTTTTGAATTTTCTTTTTTTCCTGACCTTGCTTCTCTCTCTCTCGTTTCAATTGTTGATTGTATCAATCGAGATCTAAAGAATTCGTTATGAGCATTTTCGTTCTCTTCTCTGAAGAATAAATAAAACGCGTTGTCTTAATTTCTTTTCCAATTAGGAAATTTCATCTTTCCTGTCTGTTCTATCCTTTGTCACCTTTACTCTGGAATATTCTAATCAACAAACTCCTAGACACTTTTAGCTCACCTAACGCTTCAATATATGCGTATGCTGATGACCTAACAGTGATTTGTTCAGCAACAAATATCGAGGATTTACATGTTGCATTGACTGACTCTTTGAATTTCATTAACTCCTTCTCAAACGACAATCAATTGAAAATCAACTTTTCGAAGACCAAGATTTTAAATTTCCATAAGCTTTCATTTCCTCATCCAATAAGCATCGATTCCAACACCATTGAAATTGTAAATAATGTCAAAGTTTTAGGTGTCATCTTCGAAAATCATCACATCAAATCCAAGATTAATTTCACCAGTCATATCAAAAATGTTGTAAATAAATCCATTAAAATCAAAAATTTAGTCTTTAATTATTGTAAAAATACATTCGGAATCGACAGCAGAAAGCGCATCAATCTTTATAAAGGTCTTATAAGACCAGTCATGACCTATGCATCTGAAATATGGATCGATCAAATAAATAAAAAACAAAAGAGTCAACTAGAGTCAATGCAACATCAACTGCTGAGAAACTCCATTGAATTGAAATCTCGGGATGAAGATCATTCAACGAATAGCTATTTGATGAAAATAATGAAATAAATATTGAAAAAAAAATTATTTATAGCAGAGGGAAATAAAGAAGATCGAACAATAGAGTAGGCGAACCGAAAATAAGCATTTGTCATTGAAAAAAAGATCTGAATAGAATAGGAAGAGAATATTATTGTTACAGATATATGATAAGAATAAAAACGAATTCTGATAATTTAAAGCAATTGATTGCGAACATTAAGAAGATCATTTTGTTGCGAATAAAATTCATTGCTTTTTTTTCATTGCAATTTTTCATTACAGTACTGGGCAAACATTTACCCACACACTCATAAGATGTGGTCTATTTTATCGAATTCGAGATTATTATAATTTTTGATCGAATAAGCGGATGTGATATCGCATGCATTGCTCAGTGGGTGTGTGATTGTTCCTCTACTCTCAAATTCGTTTGAAGATTCGAGAGAATTCTCGGCAAAATAGATTAGATCAAGATCTCCGATTTCATTCCGATTCTAAATCATTTTTTCGATTTTATAAGAATATTTGCACTCTTGTAAATGAATCTATCTAATTCCTTTCCTTTTCCGATTGCCATGTTATACCATTTTTTATGCTCCGAAATCCGAATATAAATGTCTCGAATATGGATGGTTGAATTTTAATAATTTAATAGCAGCAAAAAAATTAAGCTGACCGATTTTTGATCAATTTACCATGATAATTCAGGAAAGAATGCTGAGCTTTGATTGATGTCGATCAAAGGATTGATTTTTATGACTGTTTTACACAAAAACCAGATTCCCGATGACTAGAATATTAGAGGGACAGGAATTGAGATGAAATTTGCTTTCGAATCGACATTGCGCAATACTAGGCTCACTTAAGTGATTATAGACATCAGCTGTTTGTGGCGCCAGTTTTTTTGTTGTGCTTCAGAATTTTCTCAAGCGAAAATTCAATTTCGATGTCACGAGTATTCATTAATTTGTTTGTAAATGTTTCGACCGAATTTTGTTCTTGCAATCAATTGAAACTTCATCGAATAACCGATTCATACAGCCGTTTGAGTAGAATTTTAAAGCAAATCAATATAAGAAAACCAAAGGCGTCTGTGGAAGATCATCGATTTAGGAAAGCACCAATGTTTCTCTTCAAACCTACTAACGACAACACCAAAATCGATTATGATCCAAGTAAATCTAAGTATGATCCGATGGCGGATGCTTGTTGGAATCTAAACGAAAAAGTTCCTTTCATAGCTCTTGCTCACACATTTTCGGCTATCGAAGAGATCTCTGGTCGTCTAAAAAGTATCGAAATGATGAGCAATTACATGAATTCAGTCATTTTATTATCACCAAATGATTTGGTCAAATCGATCTATCTTTGTTTGAATAAAGTCGCACCTGATTACGAAGGGATTGAACTTGGTCAGATTTCAATCCATTTATTGCCTACATCATTCAAAGTACTAACATTCTTTTGTCTTATCTAGGCATTGGATCTTCCATACTGATGAAAGCTCTATCAGAGGCGACGGGTAGAAATATGACCCAACTCAAAAAACAAATGACGGATGTCGGAGATATTGGTCTTGTTGCTGAAACAAGCAAAAGTAATCAAAAATTACTCATAAAACCAAAGGCGTTGACAGTGTCAGATGTCTTTGATTCGTTCGAAAAGATAGCCTCGATGACGGGTCGAAATGTTCAATCAAAAAAAGTTGATCTGATCAAAAATTTGATTACTTGCTCGAAACCGATCGAATCAAGATTCATAATGCGATCATTGTCGGGAAAAATGCGAATAGGATTAGGTGAGAAATCTCTAATTTTGGCACTGACGCAAGCTTTCATGTTCTACAAGAATCCGGAATTAAGAAGACAGACCGAAACAGAAAAATTTAAAGATTTATTGAATCACAATTCTAACATTCTGCAGACAGCGTTCAATGAATGTCCAAACTATTCCAAGTTGATTCCAGCATTATTGGAAAACGGATTTGAGAATCTTTCAAAATCATGCTATCTTTCGCCTGGTGTACCATTGAAACCGATGCTAGCGCATCCTACTAAAGGTGTTCATGAAGTGTTCCAACGTCTTGAAGGATTAGAATTTACTTGTGAATACAAATATGATGGTGAACGAGCTCAAATTCATTTTGATGAACAAAATCGAATCCTAATCTATAGTCGAAATCAAGAGAATAATACGGAAAAATATCCGGACATTGTTAAATTGATGCCTGATGTGATTAAAGAAGGAGTAAAAAGTTTTATAATCGATTGTGAAGCTGTCGCGTACGATCTAGCAAATCAGCAAATTCTGCCTTTTCAAATTCTAAGCACAAGAAAGCGTAAAAATGTGGAAGAATCAGAGATCAAAGTTAACATATGTCTTTTTGCATTCGATTTGATATATTTGAATGGAAAATCATTGGTGAAATGCTCACTGAATGATCGTAGAAGTTTGTTGAGAGAGAATTTTATCTTTACCGATGGAAAATTCATGATGGCGATAAGCAAAGATCTGGACGAGATCGATGCCATACAGGAATTTCTTGAAGAATCAATCAAAAACAAATGTGAAGGATTGATGATTAAGACTTTGCAAAAAGATTCAAGCTATGAGATTGCAAAAAGATCATTCAAATGGCTCAAATTGAAGAAAGATTATCTTGCTTCTGTTGGAGATACGATCGATTTAGTTCCTATTGGAGCGTATCATGGTCGAGGTAAACGGACAGGTGTTTTTGGTGGCTTTCTTTTAGCTTGTTACGATGACAAAAATGATGAATTTCAAAGTGTTTGTAAAATAGGAACCGGATTCTCCGATGATGATCTAGCTAATCTCTCAAAATCTCTGCAAGAGTTTCAAATCAGCAAGCCTAAATCTTATTTCAATGTCGATGATGGTTCCAAACCAGATATTTGGTTCGAACCACAGCAAGTTTGGGAAATCAAGTGTGCTGATTTTTCGATCTCGCCCGTCTATAAAGCAGGCATCGGATTGGTCGATCCAAACAAAGGAATCTCTCTACGTTTTCCTCGATTCATCAAGATAAGAGATGATAAAAAGCCAGAAGATTCGACGACCTCGTCTCAAATAGCACAAATGTATCTAAATCAAGAGAATCAAATCAAATTAGAGCAAAATAATTCTAGAGCCAATGAAAACGACGATGATGATTATGTTGAAATGAAAGAGAATGAAAATAATCGCGGCAACAACGATGATGATTATGATGATGATGAAGATGGTATCATAATGAAAAGAAGACGGAGAAAAGAGATCGATGAGTTTTATTAAAATTGATGCTTCACATTTATTTCCACTTCCTTCTGATTTTTTTCCAAATTTTTTCTAATGACTGTTGAACGACATCATGTTCTCTATTCTATGGATGGTTAATTTAAAAATTTCTCAATAAAAACACTACCACACACGTGTATGTTCAATAGAAGGTTTCGGTATTGCTTGCAATACCAGATTTGATCCACGGCTTCAAGTCTGGTTTGTTTTCGTTTTTTTTGTCTGTTTCTATTTGTTTCACTTAGTTTTAGGTTATTTATTTTCTTCATCAACATAGAGATTTTATTAGCAAAGGTTTTAAAGAAGAATCAAAATGCCTTCGGACAGTAAAAAGAAACGTGAAGCTAAGAAAAAAGAATTAGCTAAAAGTAAACATACAAATAATAAAAAAGATGTTGCTTCAAATCAAAACGAAAACGGAGATTCTGGTAATGATCTTGATATAAAATCATCGCTCCCAAAAACTGAAGAAGAAGAGTTAGTGGAGAAATTAGAGAGAGATATGAAATTGAATGCTCAAGCTAGATCTTGTACCGGTGTGTTGGGCATACATCCGCGATCTCGTGATATTAAAATCGACAATTTCTCCATTACTTTCCACGGCACTGAATTTCTAACCGATACCAGAATCGAATTGAATTGTGGCCGAAGATATGGCCTGATTGGAGCGAATGGTTGTGGTAAATCAACATTTTTAGCTTGTCTTGGCAGACGCGAGGTTCCGATTCAAGAACATATTGATATCTATTATCTTACAAGAGAAATTCCACCTTCAGAAATGACTGCTTTGGAAGCAGTTTTAAATGTCGATCAAGAACGCATTCGTTTAGAAGCTCTTTCGGAAGAATTAGCTCAATACGATGATGAAGAGAGCCAAGAGCAGCTGATGGATATCTACGATCGTTTAGATGAGATCGATGCTGATAAAGCTAAAGCAAAAGCGGCCTACATACTTCGTGGTCTTGGATTTGATAAATCGATGCAAGAGAAAAAGTGCAAAGACTTTTCCGGTGGTTGGCGTATGCGGATAGCTTTGGCACGAGCTTTATATGTTAAACCTCATCTTCTTCTATTAGATGAACCAACAAATCACCTTGATTTAGATGCATGTGTTTGGCTCGAAGAAGAACTGAAAACATACAAGCGAATTTTGGTCATCGTATCACATTCTCAAGATTTTCTAAATGGTGTTTGTAATAATATTATTCATTTGGATAAACGGCAGCTAAAGTATTATACAGGAAATTATGATGCGTTCGTCAAAACTCGTCTCGAACTACTCGAGAATCAAATGAAACGATATAATTGGGAGCAAGCACAAATCGCTCATATGAAGGTTACAATCTCATTTATTTCATAATTTTATAATTGACTCCAAATCGATTTCAATTTAGGATTACATTGCAAGGTTCGGACACGGAAGTGCGAAGCTAGCCCGGCAAGCTCAAAGTAAAGAGAAGACATTAGGCAAGATGGTCGCAGGCGGCTTAACAGAGCGTGTTATCACTGACAAAAATGTTTCATTCTATTTCCCAAGTTGTGGCAAGATACCACCACCTGTGATTATGGTTCAAAATGTTTCCTTTCGATATAGTGAAAAAACGAATTGGATTTATAAAAATCTAGACTTCGGAATCGATTTAGATTCAAGAGTAGCATTGGTTGGCCCTAACGGTGCCGGTAAATCTACCCTATTGAAATTGTTATGCGGTGAATTGGTACCGACCGAAGGCCTAGTACGGACTCATTCACATCTCAAAATCGCTCGTTATCATCAGCATCTGCATGAACAACTCGATCTAGATATTTCTGCTCTTGAATACATGATGAAATGTTTTCCTGAAGTCAAAGAAAAAGAAGAGATGCGTAAGATAATCGGTCGATATGGTTTAACTGGTCGACAACAAATCTGTCCCATACGTCAGCTCTCTGATGGTCAACGGTGTCGTGTTGTATTCGCTTGGTTAGCTTGGCAAGTTCCACATCTATTACTCTTGGATGAACCTACAAATCATTTGGATATGGAAACTATCGATGCACTAGCTGACGCCATCAACGATTTCGAAGGCGGTATGGTACTTGTTAGTCATGATTTCCGTCTCATCAGCCAAGTCGCTGAAGAGATCTGGATCTGTGAGAATGCGACCGTAACTAAATGGAACTCAACGATTCAAGATTACAAAGAATTTCTGAGAGATAAAATATTGAAAAGTAATCAATCTGAAAAGAAATGAAATTAATATTTGATATTCTCGTGATGTCGAATTCAAATTCAAATAAACAATTTGGACATAGAAGATTAAATTGAGATGAAATAAACGGATTATATTATTGCGAAATTCGAAAGAATATCGTTGAAACTGAATGATGAAATTTTGATTGAAATATCAAAAAGTCATCGAGAAAGAGAAATAAAGAGAGAGAGAGAGAGAAGCGAAAAGATTGCCAAAGTTATCAAACAAATAGAGAAGCAAGAGAGAGAGAGAGAGAGGAAGTGCAGAAAAAAAATTTATCAGACTACAAACACTAGTATTCTCAAAAGGGAACATATTCCAAACCTATTTCCTTGCCCTCATACACTGGATAGAAATTTTAGGAAATCGAACCAACCAAAAACGTACACGTAATGACAAATTATTAAAAGTTCTAGAGTTTTTTTCGCAACTGATGGAGAAAAATAGAGAGACAGTTTAGCTCTCAACGATGGAATGAGAGAATATGGAACAAAAGAGGAGAGAATATCGATTCGCTGCTAAAGAGTAGAGAATCGAATTCGATCCCACCTCTTAAATAAATTTTAAATTTAATTTCAATTTCCACATGCAAGATATGGGTGATTTCGATTCGATTTTTTTATGTTTATGATCACGTCTATCCACAAAAAAACCCGGGCCTTAAAAACGATCGTTGGAAAAGATAATTTTCAATTGTTTTTGGATAATTTCAATTTTTCTGTGAAATGCAAATTTCAAGGTTAACGAATTCATTATCGAACATCTCTTCGATGATACTGGTGATGGTTTTATGCATTCTATTCGATCGTCTTGATCGATTTCCGGTCCTAGCAGCGAAAAATGAAAATTATCGATACGTCACGCAACTTTCATTTTATAATTTTCAAAAAGTAAGTGAAGAAGACGAGAGAAACTTTGAGCGAAAAATTTATTTCTTTCTCTCCCTCATAATTTCGATGCTCAGATTCGACAATATTTCAACGCGACTTTGGTGGAGGTCGATGAACGGTATCCCGCCAACACCAAACGACATTTGGAATTCGAAAAATTGGCTGAAGAGTTACGATTTAATCGCGATATTTTAGTAGCACATTATATTCTTCCTTACCACGATGATAATGATGATGATGCAAACGAATCCAGAGCTTTCATCAAAAAATTAAACCTAAACGTTACGAACGATCCACCAGTGGTTTTACTTTTCTCTGGAGCCGGTCCCATTTATGAATTAGCCCGATTCGAAGATGAAGCAAACGATGCTGCATCGATGAGAAAATTTCTTCGCATAAAGCTACCAAAAATGATCTCGTTACGATTGCCTGGATGTATCGAGAAGCTCGATTTGATTGCTGATAATTTTGTTCGGACCACCGATAAATATGAACGCAAAATACTACTCACACGATGTCATTCAATGATGCTTGAATTCTCAGAAAAATCCCCAATTAAAGAGGATCGGACAGAGCTAGTAAAATCAGCGAAAATCTATTGTAAACTAATGGAACGTCTCGAAGAACGCGGAGACATTTTTATCGAAAGCGAAACCGAACGCTTACGAAATATTTTGAGGGGAAAACAATCCGATGCGATCCGAATCGATCTACAGAATCGCCTCTATATTTTAGAAACATTTCAATCTAGTCTAGAGCTTCGTACGAATCGAACCGTAGCGGAAACGGTAGTGATCGAGGACGACTATAGAGGTGGAATTAAATCGGACCTCTAATCAATCGGATCTCAATAACTGATCTAAAGATTTCAAACGAGATAGATTGTTTCGCAAATGTTTTCAATTTTATTGTCGATCTTTCTAATAAAATCTTTTCATTGTTTGATTTTCAAGCAATTTTTGTTTCTTAATTGCTTCTCATAATTTTTTTTTATTTTTTTGTTTGGATAAAAATCTTGTTTGGTCTTGTCTAAGTACTCTTCGAATTCGTTTGTTTATTTTGTTTTGATTTTGGTGGAGAGAAGTGTACGTTAGTGATTGTTGAGATGCATCGAGAGTGAACAATTGGACAAAGATATGTTTAATTGATTCAATTAAGATCATTCGTTCGTTCTATGAAGAGAGAATTTCCTTCATTGATTAACAATTTATTTTAAATGTTTGAGAGAAAAAAAATCTTTGATTGAGGGTATGGTATGTGTGTTTGATTCATTTCAAATGGACTTTGATAACGACAGTTTTCGATAGCTTTATGGCTAGATTGATGAGAGAGATTAGAGATCACCTTTGGTGTTGAAAGCTTATCTGGATTAATATTTGTTTTTTTTTTGTATAAGAACTTCAAGATGGAGACAATGTGATTTCGGTGACTATATAATTATCGACAATCATACGATCATAATAATGATGTATTCGAGTTTGGAGAAAAAATGCAATCGTTTTGGTCAATAAATATCAAAAATCATCATTTCTAGGCGTTTGATAATAATAAGTTTTTTAAGCTTTTCGATTCGATTCGATATTTATCACAGATTTTTTTTCTGGTTCGCTGATCAAAAAATTAGATGATCTAGATAATTGTACTCATTCGTTTCAGCTTACATTCAATTCGATTCGATTTCGATTCGAACGAGTTTTAATTCGTGCGACAATCATCGACAAAATAGGTAATGATTCAGCATTAAGCCTTTGATGATCTATAAAGCAAAACAAAAAGAACAGCATCTCTTGATTGCGAAAAAGAGAGGGAAAAAGAAGAGAGTTTGAAAGCGGATTGATCACATCTTTTGGCTATTGAGAAATTGTAGGTGAATGAGATTGGATGAAGATTATCTCCATTTGAATAATGATCGATTATTGATTTAAGAAATGGAATGTGCTGATTCGATTCAAAATAATTCTTTGTTTGGGATCACTTTTTATCTACAAATTGAAGAGATCTGATTGAAATCTTTATGCTAAATTTAATGACAGGTGTCGATGACAGGTATTTGAATTCGATCGAAACAATGGATGAATCCGATTAAAATAGAGCATATCAGGATGTCGTAGCTATTTATCCAGTCGATAGTGAAGATTTGGATGAGGATCAAATATTCAAAATGATCAGTAGATTGTCCAATTTCAATTGTGTTCGAAGATATCAACAGAGTATTGTATCTTCATCATCATTGTTGGATCATTATAAGACGAGAACATACTGATTCAATATTCTCATTATCACAGCTCTATTCACTAATCGTTTTGCTATAACCTCTCTCTTTTTTTCTTTAAAATGATTTTATTTTCCAGTTGAGTCCAATGATATTTGAAGTATTGATTAAGTTTTTTTTGATATTAGGTAATTTAAATCATCCTTTTAATGAGTAAGCGTATCGGATGAGTGACCTCTCTATCATCCGATCACAAGCTATTGATAAAATTGATGAGAGAATGTTCTTGTAATTAGCTTTTTGATTCAAATTTTGATGAGAGAATGTTCTTGTAATCAGCTTTTTGATTCAAATTTTGATGAGAATGTTCCACTATTGATGAAAAATTAATAAAAGTTTGTAAAATTTTATAATTTTCTTCAAAGTATTTCTTATTTCCATAGTTTTTTGCAAAATATTCTAGGAAGAACTAGAATGTAGGCGAAAAAATTGCAAAAATTTGTTTTCATTAGATTTTTTTGCGTAATTCGATCACAGATTAGTTTTTAAAGATGTTCAAGACTGATTCGGTTGTCTCGTTGATATCTAAGATTTTTTTTCGTCGCTCAATTTTAAAAAACGGCTTGTAATGATTAGATTCAATGGTTTGTTTGATTGAGCTTAAGATAATTCGTATTGGCTTGATTTTTTCTTCCTTCTAATATATAACTTAATGGAAACATTGATCATTTTGCTCAATTATTGTTCGATGATAGGTCGTTTGGGAAAGAAATTTAGTCTCAACAATATCGGGTAATCGACTAATTGGTATCGGATGCCATGTTCGTTTCAAGGGCTTTGAAACTATTTCACGAAAAAATCGTTGAGCTGTCGGTGATGCTAAATCAAAATTCGTTGCAATCTCTTCGAAACAAAGCGACTCATTAAGTTTCATATAACGTTCAGTTAGTTGTATACATGATGCTGGAAAGTGAAAAGTTTTCAATGATCGTCCTCGCAATCTAGCCATCGCAACGATATCCATATCGGTCAGTTGATAACCTAGAAATCAAAATCAATATGTTGAGGGGAAAGAATTATGAAATTATAGCTAACCAATTACAGTCAAATCGCTTAAATTTCGACAACGCCATGCTAGCATCACCAGAACATTGGGTGTGACTTTTTTCAAATGATTTTTAGGATTATTTGTATAATCTATCAAAGTGAACGAAACGAGTCGGTCTGAATGTGAACGGCTTAGAACGTCCAACAAATTACATAGAATCATTGAAGAATTTTCCTCTCTGAATTCAAGGTAATAGGCGCGAAATCTTTTTAATGGCATCACCGTATTTAATAAGGAATCCAGAATGATTTGAAAACTATTACTTTCGGTGTGTAGAAGATTAAGATCAACACTTAAATTCGGTAATCTTTCTATAACAGTCTGCCAAACATCTTTAGCGATTCCTGGATGATTGCGATTGTAACGATGAACATTGATGATGAGATTCTGCAACGTTCCAATTCGACTAAGTGTCTTGATTCGTTGTGTGTTAAGAATGTCAAAATCGAACGAAACGTATTGCAATTTATTGAATTGTTCCAGATTATGAAGTGTTGATCGCACAGGAATATAACGATATATATCGCCTTTAATCGAGCTCAAATTCAAACAGCAAAGCTTTTCATTGACACCTGTCTTTAAGAATTGCGTAAAAAAGGTATCTGTGGCGTGAATCACCTCGTGGAGATTACCTAACGAAACATGTTCAAGTTGATTACATTTGGAGAAGAGAAAACGAATCGCTTCGTTAAGACCAGAATAGAGTGACATGAAACGTTGATCCGATATGCATCGAACCAAAGTTGTTACCGGTACAATAGCAAAATATCTAAGATTTCGACAGTTGGCGAAGTAATTCTGTTTTTTGCTCTCATTCAATTCATAGATAGCAACTTCATTTTCGGAAAGAAATTTGATTATCTTGATCAAATCTAAAACATTATGAGATGAATTAGGATCGAAATAAAATGTGATACCAGATAAGAATCTCGAACATTTTTGTATAAATGCTTTAAGCTGTTCATTGAAATTTTTTCGATTCGGTTTGCGATAATTGTGGCTTTGTTGATAATAATAATGATGATTCATTTGGTTTGATTGCGAGCAACAATAGGATTGCTGGTTTTGCGATGATTGTTGATGATAATTAGTAGGATTCGTTCTCAATATTGGTAGCCATACAGCTTCTTGGAGATATTGTTGTAACATATAAGATGCTTTCAATCGAAATGTATGGAATCCAGACGCATCGCTGGCTTCGCTTGCATCGCTCAACGAGAATTTATGGGGACAAAGATTCACTTTTAGATGCTTTTTTGGCCATAATGTTGAATGATATATTACGTTTCGCCATGATGAACAAGTTGTCGATGATCGTAGACGATCTTCTGGTCCAAGATACGAAAAAATTTTGTACAAAATCACTAATGGTAGATTTTTCCAATCGCCTTCCTGTAAACGTTCATTGCGATCGTTATGGTTCGAATGCTTTAAAGCTAATGATGTCGATCTTATTGGTTGAGTCTGATGCTTCGATTGGTTTCGTTGGACAGCTGTTGTTGTGTTGACATTGGTCACAACAATACGGCTCATTTGACGATCTAGAGATGAGAATAGGAATAATTTTTACCGAGAAAGAAAATCGAAATCAAATCAAAACCTGAATTGGAGTAAATTTTAATTCTTTCAAGACCGTATTGAAGAAGAATATGATTTTGAAATTCAACAAACGTCACAATGAGAGACGAAAATAAAGTGATGCAATCGAAGAGACAAAATCAATGTTAAAATTAAGGTTAAATTTTAGGTCAAATGAATCAATAAAACAAATGAAGGAAAAAAAACGACAAATTTTTTTTTACTCTTCATTTATTTATTGAATCCATTTGATTCATTAGAGATGTTGATGATTAATCACCAACCTTATGCAAATCTTGTTTGGGTATTTGCTTCTTGTTGAGAAAAAAAAAATAACAAAAAATTAATATTGCAGCTGATTTGAGTTGCAAACGTTTTTCGAGTTAGATTTCTCTCTCTTTCTCTCTCTCTCTCTCTTCGCTCAGCTCTTTTGCTCCATTCGTTCTCTCGATCGGAATCACTTCTGCTTTTCTCATATCTCAATCTAAGAGCTGCTATATAGCCCATACTTTTTTTTGCTCTATGTTCTTGTTTCTCTCTTCACTAAAGCTTCGAAAATATCAATTTTTTGAACAAAATATAGATTTATAATTTTTAAGAAGAAAACAAAACGCACTGCAAAGATTGAAGAGTCTTTGTTCAGAGAAATAATTTCAGCAAGTATAGCATATAATATAGGCTAGAAATTGTTATGCAATAATAATCTCTCCATATCTGTTTTGCTGATGCTAGTCTAAGGCATCGAGATTGAAAGTCCATCGAAATTGATGGCAATCTAGTGAACAAAGGATTAGTGGTGGAGGAAATTTGAGAACTAATTTTCTTTCAAATCTTTCTTTTTATCTCTCTCTCTCTCTCTCTCTCTCTCTCCCTTTCTGATTTCAAAGAGCGACAAACTCTAAGAATTCAATCGAAATTGGAGAGAAATTTTACACTTGTTACTTCGAAGCTAAAGATATTCTTCGATCAAATTCTAGTGAATCATTGCTCTACCATTGTAATGCTTACATTGTCTTTATTGTTCGATACAAAATGGAGAAAAAAATTTCCACAAAGAGGTACCCTTTCTATCTCTTCTCAACCTTGTTCAATTTGTTCAATCGAATCGAGAAAAATCAATTTTATTGTTTCAATTGTTTTGAATTTTAATTAATTAAAAAGAATGGAATTGAAATGAATGATTTCTCTCCGATAGAAAGGTAGGCGGATAGATAGTTGTATTGTTGGTTGCAATCATTTTGGATAGATATTTACACAATTCAATTCGATTGAGACGATTGGTTAATTTCAATATCTAGATTCGTACATATTTCTCGTTGAACGATGATGATGATGATGATGATGATAGTCTCTAAGATCTTAGGTCACAAATTCTAGAGCATCAATAGTGAAGCCAATGAGATTTGTTGTGGAGAATCATCATTCTGATCGTTTCGATGCTGCCTTTGATGATGTCGATTATGATTGTGGCTAGGTTTCGATTCAGTTCTATCTAATTCTTCTGGATCTGGATAGAATCGAAAATCACTCACTGGTATGCAAGCACTCGAAAGTGCTGTGACCTTCTGACAGCGAAGACCTCGACAGCAAGCGTTTCTATCGTGACCACAAGATTCACCAATATCCAAACACATCATACAGATATTCACTAGATTATTGTTGATACGTTTCACCCCACAACTAGTGCCAGGACAACACTGTTTCTCTGGATGCATTATGTCACAGTGCATCTCTTGAAGACGACATTTTCGACCTTCATTTAATGAAAACAAAACAGAATCCAAGAATCGAATAATTGAATTGATGAGAATTTAGTTTCTATATTTAATAACAAACCTTTTGGAACAAAAATGGCATTAGTTTGATCGTTGAAAAGATTGATTAAAACGAATAGAAAAGTTCCCAAGTAAATCACAATATTTCGAAGTGAATTTATTGAAAGAGACATTGTTTGAATCAGAATAATTCAATTTCAAATCAATGTTTACAATGTTTTGATGGATACAATTAACTGGAGATGATCGAATGATGGGTTCAAAATGAAATGAAAACATCATCTTTTCGATCCAAAAGCATACGCGCGTAGTTTCGGATCTTTTCTTTCCGGACAGTTTATCTTTGCAGAGTTCATCAAGATATCTATGAGACCTGGACGATAGTGGTGATGATAACTAGGAAGCGAAAACTAGTTTCTATTCCTTGCTTAATCGAAACTAAAATTAACATCATCGAAATCACTATTTCGCTATTAATAACTTTCATTGTTGTCGTTTATTAGTTTATTGATTAAGCATCAATGATGAGAAGCACAAGCACCGAGTATTGCTAGATGTTTCTTAGTCTATGCCTCGATGGTGAAGTGAACAATGGCTAATGAAAAAGAAAGGTGATTCGAAATTGGCCCAAAAAATAAAGTGCAAAAAATTAAACGAAAACAAAAAAAAAACAGTCCACAATCGAATAGTAATACGATGAAAGTGGAGAGTGAAAAAAGGATTGAAGTTGGATCGCAAAGTAGAGGAGAGAAATGATTTTCTATTTTTTCCGCATTATATTGAATTCATTCAATGATTGCTGATGGGAGAGTAACGAATGTTAGGATCTCGAAACAAAGTCCAAGCATGGCCAGGCTGTTTGTGATCGTAGCCAACTGTGATGCTAGTCCCAGTCAAAACTTTATAGCCCAAATCAAGAAGTTTGTTGAGAACTCGGACAGGAGCATCCTCGACCCTAAACTTCCAAAAACGTCCATGTGGATCATATTGAGGTTCCGGTTTGAAATAGAGACTATCTTTGATGACAGTGAATGGTACTTTTTCGTGTAGATACGGATCGATGGTTGAAATACGTGTTGGCCCACGATGAAAATCATCGGTGGAGACAAGGACATAAGACATTTTGTAATAGATCGATTTGTTCTGGTCGAATAGATTCCCAGTGGATGATGAGCATGAATTGAATGAGGTTTCAACATTCGGCGATTGAGTCGATGAGCTACGATTAGACATCCGACTCGGAGGTAGACTTCCACTTCGTTTGGCGGAAGTCAATTTCACTCGATTACTTTTCGTAGCAATGGTTGCGATTAAACTCTAAACCAAACCAAATCAAATTTAATAAAAAGGAAACCAGAAAAACTCTCGAGGAAAAAAACGATTCAAACAATCGATTCGATCTGATCTGATGTTTTTGTTTCAATAGCGACCAAACAAATGATTCAAAAGCATTCGATGAGAACGTAATTTAAGATCTCTCACTGGACAATGAAAGTAAAGAATTCAGTGAACAGACAAACGGTGATGGTAAATTATCGTTTCGATCGAATAGGACAAAGTCACGATTGTGAATCGATTATCTTCTCTTCTCTTATTGTCTCTGGATGTAATTTGATTTCGATGTCAATCAATTAAAATCAAAAAGGCAGCCAAAACAAAAGTGTTTCTTCAAGATAAGCAATAGCAGAAGATGTCTTTTCGATCTGTGTTGGCGAGAACTAAATATATCAACAAGTTGGAGGGGAAAAGAACTTCGTTGAAAGAAGACAATCGTATTGGATCGAAACAAAAAAAAAATCTCATCTTTTTCATCGATTTTATTCTTCAGAGATGAATTAATAAATTATAATGACGATGATGTTGGTAGTGGTGGCGAAGGATAAGGAGAAGGAGAAAGAACAAGTGGAGATGATGAAACCGACAGGTGTTCATCTCTCTCGATCATAAATATTGTTTTCGAATTTATTTGGTACAAATTTCATTTTTTTTCGAATGATTTTGAAAATTATGGCCGAGAATAAAAAAATTTTGTGAAAAAAATCACCCATGGTACTCCCACTCAAGTTTTGGTCAAGTTTTCTCTCTCTCTCTCTCTCTCTCTTTGTCGTTGTATTGTTTTCGTCGATTGTATTGTGTCTCGATCGTAATTATCTTGATTGGACTTATCGAGAGAGAGAGAAACGAAATCGAACCGAAAATAATTCACAAGAATTTTTCTCACAATGTTCCTCTCCAGCACAAAGAGATATGAGAAAATGGATGGAATTCAATTTGATTCTCAAATAAAATAAAATCGGATGCGTTACCCTTACCCTCTGTCTTTATTCAAATGGAAACAGTAGAGCAATTATTGCGAAGATAGCAGACATTTCAATTCTCTAGAAACGATTCATTTAACAGGAAGTTGTTGTAATTAGAATCGACAATTTCAATTACATTTTTGAAAGAGTTTCAAAATTCTATCATTGATTTCTATTCAAGAAGATACAAGTTTACTTAGCCAGAATCGAAATCACCAACATTTTTAATAATCATAGTCAATATCCATTCAAAGATAAATTTCAAAAAATTAGATCCTACAAAATTCAAAAAAAAAATGCACAAATTGTTGTATAAATTTTTAATTAACAGATGGCATTATAAAATTAAATCCTCAAAATAGAGTAGAAGCATAGAAGAATGGAGTTGCGATTCTAACGCTGAGACAAAGCAAAAATCCACTACACATCACATTCTCCTCATAAAAGATTATAGAATTTGCTAAGAAGAAGGAGGAGGAAGTCTGGTACAATAGTCTCTATCTGAATTCACTGAGGCTGGACTAGATTCTAGTCTCTAGAAGAACAAAAGAAGCCAGAGAGAGAGATAGAGAGAGAGAGAGAGAGAGAGAAAGTAAGAGTGAGAGAGAAATGAAAAGCTAGGTAGGTTAAGTTAATTGTTCTCGATGAATGTCAGCGTGCTGATGAAACGCGCCATCCATATGTCCAGCATCATCATTCACATGCTTTGGAGGGATCGATTGT
This sequence comes from Sarcoptes scabiei, assembly GCA_020844145.1. NCBI lineage: Eukaryota > Metazoa > Arthropoda > Arachnida > Sarcoptiformes > Sarcoptidae > Sarcoptes > Sarcoptes scabiei. The sequence goes on along the minus strand of CP080490.1, from coordinate 3,021,488 downwards.
TTTCTTGAACCGATTCTCTCTCTCTCTATTTTGCTTTCGTTTTTTGATCGGTGTGTGTGTGTGTGTATGTTTATGCCGACTACAATAAAAAAACGCACGTTGTTTTCTGGTGATAGAAGTTTGTCTCTTGTTCCGAAAAACCTAAAAAAAATTAAGAAAAAAAAAGAATTTGTCATCATAATCTCATTTCCCCTAATGTTTTTGTATGCATTGCTGTTTTGGCATTTTTTTTTGTATCTGTGTGTGAAAACTCACTCTCTCTCTCTCTCTCTCTTTTTCTCTTAAGAACTTGTTCGTTTTTTGAAATTGATAACGAAACCTAAGCGACCAAAATCTTGGCAAAATAGATTCAAACGTTATTGAAATTTGAAACCAAATTTTTCAGCTACTAAATACAGTCAATTTAATCTTGTTTTTTTTTCGTTTGGTTTTTATTATCGATAAAGGTATTTATTGATGAGCCATATGAGTAAGATTTAAAATTTTTTGATTGTTCGTCTTCGAGATCAGACAGAACTTTAGCATAGATTCGATTTTGTTTTGTTGATTTTTTTTTTGTGTAAAAAAAACAAAATTAATCTATTCTATATTTTGTTCAAATTTTATTTCATTCCGTATTGGTTCCGGCTCAGAAATTATTTATTCTGTTTACTTTGTTTGCTTTATTTTCTATTCCAGACAGCTTCGAAATCTTCAAATTGTCGAATGTTTTTTTGAAATTTCACTTTCATCACTATTCTCCTGTTCATCATATGATTATTGAATGAGATTGAGTGACATAAATCACTCACGCCGTCGTTCATCCTATTAAGATCAACCATAATAATTGAATTTCATTTTGACAAATTCATAGCTGAGCCGCCCATCATAATTCTAGATGTTCATTGAATGAATATTAGAATTTATAGTGGCATTCCTTTAGATTAAGCTCATTCTAAATTCATCGTCTGTGAATGTAAAAGAATTCTATTTTTGTGATCATTTTGTCGATTATTTCAAGCGTAGATTTTTATTTCTAACAGCTAGAAGCATTCTTTGATTTGACACAACCATTTCATATCATCATCATTGTTTTTCATTGAATTACGATTCTTTTGTTGACAATTCATATTTCAGTAATTGTATCTCAGATCCTAAAATGAGTGATCGTGAGGTGAGTGATGCTTTAATCGTATTTATTCATAGTTGAATTTGTTTTCTAGTCAAGGAAACAAAATCGTTGAATATTAATTGCAATAGCTTCTTTTTTCTTGGTTTTAGCAATGAAGATGACTAATCAGTCATTGTGATCATCTTATCTTATTATTCTACTTTTTATCAAATTAAAAAGATTTTTAAACTCTACCAAATTTCTCATTTGATTGCCTGTTTTTAAACGAATTTTTTCTTATGCAGGATTCTCTTGATAGGATGGACAATGGATCTTCAGACCATCATGATGATAGATCCGATTCTAATAGAAATTCTGATTTAGAATCTCGACACTCCGCTAATGGTCATTCACCGAGACCTTCAGGTCGCTCACGATCTAGGTTAATAATTGAATTTACAGATCAAAGTATCAATATTCACTCCTTTTTTTAATTCATAGAAGCAGAAGTAATTCCCGTCGATTCAATCGGAAAAGTCGATCTCGAAGTGTTTCAAAAGGAAGAAGTAGAAAACAGTAAGTAAATTTCTAATTTAATAGTTATCTTATTTATCATTATAATCAAATAGTTCACGACATTCTCCGGAAAGTCGAAGTCATCGTTCAAAACGGTCACGTTCCCCATCTGGTCGACGACGTCATGTTGGCACTCGAGAGAATCCTCCGCCCGGTCGTTGTCTTGGAATATTTGGACTCTCAATTTACACTCAAGAAAGAGATTTAAGAGATGTTTTTTCAAAATTTGGTCCAATCGAAAACGTTCAAATTGTTTTCGATGCTCAAACTGGTAGATCACGTGGATTCGCATTTGTTTATTTCGAGAAACCGAATCATGCTGCTGATGTAAGCTATTTGGTTCATATATTTTTTGATGTTCCTTTCTTATTCTCTATAAAAAGGCTAAAGACAGATGTAATGGCATCGAAATAGATGGTCGCAAAATTCGGGTAGATTTCTCAATAACTCAAAGAGCTCATACTCCGACACCTGGCATTTACATGGGCAAGCCTTCTCAGTGAGTTTTTGAGTTTCTTATTCTTATTTTAGTGTCTTATCATCGTTTTTTATTACACAGCCCAAGACATCGGAGCGGTGGCCGTAGCAGCGGAAGTCGTGGTGGCGATTATGCTGGTGGCGGTCGAAGTTATCGCAGCAGCTACGGAGGTAGCTATGAACGTCGGCGCTCAACATCACCATATTTCCGATCAGAAAGACGTGCCGTGAGATATTCAAGATCACGTTCACGTTCATTTTCTCCTCGTAAGTATCGATGATACTTTTAATGATCGATAAGATCTCTTTGAGATCTTCAATAGAGGGGAGAAACAATATGAACATAGTTTTTTTTCGAATTTTTTTCAATTTCAACAACATTCAAACCACTCAATTTCAAATGTTTCATCCAAACATTATTCTCGATTCTCTTATTTCAAAGTCCTGAATTCAGTCTAAATTGATTGATTGATTGATATCATTAAGGATTTCGAATTTGTCTCCAAAACTTTCTTTAGACTTTCAAAAATCATTCGATAGATTTGATTCTCATAGCGTAGTCTTTTCATTTTTTATTTTCCTATGATGTTCTCCTAGGAGCGAGCTTCATCACTTAACTAAATGATAATTTAGAGCTCCTTTTTCTTTTCTTCAATGAATTCCATACTCGATACACTATCTTTCAATTATTAAATTGTGTTTTTCTTCTCCTTTTAATCATAAAATCATTCATTGAACCAACATGAATCTTAAAGACCGATGATGACGATATCAATCTAATCGTATTTCAAATGAGAATTGAAGGAAAATATTGAACGGATTGAAGAAGATCGAATTCATAGAAAAAGAATTAGAAAAAAATTCACTCCGAATTCATAGGAAAGAAAATGAATTGAAGAATTTTGTTTGAAGAAGGATCGAGAAAAAAAAGAATTCTTCTGAAGTTTAGAGAGAAAAAAAAAGAAAAACGAGATTGATTGATTTTAGAATTCAATCGAATCTCGAACTGGAAGAATGGTCATCACATTGGTCGAGATCACGTTCACTTGAACGTCTTCGTTATACTCCTTTTAAGAAAATTTTAGAGGGACAATATTTGGTGAATCGATTAATAGATTGCTCAAGAAATATATCAAAAGTGATTCTGCTCCAGATTTCGAAGATGAAAACGATAAAAAAAAGGAGTGTTGTTCGATTTCTAGCGTTTTGATTAGTTTCTAATTCAACGTGAATATGAAGAGATGTGTTCCGAATATTTGTGAAATTTCTCATTTCATCAAAATTATCTTCTTGAAGAGCGAGAACGTAGAAAATTTTTTAGTTCCATCACTTTCTTTTGCAGCTATTCTAGCGGACCAGCATCCGTTTTTTGTTTCTTATGAAGCCATCGTTGAATGTGATCTCAATATCTGTGCAGTGAATTCTGTGGACAACTCGAAATTTTCAAATGAATTGAAAGAAAAAACATTCTAGGGAAAAATTCGAGCCTCATTGGATTCATTCAATCGATATCAATTGGATATTTATAAAATTCAGATTAATTTAATCACATGCATAGACATCATCGATTTAACCGTGAAGAGAAATCAAAAACAATAAATAATTTGGAATCAAAATTAGTAAAAAATGGATATTTGTGATAACAATGAAAATTTTTCAAAAAAATAAAAATTATTTCATATTAATTCATTTGTTTCATTAAAAAATTGCCGAATTCAACTGATTGTAATGAATTAGACTGACTAGTAATGATTCTATTAGCAGGAATTTGAATACTTTCTGATTTTTTAGTTTTTAGAGAACGGTCTTTGATCATTCATACAATAACATTAGGTTGAAATTTATGAGAAACAAGATTAAATAAATCAATCTTAGGTCTTGTGAAGACAGTTCGGTTTTTTAATGCTTAATTGTTGACACAGAATCTAGAGAATTTTTTTCTTCTGTTGTTGAGGAATATTTTTGATCACGGGGGCGAATATAACTAGCAATACCGTAGGGTCGAAGATGATAAATCAGATATTCAAGCACATACATCATGTTAGGGCTGACATAATGGAATGAAATCGCTGTATCACTGCAACAACCTATGCCCTGATTAATAATCAAAACGTTAATTTATCAAGATTGAATCAAAAATAGAATTTTTACCTCTTTTGATGGATAATAAATATATTTCCAATACCAAAAACTTTTATCAACATGCCCCGGAACGACATGATGCTCAGGAACGAATGGAAAAAAACGTCCCCGACCAAGAGAATCTCTTGAATCCCCAGCAGTGACGTTGAGAGCTTCCATGCAAAAACCCATGTCTACATCTTCAGCACCGGTGTTATCTTCAGTATAGCAACGTTCTGGACGATTTTGCTCTAAACCTTTTTCGACAAAACGTTTTAAAGCTTCTTTGCTGAGAACATAACCAGCACCACCGCTCATATAACCTTGATCAACAAATGGTTTAAATTTGCATCCAAAATAAATTGGATCATTAGAATTTTGAGATGATAAAAAATAACGAAGGTTTTCTACTATGACGAATGTATCATCATCAGCTTTCAAGAACCAATCAGCCTTGTCGAGAAAGTGGTGATAAGAATAATTGAAGCCTCTAATTGTTTTCGCCCATAAATGATCACGACCTTCGGGAACCTCGACGTTGATGGCTGGTAGCGATGGATCTTCTTGTGAACTGATGAAAATCAATTCGTTACAGCGTTTACCCCAAGTAGCTCTGACATGTTTCGCTTTAGTTTGATGATTTTTTGGATTGGTCATGACCCAACAAAGAACTCGGATGTTTTCGGACAAATGATTAGCTACTAAATTTTCACCTTGAGAATCGTTTCAAAAAAAAAAAAAAATTAAAGAATAAACTAAACTAAGTAAAATCAAGTTTAGAAAGAATACCTTTGTGAAATTCTTCTTCAGAACCATGGAATGTTATAGGGATATTCGGACCAGTTATTGAATCTAATTGTTCGTGACTATGAGCATCTAGATCTTCGTCGAAATGATTGAACGATTGAGGATGATTCAATTGGAAAAGTTTAATACTTTTGAAATAGATTAAATCCCAGTTAATAACACTGATGAGAAGATATGAAAAACTAAAACCAAAAGTCATGCCAATCAATAGGGCTAGCATAAAACTTTTCGAGATGCGATTGTTTGAAAGACTTGAAATCGAAGATGATGAGGAGAATGATGGCGAAGTTGCTGGTTGCTGATGATTCGAATGGAACAAATGAACATTTTGTTGATGATGATGTTGATCTGAATCTGAACATAGATTGCTATCACATATTGATTTACTGCTGTGTTCTAAATCACAACAACAATTTGATTTATCGATCGAAGAGCAATGATTATTCAATGGCTTATAAGAATAATTATGCCACGACATTTGTCTTAGCAAATATCTGAAAAAGAGAGGCAAAAATATGGTTTGATAACCAATTATGATCAATTCTTGTAATTTTTTTCAAAATTTGAAATTATTGGAATCGAAAGGATTCAATGCATTCGAATAGTTGAAAAACGGAAAAAAGAACAAAATGAGAATTCTTCATGAATGATCGATTCATTGGATTGAGTTGATTGGATAAAGTTCAAAGTGAATGTAAATTAAATAATTTAATATATTGATGCAGGTAGGAGAGATCGAGTCGATTGCTAAATAGTGTTGCCTGACAATCTTGCAGAAAAATATTGGAAAAGTAGTCAATAGATCCGAATCGAAAATGCTAGTTGAGCTTTTTTGAATACAAAGACTACAAGCAAATGCACAACAATCAATGAATCAATTCAAGCAAAGAAAAAAATAGATGATAATCAATTCTATGAATCTAGTTAGATAATGAAGAAACGGAAAAAATAAAAATATAAAGCATTATCGAAAGATTAATTGTCTGAAAATATATTGTTAAATATATGATAAGAAGAGAAAGAGAGTAACGGACACACAAAACAACGCTTTTTTAAATGAGCCAAAATCCTAGATTCCATTCCAGATGAAATAAATGTCATTTTGTTGTTATAGAACACAAGAAAAGGATTTTATTCATCACCAATATTTGCTTTCGCAAAGCTGGTAGGTTGGTCGCATATTTGCTTGTAGGTGATTATCTATGAATTAATCTTGAAAAAAGGAAAAAGAACAGAAAACAAAACGACTGATAAACAGCTAACAAGTGAATCAATCGCCATCAGTAAGCAATAAATTGCGATACAACACTCCATCAGCTTTCATAGATCATTTTATAATGATTCGACCTAATCAACCAAAAAAGAGATTCCTAGCAACTTTGTCTATAATGAATGAAGTTAAACAAACATAATACCCTTGCAATCAAATCATTCTACTATTAAAGGATAAAACAATAAAAATTGATTTTCGTCAAAGCGATATATAAAAATTTGTGGCGTTTTTATAGAATTGAGTATCGCGAAATATATAAAAAACCATTGAAACCTTATTGAAAACTTTATGCAACGATATGGATTTCAAACAATCGCCATAACAAAGATCATTATGATGTTGAAATAAATTTCTTTATCCTTTCACTTTTATCCTTGTTGCCTCATAATTATTAGTATCAACCATAAATTAATGACAATTTTTGCGTTTTTTAGTGATAAATTGAGAGCGTTTCATCAACGTTTTCTTGAAAATTCGAATACGAATATTCATAAATAATTCGAAGATTTAAAAAGTGGTCACACTTTAATTTTGATCGATTCATTTACAATGATAATTGAAAAATCAAATGAAATAATTAAAATTATTAAATAATTAAATCAAAACGCAGAGACTTTAAAAATTTCGCTGTATTATCGTTTAATATTAGATGGGAATGAATAACATTTGAAATTTTTATAATTAAAAATGAAAATACTTTCAATAACAATTCAAATTAATTTTGAAAAATTCAATTAAACAATTGAATATAATTGTGATTTATCTTATGTTAAGTAAAAAGTTTTAATAGCACATTCAAATGCTAGATAGTTGAAGAGCAATCTTAAGTTTTAAACAACTAAAGTCAATGTGAGCGATTTTGATATTAATTCTTAAAAATTCTCGTGTTTTATTAATATGCATATTCGATTGAACAAAATCCTATTGCTGCTTTTGTTTTTGGTCGAAAATTCGAGATTGAATGATCAATCGACGATCAAATTTATAAATAACCATAATAATAATTTTAATCAATTTATAATGTTTTGGCAATTTATTTAGCGCAAAAAATGACCGGCCATTACGAATTTCTATCTTGAAAGTGCAAAAAGAGATCAGTTTCAAATAATGTCTTTGTTTAATCTGAGAATTTTATCCAACGGAAGAATATGCTTTCTAAGTAATTTGATAGTTTAAAAAAGTACGATAGTCTATATTTCTATGCACATAACGATTTAGGAATCAATGCAATTTTTACAAAATGATCATAAACATTTGTTACGGCTTCTGCTTTCGCTATCATCATTTTTATCCATCAACTGTATCATTGTAATTGTCTTATTCAAGATAATCATAAGTCTAATTACTTAACTACTTTACGCTTGTCTACACTTATAAACTAAAAAAAACTACTAAAATGAACTAAAAAAAATTCGTTATAAATCGAAGAGTTGAATTAATGGGACGAAATGAAAGAGTTCTAAACTTCTTGTTACATATGTCACAAATCGTATGAATATCCTACCTGATCAATATGATCGGAGGCCAGACCATTTTCAAGGGATCAAAGGATTCTCTGTCCGCTTGGAATTTTTGATCATTTCTAAAGTTTTGAGGTAAAATGACTCTTTTTGCATATTTCAAAGACAATAATAATCGATTTTGAAATTCATCATAGCCAAAGATTATTTTTAAATTCTGAAAATACCTTGAAAATTATTAGCAAAATCCATCGGACGCGAATGGATCGATTCGGATCATAAAGATATGAGATAATGAGATCTAAATTCTGATCGATCCTTCAAAAAGAGTCGAAAGATAAAAAATCGATAGAATATGATTGAAATATTCTCCGAAGAATTTCGCTCATCTCTATTCCATACTATAATTATCATCGAAATATGATCGAATCCATTTGACTATTTTCTGAAGCTCCACATCTTCACATTCCACTTTAATTAGAGCAAAACAAACATCTTCGAATTCGAATAGTTTTTTTTTCGAACACATCCGAACAGTTTGCGAGCATCGCTCTCTCTCTCTCTCTCTCCCTTTAGTTTCTATAGAAATAGGATTAGCCGAAGAGCGGTATAACTCTTCTTCCGAGAGTAGAATGAAAATTTTCGGTGTTTTCCTATAAAATCTCTTCACGAAAGATGGCAGTGAGATAAGAGAAACCAAAACACTCAATCGAAAAATAATTTTATTTTAAATTTTAATTTTAGAATTTTCAATTAAACTTCCGCTCCATTTTTGACCATTTTATTCTCTATTAATTAATTTCATTTTGATAGTCAAAATTAAAACGTGTAGGATTGTAGTATTTTGAAAATCGAACTTTTCTTCCGCCTATCTTTTTAGATAAATTCGTCAAAGTTTCCCATACAAAATTGTTATCGAATTTTGTTTCATTTAAATTTTTCTTACAATAAAAAAAAGATTTTTCAAATTTCTATTCTAAATCTAAATTGTAGAAAAAAAAATTGTAAAATTTCTATAGTCTGGATCGTAGCGTAGGATAATTATGACCAAATATTGATACCGAAAAAGAATTGATAATTCAAGATCAAAACATAAATCAATCAATTGTTGATGTTGCAGCAACTTGAATTTGTAAGAAAAACACCACTTTTCTCATCCAAACCTATAGGTATCGTTTGCATGCGTTGAAGTGTTGTGGATGACGATCATTATCAAAGCTTAGGATAGAGATTAATCTCTATAGAGATATTGATGTTTACTTTTTTCACTGAAATCTGTATTGCACTTTTTTTTCAGCAACCAAGCTCAAAGCAACCAAAATGGAAAAAAAAATCCTATTAAATAATGATTGAAGAATAAGGCGTAACAATCCAAATTATGTAGGTGGGTGTGCGCTCTCTCTCTCTCTCTCTTCAACTCTATCTTTGTATTCATATCGAGATTGGTGACGATGATGATGATGATGATGATTAGTTTTTTTTTGGAGGACAAAAAATAGTCTTGGCGTATTCAGGGAATTGCATCAATCTTCGCCTCACCTTTCCAAGCTTCTCTCTTTCTTTCTTGCTAGCTTTTTTCTTCTCTTTTTTCTCTTTCAGTGTTAACTCTATCGCTTTTCTCTCTCTCTCTCTCTCAATTAGTTTTGAAAAAAAAGAGTCATAGAGAGAAAAGATAGACAAAACCGAACCAAAGCAAGCCAAGTTCGGTGAAATAGCAGATGTACCACTTTTCAATACTTTTTTTTTTGCTTGAATTAATATCTTCATAATCTGGGTTGAAGCTATAGAGACGTACGGTGGCACTTGTGTGTGCTGTGAATTTTCACTGTTGTTGTTGTTGTTGAAAGAAGAAGATGATTTTCTTTTTCACTAATCTTAAATGAAGATGATGGTCATTGGTTGATGGTGGCGTGACAGCAATCAGAAGATCCAATCGATCAATAATTGTGAGCAATAGAAGCCTACCTAAATAGGTGGTCAAAATCTAGATTTTAAGGCTGATAAATTGATTGATTGATTTAAAAATTACAAAGAGAAAAAACAGAATTGTGAAAAATTCTATGATTCAATTTTGACTATAATATCAAAACGAATTCAAAAATTGAACTCCAAAAAAAAAATCGAGTAATCGCAATTCTAATCGAATTCGAATCATAGATTCGAAGCCTTTGTTTTCATTCATTCTTCTCTCATATGATTGTTTGATTTTAAAAAAAAATTGGATATTTTTGATGCAATCAATTTGAAAATATGATCAATCTCAGAAACATCTGATCCACATTTTTTCCAATTCCATCAATGTGATTGAATGGAAAATTTGAAATTTTTCACTAAAACGAAACTGTCCGATTATCAAATCAATTCTAAATCAATTATGTGATATATATTAGTTATTTTGTATCCATCTTCTCTATAACTCTATCGGATTGAAATTTTACCTCAATTTTTTTTTATTTGAGCAGGTGAAACTCATCTATCTACTTGTGATTTTGTAATTAATCGCTGTTTTATTTTTTTCAGCAAATCGCGGTTCAATGTTGCCGATGAATCTAGGAATGATATTCACTTGTTATATTGAAATTTAAAATTTTTTTTGTCTCGATAATTGCCGGCTTTGATACTTCTATTCTTAATTAGAAAATTATAAAAGAATTTTGATTTTTTCACTCACAATATATCGAAATCAAAATTTCTTAAAATGTCTGATGGATCAGAATGCAACATCAAAGTCGTTTGTCGTTTCAGACCTTTGAACGACTCAGAAGAAAAAGCTGGCAGCAAATTCATTGTGAAATTTCCAAATAATAGTGAAGAAGGATTGACTATTGGGGTATGTTTTAAGCGAATGTTTTGCGTGAAAGATTAATGATGAATTGCTTTGAAGGGAAAAACTTATGTCTTCGATAAAGTATTTAAACCAAACGCTACACAAGAAAAAGTTTACAATGAAGCTGCGAAAGCTATTGTCAAAGATGTTTTGGGTGGTTATAATGGAACAATTTTCGCCTATGGTCAAACGTCTTCCGGAAAAACTCATACAATGGAAGGTGTCCTAAACGATCCTGATTTCATGGGAATCATACCGAGAATCGTCAATGACATTTTCAACTACATCTATTCAATGGATGAAGCTATTGAGTTTCACATCAAAGTTTCTTATTTCGAAATTTATTTAGATAAAATCAGAGATCTTCTTGATGGCAAGTACTTTTAAATTTGTGATTTATGGAAAATCGAATCAAAATTTTCTTTTATTAGTGTCGAAAGTAAATCTTTCCGTTCATGAGGATAAAAATCGTTGCACGTTCGTGAAAGGTGCCACTGAACGTTTCGTAACCTGCCCTGAAGAAGTCATGGAAGTGATCGATGAAGGAAAATCAAACAGACACATCGCAGTCACCAGTAAGCTTCAGAATTGCCTACTTAAACAATCATTACATTATTTAATTCTAACTTAGATATGAACGAACATTCTTCTCGCAGTCATTCAGTATTTTTAATCAATGTCAAGCAAGAAAACCAAGAGAATCAAAAAAAATTGACCGGTAAATTATATCTTGTCGACTTGGCTGGTTCTGAAAAAGTTAGTCTCTCATTTCTATAACTTAATTATCAGATAACTCGTGTTTTTTTTATTTCATTGACTTGCCTAATAGGTTAGCAAGACTGGAGCTGAAGGAATGGTTTTGGACGAAGCAAAAAATATCAATAAATCACTTTCAGCTCTTGGAAATGTGATCTCAGCTTTGGCTGACGGCAATGTAAATTATTTTCCGATTTCTTTGTTTTCTATAAGTCATTTTGATTTTGATGCTTTTTTGCTTTGATGCAACAGAAATCTCATATTCCATATCGTGATAGTAAATTAACTCGTATATTACAAGAATCTCTTGGTGGTAATTCACGCACCACCATCATAATATGCTGCTCACCAGCATCATTCAATGAAATGGAAACCAAATCAACATTGGAATTCGGTAGACGAGCTAAAACTATCAAGAATGTTGTGATAGTTAATGAAGAATTGACAGCGGAAGAATGGAAACGTCGCTACGAGCGTGAAAGAGAAAAAGTTGCAAAACTGCGAGCTCAATTGCAGCGATGCGAGCAAGAATTAACTCGGTGGCGTGGTGGTGAAAGTGTTCCTCTGGAAGAACAGTCTGGTCTGGTTAGGGATTTAGATACCAGTACATTAAGTCTTTCTGAATCGGTGCATAATCTTAATACTGCCGCATCTGTTCCATCAAATCAAACCAACGTGGGAATGTTTAGCGGTGGCGGTGGACTAGCTGGTGAACCAATGACAAATGAAGAACGGATGAAATTTGAGGAAGAAAGGACCAGACTCTATGCTCAACTAGATGAAAAAGATGATGAAATCGATAAGTATAGTCAACAGATTGAAAAACTTAAAGAGCAGATTGTTGAACAAGAAGAAATCTTCACGAGTTCTCGTCGAGACAACGACATTTTCCAAGCAGATATAGCACGACTTCAACAAGAAAATGAATCGCTTAAAGAAGAAGTCAAAGAAGTATTGCAAGCATTAGAAGAGTTGGCTGTGAATTATGATCAGAAATCTCAAGAATTTGAAGCTAAAAATCGAGAATTTGAAAGTTTAAGTGAAGAATTAACTCAAAAATCATCAGTTTTGAATGGTCAAGAATCGGAGCTTCAACAGCTTAAAGAACAAATTAATCATCAAAAACGTCGATACGTCGAAATGGTCACTAATTTGATGAAAGATCTCAGCGATATTGGTATTGTTCTAGGCTCAAATCAAAACGCCAGTTTCATTGGAGAATTGAAAATTTCAAATGATGCCAGTAAACTAGATGATGAGCTAACTGTAGCTCGATTATTCATTAGTAAAATGAAAAGTGAAGTTAAAGCATTGACCTCTCGATCTGTACATCTTGAAACTTTTCAATCTAGTTGTAACAAAAAGATTGACAACTATGAAAAAGAACTCCAAGAATGTCGACTTTTGATAAGTCAATACGAAGCAAAAATGAATTCGTTACAAGAATCAATAAAAGATTCCGAAAACAAGCGCAGATTGATGGAAGAAACTGTGGATCAATTGAACGAAGAATGTGCAAAATTGAAGGCAGCTGAAGAAATGCATCGTCTCACTTCGAAAGAAAAAGAGAAAGAAAAAGATTCAGTAGAACAGATGAAAAATGCTCTTGAACAACAAATCGAAAAGCATCGTGAAAATCACCAAAAACAATTGGCTAGTTTACGGGATGAAATTGCTGCAAAACAATCCATGATTGATCAATATAAAGATTTAAATCAAAAAATGGATTTAGCTTTGGAGAGATTGCAAAAAGATTATGACAAGTTGAAGGCTGAAGAAAATGATAAGAGTGCCAAATTGTTAGAGATGACATTATTGAATGAGAAATGTGAACAAGCTAAACAAGATCTTAAAGGTCTAGAAGAAACGGTCGCTAAAGAGTTACACAGTCTGTTCAATCTCAGGAAAATGTTTGTTGAAGATATTAAGAATCGTGTGAAAAAAGTTTCAATCGGTGAAGACCAAGAAGATTCTAATAATTCTGGTTGCTCTCTAGCCTACAAACAGAAAATTTCGTTTCTTGAGAATAATCTGGAACAATTAACAAAAGTTCATAAACAGGTAAAGTTTTCTTGATAAAACCTCATGATAAATTGATAACTTTTTTGTGCCAATTTAACAACAGCTTGTTAGAGATAATGCTGATCTCCGGTGTGAACTTCCAAAATTAGAAAAACGTCTTCGAACCACAATGGAACGTGTCAAAACATTGGAAGCTGCTCTGAAGGAAGCTAAAGAATCTGCTATGAAAGATCGTAAACGGTATCAGCATGAAGTTGATCGCATCAAAGAAGCTGTTAGACAGAAAAATTTGGCTCGAAGAGGAAATGTTGCTCAAATAGGTTTGTTTTTTGGTTTCTTTAATGAAATTTTAGCGATTTCTAATTTCAACCTCTATTTCCTTAGCTAAACCGATCAGAGCTGGGCAGAACACTGTTATCTATCGAAGTAATCCTATTCAGTCCAAATAATTTATCCAATGACATCGCATTCTACTTCTTCCAATTAAGTCAGACAAATGTGCAAATTGTTGAGAAATGAGATGACAACAATCAAAATTTTGAAATGTTCGATTGAGAACCTGATAAAGCAATTTAGGGTAAAAATTAAATTCATCATTATAAATACGTTTCCATTAATCAAAATCATCTCAAACTATCGAATAATTATGACAAATGTCAAACTTTTTACCTTCTTATTCTTCATCGATTTTGCATCATAACTTTGATTTTATATTGATATTTTTGCAAAAGGATTCAATTATTTGTTCCCCATTCTTTTCATATTGAGGCCTATGCTATCACATTTTATATATTAAATTAATTGTGAGCAATGAAGAATAAATGATGAAATAGTAATCAATTCAATTTATTTTTATCTCTCAAATAGAGAAAAATTTAAAATAAAATTGAGGGATCATTTTCTAAATAATCTTAGCTGACTTGTGCCGCAGCACTTGATGGCTTTTTGCGAGACTCTTGGATTATTTCTAACGTTTTGATCGCTGCATTAGGTATTGTTGTACCTAGGAAATAAGCGGAAGTAGATAATTGTATAATATCAAATTAGATGCTTACCTGGTCCAAAAATAGCAGCCGCACCAACTTTATAAAGATAGTCATAATCTTGAGGAGGTATGACGCCGCCGACAATCACTTTGATATCGCTGAAAAGATTGAAAGGCAAATTTCAAAATCATATTCTCAAATCAAAGAGAAGAATTTCAATTACTCTCTGCCTAATTTCTTCAACGATTCCGCAAGCAACGGTACCAGAGTTTTGTGACCAGCGGCTAAACTGCTTACACCGACACAATGAACATCGGCATCGATCGCTTGTTGAGCGGCTTCTTCAGGGGTTTGAAACAATGGACCAAGATCGACATCGTAACCGACATCAGCGAAACCAGTGGCGATAACTTTTGCGCCACGATCATGACCATCCTGCCCCATTTTAGCGATCAAAATCCTAGGCCTTCTGCCTTCGATCGCTTCAAATTCTTTGATTTTCTCTTGAATTAATTTAAGCTCTTCCACTTGTGAATATGAATTAAAATATGCACCACTTACAAGACGATCGACTGGAGTGTAACGACCGAAAACTTTCTCCATCGCTAAAGAGATTTCACCAAGCGTCGCTCGAAGTTTTGCACATTCAACAGCCCTAGCAAGAACATTCTCACCGTTGGTGCAAGCATCAGTCAGAGCTTTTAATGATCGTTGACAAGCATCTTCATCTCTCGATGCTTTGATCTGATTCAATTTGGCAATCTGTGTCTCTCGGACTTTTTTGTTATCAATCATCAGAACATCAATCGTCTCTTCTTTCTCAAGACGATATTTATTTACACCGACAATAACTTCCTCTCCCGAATCAATTCTGGCTTGTTTTTGTGCAGCACATTCTTCAATCTTCATTTTGGGTATGCCTTCACCGACAGCTTTAGCCATACCTCCCATTTCTTCGATCTCTTCGATTACTTTCAACGCTTCATTGTATAATTCATCTGTCAGTGATTCCATCATAAATGATCCTCCCCACGGATCGATGATTTTCGGAATGCCAGTTTCTTCCTGAATTATAATCTGAGTGTTTCTGGCGATACGAGCACTAAATCTTGATGGTAACGCAAGCGCTTCATCGAAAGCGTTCGTGTGAAGCGATTGTGTGCCACCGAAAACTGCAGCCAAAGCTTCAATTGTGGTACGCACAATGTTGTTGTATGGGTCTTGTTCAGTTTGAGACCATCCAGATGTTTGACAATGCGTTCGAAGCATACAAGATTTGATATCTTTCGGTTGAAACATTTTCGAGATCAAATGAGCCCATAATCTTCGCGCTGCTCTCAATTTAGCAATTTCCATGTAGAAATTCATACTGATACCCCAGAAAAATGAAAGTCTAGGAGCGAACGCATCAATATTTAGGCCAGCTTTGATTCCGGTCCGACAATACTCAAGACCATCCGCAATAGTGTAGGCGAGTTCAAGAATAGCATTCGCTCCGGCTTCCTGTATATGATATCCGGAAATAGATATCGAATTGAATTTAGGCATATTCTCGGAAACGTAGGCAAATATATCAGCAATAATCCTCATCGATGGTTCCGGTGGATAGATGAACGTGTTTCGCACCATGAACTCTTTTAAAATATCATTTTGTATGGTTCCGGAGAGAAATTTTTTCTCAACACCAGATTCTTCAGCAGTGACGATGTAAAATGCCATCGTTGGTATCACAGCCCCGTTCATTGTCATCGAGACAGAAATTTTTTTCAAATCTATCTCATTAAATAACATTTTCATATCTTCAACTGTATCGATTGCAACACCAGCCATACCAACATCGCCTTGTACTCGGATGTCATCGCTATCAAATCCTCTATGGGTGGCTAAATCGAACGCGACACTTAAACCTTGCACACCAGCTTTGATATTTTCTTTATAGAATTTATTACTCTCTTCTACCGTACTGAATCCAGCGTATTGTCTTATAGTCCAAGGTCTTTGAGCGTACATCGTTGGATATGGTCCCCGGGTGAACGGAAACTTTCCTGGTTGTTCGTTTTTCGCATCGTTTACACGGTCCTCCTCGAAATAAATCGGTTTAAGTATAATATTTTCATTAGTTTTCCAGAGCAGTTTATCGGGGTCGGATCCCTTCATCTGTTTCGATGCCAATTTTCGCCATTCTTCACGAAGAACATTCGAGGAGAATGATTTAAATTGGATCGTAATGATCGATTGCAGTAGCTTAAATGTCACAAAAAAATATGCCAGGTGAAAATGTTGCTCATTGGAGCAGTTTCAAATTCGAACCTTTTTTGAAATTTCTCTACTCAAAAGGAAAAATTTCATTCTGGGACAATTCGATTAGTAAAATTAGAACCTTGGGTGAAAATTTCAAACCAAAAGACAGGAAACTTGTCTCAATACTGAAGTGATTGAATATGGAAACAAAAACTAATGCTAATCATATTCATGATCATCATCAAAAATGAAGCAAATCAATCAAATAATTGATTAGGTTCGATTTGATTTCGTATCAAAGATTTGATAATCATAGAATGGAATGATTGGTGAATCGCGCCGATCCATTTCGGATCGATTAATACCATAATAGCAGTCATTCGAAATCCGTCACTGTGTCTCCCCCGCGAATCACTTGTTGCCAATTTCAATCTGTAATGTAATGTTGGACATTAAACAACGCCATCTTAGATTGATAAATGAAATTGAGATACTACAGTTCGATTACATCAGATGATTGTTTTTGATAAATTCGCATTCTCATTGAAATTTTTGGATTTAGATTTTAATAAAAAACTTCTTTAGGTTCATTTTCTGCACATAAATTCTAGATAATTATGAAAAAAAATTTAAATTCGCTTTCCAAATCCGCGATCAATCAAACGAAAATTTCTGATCCGAAATCGAATCGATCCGATCAGGTATTCATTTATTATTTTCATTTCAAACTCAGCATTCTTTATTTTCGGATGCTTACCAAAACTCTTTGCATCGATTAAGATTGATAAATATGAACCAATCGAGAATCGAATGATACGTTTCGTGGATCTCAATCACCACCAACATGAAATTCCACTAATAGTAAGAATAGCATTGATCAACAATCAATCTAATCAATTAATTTGAAGAGCAGAGAATTCGAATGCAAATTGAACTTTCCTATGTACTATGAGCCAAACTGGAATGAATTTTCTTCTGCTGAAACAGTCGGAAAGTGGATTCGTAGTTGTTATCAATTAAATCTGTCAGTGTCTAAAGTAATTGAGCTACCTTTTTATCGGTAAATTTAGAGATTTTTCCATTTTTTTTCTCGATTGATGATTTCTTCTTCTAAAACAAAACGAATAACCTCAGTTTTTGGTCGACTGTGATATTCAATAACGATTTACATCAAGCGATTGAATCATATCTAATTTATTCTTCTCGTCCATATCGTTTACATCCTGATGTGAAATTGAATAATGAACAAACTGACATGGTTAACGAGCTACGTGATACTATTGCGAAATATTTCCTACGGATCTTGATTCATTCTGAGAATCCTGTATTATGAAATATTCTTGATTATTGATTACTTTACTGATACAAAATTTATCTCTCTATGCTGACCACAGAAAATTTTTTTTACAAAATCCCATCATTGTGATCTATTGATACAAAGAAATCTGGTGACAATGCCTACTATCATGGATCTAATACAGATCTATGGTGGTTTCGACGATAAAAAAACGATGCGAATCTATAGATTACTCATTCATAGTCTCTCTTCATTCATTGGCGAACGCTACGATCAATTTGAATCCAGTTATTTGATTCTCTTACAAGAATATCAGAATTTTTTTGAAAATTATGAAAATTTTCACAATCAAAATACCGATGTTCTCTTCTCAGTAATCGAAAACATTACTGATGTTCTCGTCTCGTTGTGCAGATTGATGAAGATCGAAACGAGAATCTCAGCCATCATTTTGAACATTGGTCTCATAGAATCAATGCTTGATTTCTATCAAAAATATATTCCATTCATCACAAAAAAATTGCAATCCAAAAATGAATCGTTAGGAGTGAATAGAATCAGTCAAGAGTAAGTCAAAGTATTGATGACTTTTTCTTGAGCATCTAATCTATTATTTGTGCTTAGATTTAACAATTTTCTGTTGAAACAATTGTCTCTACAAAAGACCGCAACATTTCTATTTTTTAATCGATGGAAAGCGATCGTTTTTAATATTAATAGAGTGGTCGAAGGTGGTGATGATGATGAAAATGATGAAAGAAAATCAAAATTCCTAAAATCAATCAATAGACAAAAACTGTAAGCCATTTTGCTTTTGAAACCCTTGATGTCAAAAATTTAATTCATTTCTTTCAATCATCTAGCTTTTATCAAGATTATTCTAAACACTTTGATTTCGACAAAGAGCTGGGATTCTTACTTCCGAAAGATTCGAATGCAGTTGAACTTAATCCGGATGAAATCTCTCAATCATCTATTCGATTGACCAACTACTCAGATTATAATCATCTGTCTAGCGCTGTACAAGATGATCGTAGCTCTGATTTGGCAATCCCACCTTTAAACGATGACATACGGGGCAAAATCTCAATGATTAAAGATTTATTCCAGGATTTAGGCGATGGTTTCATTTTAAAATGTCTTCAATATTTTGATTTGAATGCAGAGCGTGTTATCGATGCTATTCTCGAAAATAATCTACCAGAGGAATTAGTATCTCTGAACAGACAATTAAAATTGCTTGATTTACAAAAATTCAACAATAAACATCTTAATCTCAAGAATACAATCGAAAATGATCCGATTGTGATCGAAGCGATTGATCGAATCGATGAAGATCTAAGTAATTTATCCGAAATTCACATTGGAAAGAAGAACAAATTCCGTCAAATGAAAAAAGGTCGTGAAGAGATTAGAAATAAAACGATTGCGTTAGCATCCAAAATGATCGAAAAAGATGAGATGATGAGAGAAAACATTCAAATGCTTTTAGAGAAAGGAAAATTGAGCCGAAACGATTTGAAAACGAATGAAGATTTTCTCGGCTACGATATCTTGTATGCCGATGAGTTTGATGATACTTACGAACAAGAAAAAGTATTCGATCTTGATGTTTTCGATGAAGAGCAAAACAATAACGAAGATGATGATAAAGATGTCTGTGATGAGATTAGAAGAGATCATGAAGATGAAAATACCGAAAACAACTTATCTACACTTGCCAGTGATCCGGATTCAATCTTTTCGAATGAAACAAAATCCTCTAAAGCCACCGCCAGGCCTATCAATCGTGTTTCTGATCAAAAATATCAAAATTGTAGCAGATATTTTCGTAAGCAGCTTTATCATCAACGTGATCGATATCATCATCAAAATCAGCAGCAACAGCAGCAGCAATCGAAATCAAACGCTAAAGAAATTCATTCGAATTCCAAACAATCAACAAGCAATCGTTCGAAACAGCATTACCACTCGAATCGAAAAGCATCAACAAATGAGGATCATTACTATCAACGTAGGTTTCCGAGAAAATAATTAAATCGCTTTAAAAAAATCATATCACACCTTGGATATGTGTTCAATATTTGTATTATATTGAATTTGAGTTGAATTCATTTACATTAAGTAATTAAAGTTATTACATATTTTTTCAATCAAGATCGGTACCAAATCTGTTCAATAATCTCCCATTGTTGTTTACGATTCCGTGTCGAACATTCATCAATGATTAGTTGTGATTTTGTTCGATCTAATGTTAAACATAATTTACTTCTTAAGTGTATGATTTGACTAGTCTCGATTTTATATTGCCATTTTTGCCTCTCCATTTGGCTACAAGCTATCAAGATCACTGGTGTTGATGGTTTGCGTGAGCTTACGTCAAGACAAACCGATTCATCTGTTCGGATCGAATCGATTTGTTCTGGTTTGGATATTACAAAAGCTTGCGGTCCATAAAGTTCTATTGAGCATTGTGCCATTTTAACTTTGCCGATGGGATTCGGTCCATTCGATGGCCTTTGTAGACAATCTTTGGTGAAAGCGTTTCGAATCTGTCCAAAGGATTGATTTTTGTTCGGGAAAAAATTTTCTGACAAAATAGATCGAATAAATTCGAATGAAACAAATCAAATAATTTTTTGTACAAGACTCGCTACAACTACCTGGCCAAATATTAGTTAGATACCATTCGAATGAATGGCATCGAAGACGATTCCGTAATTGATGTCTTTCATCAATGCTCACCAATATCTCATCTTTGTTGTCACGTAAAAGTTTTTGTGCAATTGGATTCAGCTTATAAAAAAGATGTTTCCATTCGTCGAGCCAAACTTCAGCGACACGGACTAAATTGGAGTAGAGAACATCGGCCACTTCTTTCTTTCCGAAAGAATAGGGAGAAGAATTTCGAAAAATATGCCCAACATGTGAGCAGGTGACAATCTCGATCCTTCCGCCACATTGCCAAATTCTCAAAGACATTTCAATGTTTTCTCCACCCCAAACTTCGAGGTGAGAATCATAGGTTCCAATATCGTAGAAAAAATCTCTCCGAATCGAAAACAGTCCACCTGCCATTATTGGTGTTCGAAAAGTTTCGAGCGACGAACGCTTGGCTCGGTTTCCAACAGAAAAAGTTTGACGAAGTTCTTTTCGACCAATCGAGAACCAACGAAAATTCAACGCCCAATTCATCGCGCCCCAATGAGCTTGGAAGCTTTGTATGTAGGCAAAATTTTGATCCGATATAATATCGATTATCGGACAAACTGCTGATTTGGGCGATTGATGGATTCTATTAAGCAGCGGCTCTAGCCATCCTTCAGTTGTTTCACAATGTGCATCTAGAAATGTTAGAATCTCTCCCGATGAATGATTGGCCCCAATCAATCTTGCTTTAATCAAACCAATTCGTTTCTTTGACCTCAAAATCTTAATCTCAATTTCAGTCTCCGAAGATAATCGAAGCATATAATCATCGAGAGATTTTTGAAGAAAGCTACGCTGACTCGCATCATCGACCAAGATAATTTCTTTGATTAGCGTTCTTGGGGAACGTATGATGACACTATGGACTGTTCGTACTTTTTTTCCGACACAAGATTTGATCGTCGATTCGAAAAGCAGAGATAAAGAAGAGATTAGATCAAAAAAGAGAAGAAGAGGACAGAAAGAGAGAGAGAGAGAGAAATTGTCTCAATTTTTTGTCGAAATCAATTTTTTTACAGAGAATGGATAGGTGAGGAGATTGATGATTAGAAGATAATTAACGAAATTCTAGATTTTTATGGGTGTGAAAATAAACAAACAACAAACCTAGAGTAGACCAGGCTTCGTTGTGGAAAACAATGATGATACTGGTCGAGGGTAAACGCTCAACATCATAGCGTTTGTTAAGACAGGATTTTTTTCGGACATCTGGAAGGGAACGATTCAAAGAGATCAGATCGCTTGCCATCAGATTGAATTGATTGATTTGAAACAATCTTTTTGCTTTCGCTCGGAGTGATTTCGGTATCAAAACTGGTTCCCCATTCTCACCGAAATCCGGTATCGGTGAATAATTGTTACTGTCGAGTAGATCTTTTGAATTTGAAAAACAAATATTCAAAACGGAGGAAAAAAAGTGAAGCAATCGAAATCAAACCGAAGAGAACGAGAATTTAATTGAGATTGATTTTGAGAGATGTTTCTATCTAGGTTCATACAAACCTCGAGTGAGATTGAATTGATTTCGAAGCCAAGGTAAACTTTTACCAGCATATTGACCAACGACGATATGGATTCCGTGCGATCTATGTCGATGATTTTGATCAAGGTCAGCGTTTGTTATTCTTTTGCGATGCTTGAGCCGTTCGATCAACGACAACGAAACATTCCACGTAGCATCGTTTTTCTTATCTTTCGATTCATTTTGATTACAATGGAAGAGAAACAAAAACAAACAATTATTCAATTAAATCAAACTACCGAAAACAATAAGACGGCGATGATAATTTATGATTCCCATATGCAAAAAGACCGAAAAATATAGCAAAGAAAAGAATCTAACGCAGTAAACTAGATCACAAAGCCATCGAATAACTATTCAATGCCTATCTCTTCAACTATCGACATCGAGGATAAAATGGCAGAGGATAATGGAAATCATCCTCGTATGTTTCTTGTCATTGTTTTTTTTTTTAATTTTTATTTTCTAACTTAATCTTTCGTTCGTATTCTCCTCTTGAAATCGGATCGGAGCTTGCAAACAAACACAAAAAAAAAACAAAAAGAAATGAGATAAGGTTTTCGAGAGAGAAGATAAAATGATGGTGAAAAAATAAAACAAACAAAAAGATCCGAAGACAATGATCTTTGTTGCCGAAGATCTTCATCATCTTCTTTATTACTTCTTTGCTGGATTTAATTGTCTTCATTCTTCTTCATAACGAAAAAAAAAACTAATTATTTAATCTCTTTGATTTGATTCGGCTTTTTTTCTCTCTTTCTCTCTCTCTCTCTCTCTCTCTCTCTCCCTCTCTTAATTTGGTTATTTAGATCTTCGTCCATATTTTTGAGACGCTTCATAGTTCCTACTTTCGGGAATCGCTATATTCGCGATTTTTCCCTCGTTGTCATGTGATTTGTCTCGATGATTTGAATTTTCGGAACTAGCAAAGAAACAATAGAAGCTTATTTATTATAATTTAAGCTTAGCTAACATCAACAATATCATTATGAAATGATAACCTAATGGGTAATAATTTAAAAAAAATTAGAATTATGAGATGCCGCAAACCAAATGATGGCAATTTTTGTTCAATCTTCGGCAAGCTTCATTCTGTATCCATTCATTAGTTTCATTCCGTTTCCTATTCGTGGATTTTTTTCGATCTTTCGTGCAAAAAATCTAGCGGCTATCTGATTCTGTATTTGATTGATTTGTAGCCAAACATAATTCTCAATTCTCAAATGCTCTATCTACTCTTAATCACTCGCCTCTCTATCGGAACTGTTCCATCAAATCTTCACATATAGAAATTGATTTGATTTTTCACAATTCTTAGCCAAACACATGCGTACTCTTAGATGAGGCGGTTGTTGTCATCATTGGGACCTCTCTACACAAATTGATTGATCTCAAAACCAGAATGAAAATAATGACACAAAATGAAATGCTTTAGACTATGAGAATATTGGCTGGTGGTTTTATTGTTGTCGTAGATGCTCTAGTTTCTGTGAATCGTTTTTTTCCATTTCCTCTAATAAAAACTGATGGGCATCAATCATAACGGCAAAAATCCAACCATAACATCTTTATCATTTCAACAAGATATTGTTGATGAACATCAATTTGATTGAGATTGCGAAACGAAATCAAACTGACAGATTAGATGACAGATCATCATCGAATGATATCTTTGATATTTGATATTCAGTTTTCTACTAAAGAGATTGCAATGATCCATTTCAATTTAATGATCAATCGATGATCATCTCGTATAAGCGATTCCAAAATCGCTTCATATTTAGGATGATGAAATCATCCACTCTTTTAAATCCCATCATTCAATTGTTAATCTTTCTGTTTCATTCGAAGAGACCAAAATATCAACGAATAAAGAATTTTTCGTGTTTGTTTTAGTTTTTTTTGTTAGCTCTCTTGAGAGACAATTGATTCCGAAAAAATCAGCTGTTTTTCTGTTCACTCACTTTTTGTCTTTTTCTTCAAGAATCATTATCAGGTAATAAATAGTATTCTCTTCTTGTAATTATCATACGAAATCATCGGATCATTCCGTTTGTGTGTCTGTGCGTCTTAAATAATCATTAAGTTTTAAAACAAAAGGCAAAATAATCTCGATTCATTCGATTCGAATTGATCATCAGCATCATTATCTTTTCATCGTGATGAGAGATTTTCTTCTAGTCTCTCATCAGAGAACATTGAGAACAGATCTACTATTTTCAAAAAATTCATATTATCAAATGGTCAAACTACATCGATGATTTTTTTCTTAATGTAATGTAATCATCCTCTTAGAATTTTGTTGTTGTTATTATTGTCACCGTTTCATAAGTCAAATTCAAAGATTCGCCACAACGAAAATAGCTATTATCATCATCATCAACACCAAGATCATCATTTAGAATTGACTTGTAGAAAGGACCAGCGTTATTACCCTGTTCATTTTTGTTTTCTTTATCCTTGACAATAATGGTAATAATGATAATGTACATTCATCATGAAAGTCTAAAATAGCATCATCTCTACATAACTACTATTTATTCACCTCTTTTTTTCCTGT
Source organism: Sarcoptes scabiei (assembly GCA_020844145.1). Taxonomy (NCBI): domain Eukaryota; kingdom Metazoa; phylum Arthropoda; class Arachnida; order Sarcoptiformes; family Sarcoptidae; genus Sarcoptes; species Sarcoptes scabiei. The sequence goes on along the minus strand of CP080490.1, from coordinate 2,996,764 downwards.
TTCAAATACAGACAATGGATGGAATAAATCTCGTAATCTTCAATTAGTTTGAACCTACTTAAGCTCAGAAACATCAACTAAAGGTGACCAACGATGGACACTCGAACAATAAAAAGAGAAAATTATGTAATTGTATCTTTCGTTTTCTTCTCTTTTTTGTAGTGTTACTTTTAGCCTAATTAATTTACGAATTCATTTCGCTAACTCTTTTATATCACAAAACGTTTTGATTACATCTAAATGCCTTACTTTTTTTTATCAGATGAAGGATTCATATTTTAAGAACGCATGAAGAATTCTAAATGTATGATGATTATGATTGTCATCAGAACGATTCATAGCTGCTGTTTGTCATCTTCGTTGTCAACCCTAACTGGATTTGATGAAGAGGAAAAAAAACATCAGAGACTATTAGATTGAAAAAAAAACGAAAACGAAACATATGAGAAGAAGACTCGGAAAATAGAAGAAAGAAAATTCAAAGCAACAGTAGCAACAATAATAGGAGACCGGTTAAAAATACCGAAAATTTATTCATCACCATCATTGTCATTTTCAAGATTTCCTCTCTTCGCTGTCTCTTTTCTTATCTTAATTATAAGAAATAAATAGAAACAAAATCAACACGATTCTCATTCAAAAGTAACGCTTTGGACGGTATGATTATTTTTCGATTTTGTATTTTTTTTTCGATTTAAACGAAAACCTAGAAAGACAAGAAAGGATGGTGAAGAAACGATGAAAGGCTATGATTAATATGATTTGTGTTTCCGTTTTCAATTTCAAAACTCTCTTTCATGTTTGAAACTGTTCCAGACAGACAAAAACTCGACTTCTAAATGCAAGAGCATCTCAATTATTTGTTTGATGGGGATCCTCATCAGCATTAGATTTGAGCTTAGAAAGTTTAGCTAGCTAGATAAAAGCTTATATATTTGATTGCGAATCAAATCAACTCTACTTACCATCATTCTTCAATTGTTGTCGTTGTCTCAACGACTTATTGTTTGATTTCCAAACAACATCATTGATCGATTTGAAATAAACAATCAAGGTAATTAAGAGAATCATGATGGTTAGCCATCTTCTCTTTCTACAACTCTTGCTAACAAAACAAATGTTTCGATGCAATACTCTAGTATTATTTCTCATCCCATCGAATGGTATTTTATTGAACCATTTTTGTTCTTCTTTTCTATGTTGATTATAATGGTGATTTTGTTGAAATTTCTCATTGAAAATTAACGGTGCATATCGTCGATATTTTTTCTCGAACACATTGAATAATTGTTTGATGAGGATCGTTGTTCTTTGCTTCCATCTCTCCACCATTATTGATTTGGTTCTGTTATTTTGACTATTATTACTATTGTTATTTAGTGATCATCATCGAATCGAGATTTGATTCATTTCGAATTTTGATTGTTACACAATCATCATCTCAAGCATTCACGAGACGGAAAAATCGAGACAAAAACGATCGGTGTTGATGATGATGATGATGATGATGATAATTTGATTGCTCGATCATTGAGAGGAGAATCTTTGTGAAAAAATTGCTTTCTTTTCTATGTAGCAATATTAATAGGAATATCAATCAACAAGGGAGAAGATGTTGCGGTTAGGGTTCGTTGATTATAAGTTCATTCGAATGGTACCAAAAACAAAAAAAAAAAAAAATACTCCAAAAAATGAAATGTGAAAATAAAGAGATACGAGATTGTTCTCCACAAACACACACACACACACACACACACCCACAGACCTCAATAAAATATCACAGTTGGATTAATTTAATAAATCTTTCCCTTAAGTTTTGGCTCTTTCTACATTACGATTTTATTAGCACCTGAAAAAGAACAAAAGAACCATAGAATACGAATTGTAATTAAACATCAATCAAGAACTCAAAATGATAATGATGTTTCAATTGTCATTCTGTTCCTCAGCCATCATCATCGTCTAAAAGTTTCATTTCATTTGGAAACTTTATGGAACGAGAAAGCTTTCGATGATGATGATGATGATGATGATGATCTCTTTCATTCAATCAATCTACTGCCGAAACAGTTTCGAGTTTAGCTACTGTATGTTCGAAGGGAAGAAAATTGAATTTGATTCAATTCAAACATTTATTCACAACAATTAATTCATCATTCATTGATTTAAGATGAAGAAAAAATTCTCAAAGATCGAAGATTCGAACAAGAACATTCGAAACAAAAGAGAGAGAGAGAGAGAGAGAGAGAGAGAGAGAGAGAGAAAGAGTCAAGAGCATCCGAGAAGAAGATTGTAAACAAAAATCAAACAATACTCGAAGCTCGATGAAAATAATGTTTGCATTGCTATTAAACGAACGAATTTCATTATTATTATTATTATTATTTAACCAGGTGTGTGTTCACCTTAAAAGGTGACCATCACCATCACACATCATCATCGGCATCACTTTCATTTCATTCGTTCACTCTCTCTCCCCTCTGTGTCCATTGATGGTCTCTCCATGAGCCATTGATTCTTTTTTTTTTTTTTTTTTTTATTTCTTTCGCTTTGAAAGTTTTCTAGATTGAACTGAAAACAACAATAACCCATAGCTGCTGCTTCGGCGACAGACAAGATGCATTCAACTTGAAGATGCTCTTAGAAGTCATCTCATCATCAATACATCATCGAAGCATACTTCGTTCAATTCTGTTGGCTTCGAATCGAGAATGTCCATCTTCAAGGTGTGTGTGTGTGTGTGTGTGTGTGTGTGTTTGTAGTACAGCAGCTTAAATCGCTTCTAAATGTTGATTGGATAACATTTTGGCTTTCAAGTGAAATGAATTTAAATTGGTGTGTGTGTGTGTGTTTTTTTCTTCTGTTTGCTTATTGAATTTTCGTTCGATCAAAAATTATGATTCATAATTATCCTCACATGAGAAGAGAGAGAGAGAGAGATTTTAAGCAAACAAATCGCGGCCCTTCAAGTCATTCTTTCGGTTTTAATTTCTCGATTACCGGACACCACCACCATCATGGTTGAATGATTTGATTTTAAAATTCATTCAATTTCTCTTCACTTTGCTTTCCACATTGAGTTTGTTTCATTTTGATTATTTTATCTTTAGAAAAAAAAGTTTATTTGTTTGTGTATGTTTCTTTCATAATTCTCTTCCATCATCTTCATCATCGATCTTGTTGTCGTCGTCGTCGTCGTCGTCGTTGTTGCTAGAGTAGTTGTTGTTGTTGTTGTTGTTATCGTTTTCCGTATTGTTTGATGAGATTTTTTCATCTTCTATCTTGAAAACTCGAAGCTCAAACTTATCAATGCTGAAGCAGAAACACAGCTAGCCAGCAGACATCGTCGAATAGGAAAGAATGAACAACAAACCTGTTCATCTCTGATTGTGTTTTGTTACTTCTTTCGGTGAGGTTAGGTTAGGTGATATTGTTAACTGCTGAATTGATCTACTACATCTCTGTTTGGTGTTGTTTACGATGGTGATGGAGATGGTGATGAACTTTTAGGCTACCTGGATAAGCAACAAATAGCAATTGCTTTTTTTTTTGCTATTTGTGAAGCGATTAAATAATTGAATGTTCTCTCTCTCTCTCTCTCTCTCTCTCTCTCTCTCTCTCTCTCTCTCTCTCTCTCTCCTCTCTCTTCCTCTTCAGTTTCGGATTTTTCTCTCGGATCCTCACATGCTTTTTTTCCCTACATTATCTCCACACATTTCTCTCTTTTTCTTCTTGTTGTTCCATCATAATCAGCATTGAAAAAATTAACGATATTCGGCTAATGTTTATTTCACAAATCTATTTCTTCAACATTTTTTGCTTGGTGATCATCGAGAAGTGATGATGATTCTGATCCATTCATCTTCATTTTAGCTTTATAGTTCCATTCGTTCGATTCGTTAGGTCTGTGTCTCGAAATGTTCAGATGTTATTTTTTCGTTTTTTTTTCTTCCGTATTCTCTATTTCCTTCTTCTCCTAAACGATCCATCATTTTTTCGATCGCTTATTATCGTCTCTGATCTAAATCGATGATCGATTCTTGATTGGATAGATTTCACCCAATTTGTTTTCAGTACGTTCATAATCTAGTCTACGATCTAGGAAACATTTTTTTTGCCGTTTTTTTTTTGTCTCGATTCTTTTCACTGCGAACCATAATTTGAATCGATTTCTTTGATACTTGTTCGAATCGATATTGTTGTTGTTGTGTTCCTTTTTTCCTGATTGTTTCCATAACCTAACCGATCACCTAATCGACGAATAACGTATTGATGAGTTTTATTGAAATCTAATCGACTTCAAGTGATCATCGATGAACAGTATCGGAGGAGAAAAAGCAGAAACAAATAATGAAGTTGATGATTGTTGCGATTAAGATGGATTATGGCTTCGAAAATTTCACTCTCAACCTTGGAGCTTTCAATCAAAGAATCAAAATCCATCACAACATTCGATGCGAATGAATCTTTTTATTCTTTTCGATCGTTGTTGATTCAATGTTCGAAAGAATTCTCTTCATCTCTAGCACATCTCCTCTTGTTGTTGTGCTAGAAAAAAATAAAATCTACCGGAAAAAAATCAATGATTAATTGAATGTGCTGCAATCATTGTTTGGGGATTAAATTAGAGACGAAACCGAACATAAATAATAAGTACGGAAATGAATGAAGAGGGAGAGAGCGAACAAGCGAAATGGTTCGTATTCAATCGAATAGAATAATTCAATCGATCGAAGACAATTTGAATTTCTCTAATCGCAAACAATCGATTGAGATCGCAAATATCAGCAACAAGCTTAATCTTCTCGAATAAACTCATCAATTTCAAACAAAACAAAAAGTCCTTGTGTGTTTGTTTTGTTTATCTACATTTTTGTTCTCTTTACGAATCTATCTTTTTAAAACCTCGAACAAAATTTATCAATGGCTTCATCATAAAGACATGGCAAGATTCTCTTAAATCATCACAAGATTGTGATCTTTTTCGATCAAATTTTTTGACCGAATTCCTTTCGAAATCTTCTGAAATTTAGATATCGAATCAGGATTTAAATATCGATTCCCTACATATCAATGATTGATAGATTGATTGATTCTTTAGTGACGAATGAGTTGGATCTATCCCTATTCGGCTCTCTTAGTCCGTCAACTTTGATCATCAACCATCAACACCATCAATCATATCATCAATATATCCATCATTTTTGTAGCGAAATCATCTTCGATATGAATCTTTTTTGGCGAATCTAAGATTTTAGACGAAGATGAGGATCGAAAATTCCATTCGACAATTTTTTTCTCATTCGCAATCCGATTCGAATCGTATGTTATCAAGGAAAAGAAAATGAGAATCGAGATGTAAAACAATCGAAGAAACACCTGTGATAATTTAAAAATTGTTCCTCTCTCTCTCTCTCTCTCTCTCTCTCTCTCTGTTTCGATGAATGTTAATTGATCAGATTGATAATTGTTCCATATTCATTGCGAAATCCTTTGATCATTCAGATTTGTGTAATGATTCTCTTCAAATTAATTAAAAATGTAAGTTTGTGGGGAGGAAAATAATCTGTTGGCAAATATGCTGGCGAATGGGTGTGTCTGTTACGCTTTAATAGTATTAAGACTCATTAACCTTTCTTCTTTTGTGGTGATTATTCCTTTTGGATAGCTTAACAACAATCTCTTTTTCTTTTTTGTAAAATTTTTTCTTTTTTCTGTTCGAAATTGAACGCAATTAAATTTGAATCAATGAGGAAATGGAGAAAATTCCCTTTCTTTCTCTGTAAATCTTACTAGTTCATTAAATTTTTTTTAATTAATTTAATCTACGGATTTGCCTCGAACCCAATCAAAATCAATCGCTGGATATTTTTGGATCGCGTTAATTTGTTTTATCTTTTTTCGTCCCTTTCTAGATGTTACTGAGATCTCCTTTAAGATGGTACACATTTCGTATTATGGTATTGACCTCGGTCGTTTGGGTCATCTTCGGAATGTGTATACTGGTCTATTATATGGAATGTTTAGCAAGTTCCGGTGCCAATTGTCGCAATCGAATTCTCTATGATAATAATAACAGAGATAATAATTATAATAATAATAATAGACCTAAATCATCACAAAACGATAATCTAAGTGATGATCCTGGTGGCGGTGGTGATGCCAGCAATAGCTATCATTCCAATCAAAATAAGTTCTATTCTAGTGCCCATTCATCTAATCAAATTGAAACTGATAATCATGTTGATAATGATGGTCATCATTGGCCACGTTTACGTCTTCCACCGTATTCAAAATCTCAATTACATGCATGGACATCAGCCGGTACGATATTTAGATTCGATTTGTGATTGCAAGAAAAGAAAAAAAACATTGATCTTCTTTCCACCATGATTTTTTATTATTATTCTTCCCCCCCCACTCTACCATTTGATTATTTGTGCGAATCTAAAGTGATCAAAACGAACCCAAAATCATGGCCAGGAGAAAATGGTAAAGGTGTTGAAACCTCACCGGAGGAAGAGAAAGAGAAGAATGAGAAATTTAAATTAAATCAATTCAATTTGATGGCTAGCGATAGGATTGCATTGAATCGTACCTTGATGGATGTTCGTCTCAATTCGTGAGTAGTCTTAATCATTTTTTCCCTCTTCACCACCCACCATTCCCTAGTTCTCTTTTATTGAAATCTTCGATCAATCAATTTCGATCTGCTGAATCTAAATAGCAGTGTTTGGAGATGATTGTATTATCGCATGCTATGAGAAATTAATTCTTTTCTTTTTTTCGAGACAAAATTCCTACGAATTACTTTCTCTTCTTTTTTTTTCAAATATTAGGTGCAGAAGAAAAAAGTATCCTCAATACCTACCATCCACCTCTATCGTGATTGTTTTCCATAATGAAGCTTGGTCAACACTTTTACGCACAGGTAACAGATAGGAATCTGAATAGAAATTTTTCTCGATTAGGATTTTGGACTGAAATTTCTTCAATTAATCTCTTTTTAATTTTGTTTCCATCGCTGCGTTTTGTTCATTTCAGTGATAAGTATTATTCGAATGTCACCTCGAAATCTTTTGAAAGAAATAATCTTGGTCGATGATGCCAGCGAAAGAGGTTTGTATCGCATTAATAGATTCGACTGTTATCATTTCTTTCAAATATTGAATCGAATTATAGAATATCTCGGGAAAAAACTCGAGAATTATGTTGCCAAATTACCGGTTCCAGTCAAGGTATTACGGACCGGAAAACGTTCTGGATTGATTCGTGCACGTTTGATTGGTGCTGATCAAGTTCAAGGTGAAGTGATTACGTTTCTTGATGCACACTGTGAATGTACCAAAGGCTGGCTGGAGCCATTGCTCGCTAGAATCGTTGAGGATAGGTCAGATCAATGATTTTTCAATGAGAATAAATTGGTAGAATTTTTTCCATTTTTGATTTTCCAATAGGACAAGAGTTGCCTGTCCAATCATCGATGTTATTAGTGATGAAAATTTTGAATACATCACCGCCTCCGATAAAACATGGGGTGGTTTTAATTGGAAATTGAATTTCCGTTGGTATCATGTTCCAAAACGAGAATTCGATCGCCGTAACAATGATAGATCTCTTCCTGTCAGGTAAGTCTATCGGTATATTTAAAAATGATTGAGTTAGACATAAAATAAAAAAATTCATAAAATTTTCACAGAACTCCAACTATGGCTGGTGGTCTGTTCTCAATCGATCGTGAATATTTCAATCGTCTTGGCCGTTACGATGAAGGTATGAACATATGGGGAGGTGAAAATCTTGAAATGAGTTTCCGAATATGGATGTGTGGTGGAACATTAGAGATCGTCACCTGTTCTCATGTTGGTCATGTGTTTCGAAAGTCAACACCATATACGTTTCCCGGTGGCACCAGCAATATTGTCAATCACAACAATGCTAGATTGGCTGAGGTTTGGATGGACGAATGGAAGGATTTTTTCTTCGCAATCAATCCCGCAGCAAAAAGTATCGATATGGGCGATACAACGAGACGGAAAAAACTTCGTCAAGATCTGCAATGCAAAGGTATGAGATTTGTGCATTTTTAAATGCTAAAAATTGTTCATCTTATTAAATCTATCGGAAGATTTCCGTTGGTATCTGGAGAATATTTATCCAGAAAGTCAAATGCCTTTGAATTATTTCTCTTTGGGTGAAATAAAAAACAAAGCGACCAGAAAATGTTTGGATACGTTTGGAAGAAAGAGTGGAGAAAATATCGCTCTAGGACAATGTCATGGTCTTGGTGGCAATCAAGTGTTCGCCTATACCAAACGTCAACAAATAATGTCCGATGATAATTGTTTAGATGCAACAAGCATGAAATCACCGGTCAAACTAGTCCGTTGTCATGGCATGGGTGGTAATCAAGCTTGGATCTATAACAATCAAACCAAACAGATTGTACATCGTAACTCTGGTCATTGTTTGGAACATAGTGAAAACGATAATGAAGATGAGCAAGATAATGATAATGATGTTGGTGATAATGATTTCGATAATGATGATGATCAAGATGAAGAGGATAAGGGGAAGAGAAAAAAGAAAAAACAGAGTAATGTCGGACATAATAGTAATAAACCTTCCACACCTAGATTGAACAAATGTAATAGTAAGAATCCGAAACAAAAATGGCTTTTAATAAGTAATTTTAAATGGCAAAATATTAAAAATCATCGCCGACATCGGAATCGAAATGAAATCGATAACTTCAACGATAAAGATGAATCAAATGAAATGTGAGAATTGAATTAATCAGATCGAAATTTGTTTTTTTGCAAAACCGATCCGATTCCATTCTGCAAACTAGATCTGGTCTGATATACCAAAATTATTATTTTTTCATTTCTCTCTCTCTCTCTCTCTCTCTCTCTCTCTCTCTTCTTGTTGTTTTTGTTTCTTTGTTAATATCATATTTATTGGATTGTTTTTTTCTCGGCTCTCTCGCAAGAGGAAGTACGAGAGGAAGAATCGTTTTTTTTCTCGTTTCAAAATCAAGTGTTTTGTTCACTTGATTTATGTTTGATATTTGCTAGATTTTTATTTGACATTAAAGGAAGCTCAACAATTTTTTTCTTTTTCGCTTCTCCTTAAAAATTATTACTGAAATTCACAAATCTTTGTGTGTATTTTTCGTGCCACCAAAACAAGAATTATATCAACGACGAAATTTTGGAATATTTCAAACACACATACCGGAACTGTATCTTTGATTTTCGATTTCGATTCTGTTTGAATTCGGTTCGATTTTTTTCATCAAAATAGGAGCCAAAATAAAACCAATGCTAGACCAATTTTTTTTCATCACATCTAAATATCGGCAATTCTCTCACAAATCTCACTTGTTATTAAATGTGATTTTTTTTTCGCCTTTTTCCTTAATGTATTTGCCTCATTTTGTTAATACGGCTTAACTAAAGTGAAATGAAACCCACTAATGTCTAGTACATCATCTACTCTTATCTCAAAATATCAACTTCCGCTTTTTTCTATTGAATCGATATTAAGCCAAATTACATTAATTAATTTATTGAAGTTTTTTAAAATTAAAATGTGCCTTTTTTTAAAAATTAAAAATACTTCTTGTCTACCTATTGTAAACGATAGACAAACGATGATGAAGATGAAAAGTTTAGCTTTGAGATTTATGATATTAAAACATCTTGCTTAGCTAGTTCAAGTAGCATTGGATCATCGAAAAATTTATTGATCGCCACATCCTCACTGAGGCCTTTTCGTTTTCGTGTTTTAATCATAAATTCTCTGGCTAGATGTGGGGCTGGCTGCGGCTCCAATGGTCTAATTATGATGGATTTGTCTAACGGATCTCCAGGGACAATCTTGATGATAAAAACAATGGTAGAAGCATTAATCTCTCAGAGAAAATTATAGAAACAGTTGAAATCAATAAATTACCTGCCAATGATGGAAAACTGAGACACAAAAGGCTTGTCCCTGTGTGTGAGTTCGAAGATCTGTTTCGAAACCAAACGAATCAATAGCCGGAATGAATGCTTTTACTATATAAAGAGGTGAGCCTGGTACGGGAATATCTTGGGTGATATGGCCACGACGTTTAGCAAGAACAGTGTAGACTGCAGGTACACAATCGGCTGGTGCTAAAGCTTCTACAAAATAGTAGGGCTCCATCAGTCTCGGTGTAGCCATCAAAAACGAAGAATAAGCCACTCGTCGGGCCGTAGGAATAATTTGTCCACCGCCTCTAGCGGATGGTTCAGGACTAATTACAGCATCAAGTATTTTGAATTTCACATTCCGTATAGGTTCTTCGCAGAGCGGTCCTTCTCTTGTGGCCCATTGAAAGCCTTGTACTATGGAATCACGTGCGGTATTCAATAGAGATTTATCCACTTCTGACGGAAGAGTATCATCAACTAGAATATTTGGCCCAGTATTGGTAGGACCAAAAGCCCAGATTGAGCGAGCTGCAAGAATATCCCAATCATACTTGGTTTGGAAAAACTCGCTAAGTTTTTTTCTGTTCCAATTGATTTGTACCACTTCGTTCTCTATATTCTCCGCCAATCCTTTTTCCAGCGGTTCTGCGATCATCATAATTTTGTTTCTGTTAAAAATAAGAAATTTAAGTTCGAGTTTAAAAAATCTCAATATGATCGACTGTCACTTTTTGTTAGATGTGATAGCGAAGCATTTTATCTGAGATGTTTCTACGACCGTCTCACAAAACAAAACAACTGGATCAGCTACTTTAATGTCTAAGAAAGAAGAAACCTTCAAATTAATTTGTCAATTTCTCCCCTCGATTTGATTTTTTACCGATTTCGGAATACATTTTACGAAGATCATGCATGACGCAATCAAGATAAAGTTCACCAGTACCAAGAATGACATGTTCACCACTTTCTTCCACTCTGGTTCCAAGCAACGGATAGGATTTGTTACATTTTCGTAGACCTTCTAACATTTTGGGTAGCTCGGAAGGAACGACTGGTTCAACAGCTATCTTAATAACCGATTGAGTATCGAATTTGAGCGGACGAAATATATAAAGCTCATCTTCATAATTGACATCGACGATGGTAGACGTTTTCGTTATAGGCTGGTCGATTCCTTCGATTAAGACCCAATTACCAGCAGGAACTCTATTCAATTCGATTAGATATCTGCCTTCAAAAATCCATATTCTTCCTACGGGCAAAATTCTTGAATCTTCCTCATCGAACGAAGAATAATTCTCTCCAAGTATTCGAATTTTTTGTTGAGTTTCAAGTGTTCCATTGACAACCAATCCGAAAACATTAAATGTTGTACCATCTTGAGAAGAATATTGTTTGGTGGTATGAACAACTAAAGTACCATTTCGATCACATTCAATCATTGATTGTGTCAGAGGCGAACTGAATGGTCCTTTCCAGATGTGCTCAATTTTTCTCCTAGCATTATCTATCGGCGAAGGAATTTTGTTCACGCAAACATCAACCAAACAATTAAAATCACCGAAAAATCTCGAGCAGACTAATCTTAACAAAGGTCTGATGTTCAACTTCAATTCACTTTGTGTGTATCGTATTCCAAGCTCATCAAGAATCGATTTCAAATTATGATCAGCATCACCGACAACTTGCGATATTATCTTATACAATGGCTCCAGAATGAATTTTATAAATGTTCGTGGAACAGCATTCGATGGTGCTTTTTTCACGAACTTTCTATTCGATGGATTGAAATAAATATCGCCCCAAAGTCTTCGAGAGAATTCAATGTAATCGATGCCAGTATAATAAGATGAATAGATTTGTGCGAATGATTTTAATGTAAAACAAACATTGAATTGAGAGCTAGCGAAGCAAACATTGTTCATTAATGGCGAAATCAATGTAGGCGATTGATCCGATGATGATGATTGGTTGCTAAATGTTTTAATTATACCATTGATCTCATCAAGAATATGACGAATTTTATAATAAGCGTCTTGTGGTGGTAATTTCAATTCCAGAATCAATCTATCAATTTTATTGATACAGACTGCAACAGAAATGTTCTCTTGTAAAGCGTGTTTCAACAATCTTTCTGTGTTAAGCATTACACCTTCAGCAGCATCGACGAAAAGAATGGCACCATCACAAAGCCTCAGAGCTGCTGTCACTTCATCAGAGAAATTAACATGACCAGGTGTATCGAAAATATTCATCAAATATGATTTAGATTTCAAGTCTTGCATGACAACAGTTATCGGTGTAGATTTGATACTAACACCGCGTTCTTGTTCAGTGAAAAGCGTATCGGTGTATCGAAACGGCTTATCATCTTTTTGCTTGATATCCAAATGAGTTTGTTCAATAATACAGTCAACAAAAGATGTTTTACCATGATGAAGATGACCAATGAAAGCAACATTGCGGATAAGCGATGGATTTTCCATCAAATCAATCATGTATTCTAAATTGTAAGCTGTTTTAGGGGGTTCTTTCATCTGTATGCTGAATTTTTTATTCTTAATTGGATCGACAATCGGTTTTGTCAACGGTTGTGTGTCTTCTTCTTGCACGATTGTTTCAACTTCATTACCGTAGATTTCCGATGCCGTAGGATAATACTTCTTATCCTCATGTAGAACAACTTGCATTTGTTCATCATCATCATCTTCTTCATTTCGATTTGTATCTTTCGTTGATTTTATTATCTTATTGTCATCATCATCATTTTCGTCTTCATCTTCATCATAATCATCATCTTCATCGTCATCGGCGTTCCTTTTCGCATTGAATGCATCGAAATCGTTAACGTCGTCATCGTCGTTATCAGAATCGATTTCTGGCCCGATGTAATTCCCAAATTCATCATAAAGATCCATATTTAAAAATTGAAATCTTATTCCCACCAATTCGAAAAAGACTGTGTTAAACAATAACAATGTGACTGATTGCTTTCAAGAGATTCTTGAAACAAATCGATACGATCGATTGCAAAATGAGAATAATTTTTGAAATTTTTTTTGTAAAAAATCACAATTTTAAATGTTATGAATGTATTATGAAAATTTTAGAGGCCCAATAATCTCAAATAACATCGTAATTGAAAAGAATTCAAAAATCATATCTATTAATGAAATAAATCGTCCATAATTTATCATCTTTTAGCAGTTGTGTGGAAAAGAATTTCAAAAATTTCGATCATCCAAGTCCATGATCCTCAAAAAATCCTTGCGGCGTTTCTTCCTATTTAGCAAAAATAAGTTTATATTAGTTTATCAGTTTTAAAGATGAGTGGAAAATAGAAAATAGATACCTCTTGTACAAGATCTTGAGCTGATATGGCTTTTAAAACATTTTTCTTGCTTGTCTCTTGCATGAAACCTCCGACCAGAAGTTCATCGAGGATAAAATAAGCTTTTTCAAAATTGAAAATGATATCCAATTCACAGACCTATATCGGTTAAAGTTTGAATAAGATCTATTAGTCAATAGCTCCTGGATATAGATTGGATACTCTTGATTTCACATACACTACCGAAATACTTGTCTAATAGTTCTACGTATCGATGGATGAGTTCCAAGCACAATAATTCATTGTCGGAATTTTCAATTGCACACAGGAAATAAAGGCTAGCATATCTAATGAAATCATTTCAATCAATGATCAATTCTTAATCTGATAATGATTAAACCTTTTGTACACAATCTTGTAATCTTGCCATTCAACAAACGAACAATGTTTGGGCTTACGTGCCAGAATCAGATTGACCAAATCACGAGTAATTTTTTTCTTTGTCTTATCCGGATGTGCTACGTACCATTTTTGTAGACGAAGTTTGCCTTGTCTACTAAACAAAAGCATAAAATGCATCATTGTTCAAATTATCAACTTGTAGGATATGCAATTTAATTTCAAAATTGTGATAAAATCAAGGCGATGAAAGTTTTCTAGATAAATCTATTTCAATGCGACAGTTTTCAAAGAGTAAGGATAAGATTGTGGGGATTTGTAAGACCAAGAAGATCTTAATTGTTAGATTGAAGCCGATGATCGGAGCTGAACGATTGGATCGAGTCAATCTCGAATGACTATCTGCACATCAGTGAACCTTAAAGAGAGAAATATACACACCTGATGATGATGATGATGAAACCCCGAATGTGGCCTAGAGTCGCGATTCTATGGAATTTTTTCTGATTAATTTGATAAATAATTGAATCTACATAATTTGAAGAAAAAAAATGAAGATATCAAGCATCGAAAATTCTTACGTAAGTTGTGCAAGTAATTCATATCCGAATTGTGTGGATAATTTCGAGCATCTTGTGCTCTTCGGGACTCATAAATCATTGTCGATTTATGATCTGAAAGTTAGTTTGATACTCAATTGTTTAGTGTCATTATATTAATTATTTGTCTTCAGCAAAACCGCATCGTATTGATTGTTTCCGAGCATTCAAAACCGGTAAATAGTGTCAGATGGATCGGATACGATGGTCGTTTTTGTATTTCATCATCTATTGATAGAACCAGTATCATTTATGAGCATAATTGCGATGAATATAACCGCTCTCTTGAAGCGAGATACATTTTAAAAGGCCATCAAGATTCTGTAATCGTCAGCGATTCTATTCGAAGTAGTGATCAATCTGGCAAGTTTTTCACAGTTTCCTCTTCAAACGATAAAAATCTACGACTATGGCTCAATGATCAAGAGATTTGTTCATATTTTTTTCAATATTTCATTTTCGATATTAAAATCATTGATGATTCCATTATACCTGGGACAATTGTCATGACAGCTGGCTCAAATCAATTGGTGTTAATCAATCGTTTTGATTTTGAAACCAAAAATTTTGAGAGTTTGGCAACTTTGAAAGGTCATCATGACTGGATTAAATCGATAGATTTTGTTTGTCAAAAAAGTAATCTAGCTTTTTGAAATTATCAACTCAATGTTTTAATTTTTGTTTAATCTTATTTGCAGATCAAATTCTGTTAGCATCAGCAGCACAAGATAATTTTATAAGAGTGTATGAGATAAAAAAATCTTCTGATCGAGATGAGGATCAGAGATTTGTAATCTCGACTGAATCAGGTCCAGTTATTTTCAAATTCTCATCATCTAAATCTAATTTAATATTATTATAGAAAAAACTTTCTTCATAGCTACCTTAGACACGGTACTAGAAAGTCATAAGGGATGGGTCACTCATATCAAATGGATTAATTATGATTCAAAATTACATCTTTTGTCTTGTTCGATGGATATGACTATAATTCTTTGGGAACAATTAGATCAACAAGAGAATTACATTTGGAATGAAAAAAGTCGTTTTGGGGAAGTTGGAAGTTATTCCACTAACTTTCTACATTGTTCGTATATCGAATCAATGAATTTGATTCTAGGCCAATCCATCAATGGTGCCATACATTTTTGGTCCCAAAATGATAAGAAACATTGGATACCGAATCATTCAATCACAGGTCATTTTAACGAAGTCACTGATCTGGCATGGAATTCTGATGGTGACTATTTTCTGACATGTTCGTCTGATCAAACCACGAGATTACATTCGCAATGGTCTGATCCTAAGTATCACACATGGCACGAAATGAATCGACCGCAAACTCATGGGTATGATATCAATAGTATTGCAACGGCTGGAGTATCAAGATTCGTCTCAGGTGCTGATGAGAAAGTGATTCGAATTTTTGATATCACGAAAACTTCTTTGAATATTTTGCAAAAAATTAGCACAATTTTAACAGACATCAATACAGAGTCAGTTAATATTGCAGAAAGTGCAATAGTTCAGCCATTGAGTTTGACAGCAGCCAAAATTGATCATTCTGATCTATTGAAATCTTCTAGAATTTACGATATGCCACCCAATGAAGAGTTTCTCCTTCACAATACTCTGTGGTTTGAATCACAAAAACTCTATGGGCACGGTTATGAAATATTCTGTGTCGAAGTTAATCATTCGGCAACGATTTTAGCTTCCGCTTGTAAAGCATCGAATCCAAAATATGCCTCCATTATTTTTTGGGATTTAAAAACATTTAAACTTCTAGTAGAAATTGAATCTCATCAGCTCACTGTAACTCGTATAAGGTTTTCGCCTGACGATCACTTTGCTTTGAGTGTTTCAAGAGATCGTACTTGGACAATCATTCGCGTTTCAGATTTCCAAATAATCGCATCATGCGATAAATCGACCGGTATTCATAGTCGGATCATTTGGGATTGTTGTTGGACACCAGATTCTAGTAATTTCATCACTGCCTCCAGAGATAAGTGTGTGATCACTTGGTCTTTCAATGCTGACAAAAAAACTGAAATTAGTGCGATGAAAAATATTGCCTTCAAAGAGCCAATCACAACCGTTGATGTTCATGAAAAATTGATTCTTAAAAATCATTGCATATGTGCTCTAGGATTTGAGAATGGCACATTCTCCTTGCATTCAATATCGCTAGAAAATCACGAATGGTCTTTGTTGTATAGTTTTGATAAATTTCGGTCAGTTCAATTTTTTCTATAGGTTTAAGTGACTGATTGTCAAATTGATTTTACAAATCTTTTTAGGCACACCGAAAGAGTGAACCGGTTACGATTCTCTCCGAGAATAGAGAACCAAGAAAATCACCAGCAATCTATACACCTTTCGACGTGTAGTGTGGATCACTCAGTAAAATTATTTCAAATAAGAATTCAAATCTAAATAAAGTTAATAACTATAAAAATAGAATATCATTTTGGCGCCTCAATTTTCAAATTGAAATTTCGAATCGATTTTATCACCACATCTTTGAATGTCTTTTCTCTATATCTACTTTTTGAAATGTTCATTCTCACTAAAGTAGTAAAGGGCGAATGATTGTTATTTGCTGTAACCTTGCAAGTGATTTTCTTGAACAAACACTCAAAGTTATTTGGAGAGTTTTTCCAGAGTTTCGTTTGGCTCCCTTTCGGTCAAGTTTTTGTATTGAAATTTCAAGAACAATTTCGTGAAAGATGCGTCTATCACCAAGAGCATTGTTACGCTGGGAGATGCCTAAACAAGGCAAACCAATGTATTTTCCGATGACTTGGTCAGCCCGATTATCACAATGGGATTATGCTTATGAGTGGAAAATGAATTGGACGTTCCGTTATATGATTTATGGTCTGATTACGATCTTTCCGGTTGTCTATTACATCGATCGTCAAGCTAATTCACCAGCAGCTAAAGCTGCTCACAAAAAAATGCGTGAAGAAGAGAAACGTAAACACCATGAGGATCTTCGTTGGGCTGATATCAGTGGACGTTATGCTAATCGATAACTAATCTTTTGAATGAAAAGTTTCACATTTATTATCGTAATTGAGATTATTGTAATTGTCATTATGCACCATATAAAAACTAAATAACAAAAAATTAGAGTTTAAAAAAGTACAGTTTTTAATTGATCTGGTAAAATTCAATGCATCCCTTTTCGCCGCTTCCAATGATGATTGCCAGGAGAGTGTGTTTCAAAATGATCCACCGAAAACGGATTAACAGGTCTTGGTATCTTGAATTCGAGTTTCGATTTGGTTTGATGGGCACGATAAGCTTGATGATGATGATTATGAGATCGGTGTCGATAAGATCGATCATCAATGAGAGAGCTATCGTAGAAATCGCTTTGTTCATCATCTCCATCAAAGTTACATTCTGATGTTAGACCATCATCGCTAGAAAGATCACTTGAGGACAGATGATCGATCTCCATCGTAAGATCATTTTTCGTTTTCAAATTTTTGATTAAATTAGCCTCGATCTTGATTGAATGTGGTTTACTTGAGGAGCTACAACTAAGTGCGTTTGATTCAATACCAAATCCACAGCCGTTTTTACGTTTTTGTTTAGATAGAATTTTGAATTGTTGCTCTCGTTGAGATCTATTGATAGGATGATTGAACCCATATTTGCTTCTGAATAGCCTAATATGCTTCGAAGGATTCTGTCTTTCTTCACAATCTTCCTCGTTACTTTCAGAATCACTCAATATCAATAGCTTCGATCGATTAATGATTGAAGCACACCGCTCAACGTGATTCGGAATCACTTTGGATTTGTTTTTCACCGAAGACTTTCGCGATAAAAGATCATCATCATCGAGATCATCAAAATTTTTCATCGAATCCGTTCGCTTTTTTGTTGGCTCTTCATCAATCGTTGTTCCACTGAGCTCATCAACTAATTCATCCATTATTTCAGTGTGAAAAAAAGTGACAACAGAAAGGAGTGAAGAATCAAACAATCAAACAATGAATCTTATCTTCTCCATTCCGAATGGTTAAGATTTTTATCATCGAATTATCGTTAAGAAATTCCAAAAAAATTTTGATCCATTCTAACTTGATGATTCGATGAGAATCTGCGATTGAAAAGAAGTTGAAATCGAAATTCGATTATCAAAAATTAGGAAAAAAATAGGAATTTTAGCAAACAAAACATCATCACAGCATCACCGACGACAACTAAATAAAAATTAGGAGCATGCGCCTTGTTCGTTTGTTCTTTTCAGAATTGGTCGAAAGAATTTATTCGAATCTAAGGAAAAAAAAAATTGGATTCTTTTACTTTTTTTAGAGATCGCTCCATCAAAGAAATTCCACCGCTTAAATGCATTGAAAGCAGATTTTCTTTTTGAATTTAACTCTTCGTAACTTCTCTTCTCATCAATCCGTTAATTGATTTCCCGTTCCTTTTCTCCAAATTTTTCTTTCTTTAGATAAATATTTTTCCTTATAGATTTCAATTTTCAATTCGAAGAATTTGTTTTGTTTTTTGCTTGCTTATTTTCGACGATATTTTTATCAATCGCTGTGATCGAAATTAAATCGGATATAAATTGTTCTAAATTTCATTCAGAAACGATACTGTTCGGTTCGATAGATTTGAACAAACAAACAGTGATGGTCTATTTTTTTTTTTTCGTTTAATTGGATTTTTTTTTTCAACTCCATTTTTTTAATTGGTAGTCTCTATCAAACATGAGTGATTTCGGTCTCCTCGAAATCGAATCGACTCTTCACCAGATAGGTTTGCAGTGATCCTTTTCCTTTCACTTTGATCGATCCTCTTGGTTCTAAAGTGAAATATTTAGTATAGCCTTGAACTTGTAGAATGATTTTAGCTGTTTCTTGCGTCAACTGAATTCTACCGATTACCCCAGTGCTTTCCATTCGGCTTGCAACATTCACGGTGTCTCCCTTTTTTTTTGCATTCACAGAGAGCATAAAATAGTCAATTGTCTCGATGTAATCTTTCGAAATTGCATTACCCAAATATCATATTGCGGTTTACTTGCTCCAACAATACCAGCGATCACAGGCCCGACAGCGATACCGACACGTAGCTTGAAATCTTGCAATCCATCTTTGTTGATTCGTTTCAATGTCTCCATCAATGCCATCACAAAATGTATTATATTCATCGTATGTTTTCGTTCATCGATTCTAGATTCATTCTGATGAATTTAAAAAAACCCGCAATTAAAATTCCATTTTTAAAAGTTTAGTGAAAAAACAATCGATTACATTTTCGTCGGACGCGCGTCCAGGTTGTAGGCCTGCCGCAGCCATATAGGTGCTTCCGATTGTTTTGATTTTTTCAATCTTTCGAAACCGATCATAAGAAAGAAGCTGTGAACGAAGTTCGATATTAAATTTCGAAAAAAAATATCAACGAAATGAATTCACTTGATCGAAATCGCAAATGATTTCGTTGAGAACTTGCAAACATTTCAAACCATTATCGTTCAGTTCATTCTCGGAATAAAAATCCGAAAAATTCGGTATCGATGCAAAGGTCACCGCACAGAACTCGTAGGTTTCCGAATAGATTTGATTGGTGAACATCGAACGATTGTCTAGATATTTTTGCACAACATAACTTGGGAGAATATTTTTCAATAGAATATCATTGATCTCGCTCATAATCTGTGCTTCTTCTTTCTCTTTTCGAAGACGTTTACGAAGTTTGAAATCTAAACGAATTACGTATTCGATTTGGCGATCGATAATCGTCACGATCACTACAGCCATAATCATATAATAGAGATGGCTAGAGATTGGATCGAAACCGAAACGATTCGACCATTGGTTCTCTCTGACTATCTTCGCTGTGATGGTTTGATAGAGAGAGCAATCGTTCGAAAGAATCAACCAGAATCCAATTAAACTGATTATACGGAGTAGAAATTTCAGCCATAGATTTATTGTGATGAAGATTGAAACATTCGTCAACGACAATATCACACAAATTGTGTGACTCTGGTACAAAAAAAAATCGTTGGGAGATTAACAGAATGCCAACGGAAGAGGGTAGAAAAAAATATCAAACTAAATCTATAAGATTCGAGAAAATTTACCCAAACGTATGGACAATTGGCGCCTTCGAATTGGCCTGAAGCTTCGGACAAGAATGAAGCATTATGATCGATACAATCATACTTCAAAACGAAAAAAGAAATTGAAAATCATTATAAGATTATAATGGTTTCAACGAATAGTGAAATGAAACAGAATAAAAATATTTGCTAATCCGATTATTGTTCCAAATGTGGGCGATATTTTTGTTTCTAACTGTCAGCTATGGATAAATCTGATGAGACCAAAACTGGAACTGAATGAAGAGAAAAATGAAAGAAAATTCCACTGACCAAAACAATATCGTTGAATGCGTTGAAGAGAATGAAAACGTTGACAATCAACCAGATCAAATTTCGTTTCCAAAACGTTAGCTTTGGTGGATCGATTTCGGAACGAAAGTAAAGTAAAAGAGAACGAAGTAAACTTTTAAATTGTAGTCAAATCTTCATTCTTGGAAAACATTAGCTAAATTGAAATGTATTAATCGAGAAACATAATCTAACCTTCGAGGAATATCGCGAAGCATAGAGTATAAAAAATGCCAACAAAACAAGCGTTGAAATGAAGAGAATCCAACCGAACCATCGATTTGGTTGCGATCTCGGATTGATTAGATTCTTATTCAATCCGATAATCAAACAGACAAAGATCGAGAAGATGAGATAGAAGAGGAAAAAATCATCCGGTAATGTTTGAAATTCTTTCTCCAATTTCCAACATGTTTGGAGACGATGTCGTCGCTGCTGCTGCTGCTGTTGTTGTTGTTCTTTAGGGTATTGAAGATATTTTTTCAATGAATTTCGAAATGTTTTATCTTCCAAATCGTTGAGCTTCTCGTCCGGCTCATCATCATCGTCATCGGTAAGATCGTTTTCATCGACAATCGAATGATTGTTGCGATGCATCAATTTTTTCTTTCGTCTTTGTTTTGAGCTTTGTTTTTGACTATCACTGAACAACAATGTAATCGGATTGATTCCATGAATGTTTACAAAGTTTCTGTTTTCGAAAAGAGCGAGAGAAAAAAAAACAAAACGAAAGCAGAATTAATTTGTCTAGCTAAGAATTTTTAGAACGCTAAGCAAGCAATGTAAGAATCAACAAGAGAGGAACAAAGAATTTGGTCCAAACTTTTTAAAACTAAGTGGCATTTTTTCGATTTCCTTATCGATGAAACTGTTCACTTTCCATCTCAAATTGATGCATCGTTCTGGTCCACTATTGAATGAGAGCAAAAAAAAAAAGAATTAAATTAATTCTAAAAAAAAAAAAACAAAAAACAAGACGAATGACAAGAATGGAAGAAAAAAAAATGAATTGAAATCAAGAAAAGAGCAAAGAGAAAACGGTCTATTCTAAAATGAAAACGAATTCGTTCGAACGGAAAACGAAACAATTGTCGCGAGGTTCCTGGTGATACTCGAATGAAAATTCGAATTCACTAAACGAATGAAGAATGGCACCGATATAAAATTACTCCTCTGTAGTAAAGGGTGTGTCTGTGTTTTTCTCTTTGTTGCTTTTATTCTCCTTGATTGATTTCTGATTTCTAGTCTAGGTTGTGTGATTCTTTTCTTTTTGTTTAAAGCATTAGAAATGAGCCCGGAAAACAAATAAATAGATCCAAACAGCCTACTTGGAACAATCATCGTTGTCATTAATGAAATCATCATCGTTTTGATTCGATTTTATTTGTTTCAATCGAACCAGATCCATTGAAACCGATTGATCGAATCTTGATTGATCCTTGTTTTCGTTCGATTCAAACGAATCACAAACAGAGGAGTAAACAAAAAAAAATTCCTAATTAGAATTCTGTAAAGTATCAATTTTAGAGATGGGCGTGGCGATGATTTTACAATCGTTTTGAATGTTTTTCTATCAAAATTCCTCCCATCTTCTTGTCGGTTTGTGTGTTCTCGTTTCGTTGTCCGAACCGATGCTGTCCTTCTCCGATCTTTATAGTGATGGTAATTGTTCAACGTGATCAATGATAGCAATGAACCAGAATTCATCATCGATTGCTCTTTAAATTTGATCAAATTTGTTCTATTTCGTCCCTTTTTTCTATTCTCAGTGTTCTTGTTTTCGGATTGTTTCGAATCTTTTTGTTTTTTTGAGATTAGATAACCAAATTTTTCGCTTGTTTTTCGCTCTGAATGATGGATGGTCGAGAATGAAAAATAAATCAATTAATTCTTTACTGAAATCTAAGAACAGCTTAAACATTTCTCCACCTTCGATATCGAAACGATCGAGCTTATCTTTGGGTAAGAGATCAAAAGTTTCCTTTGTAATATGGACATAACCGGCAACGCCATCATGTTCCATCATTGAAGCCAGTATCGTGTCTTCTGACCAGATATCGAATTGCCATTTATGTACACCGATGATACCGGAGAGTACCATGCCGGAATGGATGCCGATTCTCATATTGATTTGAATGTTTTTGGATTTTCTTATGGAACTTTAAATTCCGATTGAAAACGATTCCAATCAATTTTTGTGATTGTCAACACTCGCATGGAATCTTACTTGATTACGTTCAACATTTCTAGACCCATTCGTAGGCAATTCCATGCATGATCTTTGTCGTAACTCGGAAGACCAGCTACACAATAATAGCAATCACCGAGCAATTTGATTCGTAGACATTTATTACGATCAGCAAGCTGATCGAATCTACCGAACATATCATTCAATGTTTCCACCAATTCATTTGGGTTTAGATTTGTAGTTAATAGCATCGAATTGACAATATCGGCAAACAAAATCGATACGTTTTGGTATTTTTTTACATATAGCTTTTTGAATGGCCTCTGAAGAACTTGGTGATCATCATTCTGTTCCAGAACTTTAATAATCTCTTTCAAATCTTTTCGAACATCATCGATTAGATGTTTCGGAAAACAAGATGCCAATAATTGTTCTTGCTGTACTTGTTGATCGTAGATGGTGAATTTAGATTCAATGTAATCGTAGTAATTGAAGAACGCTCTTTTTGTGATGATCATCAACAAACGCTTCATGTAGAGACCAAACAAAGTAGCGTAAAGATAGGCGATCATTTCGGAAAAAATCATCCGAAGGGCCATGTTTTGATCGTCGCAAAAATGTAGCCGTTGATAGAGCGCCACTCCTATCTCGATGATGATCACCGTTAACGAAGCGAACAACGAAGAGATTGGATTGTGAAATGGTAGTAAAATATTATTCGCAATAATTATGTAAAGTATTGGACGTATTCGATACGATTTGTATGTTTCGATCTGAATCAAATTGATAAATTCATCACCGTATTGGTTGAAAATCATCGTAATTAAGACAGTGATCGAAGCAAGACTTTTGTTCACTTTTGGTCGTAAAACACGTTCATCGGTTAGTGTTAGTACAAAAAACATAATGAAGATAAGCAATGAAGTTAGAAAGATCAAAATCGAACCAGAATTCTGTTCAAACTGTAACATAGATAAAAAAATGATTGAAAGAATTCATCTGAGAAATTTTAAAGAAAATTATCCATTCGATACCTGATCTCCAGTATTAGTGTTGTTGTGGACTCGATCAAAAATCTTCGCTGAGGTTTTGACGTTGATCAACGAAACAACAACGATAATCAAATCAAAAACAATATTTAACAAGAGAAGAACGACAAAAAAATTGTGTTGTACTCTAGTCAAATATTTTGGAAACAAATTATTGATGATCACATCATCATCTTCAAACGATCGACGAGGAATTTGAGCATTCGAACGATCGAAATAATCCAAAGCCGTTCGATTCGGATTGATAAGTCTGAAATTCAAAAACTCCTCTTTGAAACGATTCCACGACCAATGGCCATTCGAATGCAAACGACTCGATACACTATCTCTGCGAACATTCTCTCGGAAATGTTTCGTAAGAATTTCAGCAGTATTCGACATTCTTGGCATCATTATCGATTGATTGGACATTTTTCGTTTTCTCAAGACTTAGCTTTCTCAAGATCCAATAAAACACACCTACTGATAGTTTTTCTTAAAATTTTTACAATTCATCATTAAGCTCTTCATTATCGAACTTTCCCCTTTTTTCAAGTCTTATTCGTTCAAGTTTACTTTCAAATCTATTGCATTCATCCTTGCTTCAATTATGGTGGTTATTATGATTATTATACTGTTGTTGTTGTTGTTTTTGTTGTTTATGCTTATGATGTTATGCCACCATTAGAAGAATCCTACCGTATAATCGATCGAAATGAGAAATGAAATCTAAGATTTAAGCTGTTCTAGGAATGTGGTGCAATGAAAGCGATGAGCTTCTTAGGTGATCTTATCGTTGCTTTGATGATTCTACTTACAAATGACTTTACATGACGATGGCTTAACAAATTAAAATGATCTTATTCTAAATATGTGGCCACTATCAGAGCTAATCTGTCTTATAGTAGAATTATTCTAATTCTGCTAATTAGTGATAGAGTTGCCATGGATTCGAGCATCACTTAGCATCGGTCAATATAATTCCATATCTAAAGATCGTTGTGGATTATTTCTCCTTGAATCTTCTAGTTCTATGCAAAAGTTTCGATACTAATTAAAATTAAATTTTATCTTCATTTTATTTTTTTGAATTCTACTCTGTTCTGATGAATCTAGACAATTCGAGAATGAATTTGATTCTAGCCTAGGTTCTTACGAAGCATTCAATAAAAATCTTCTTTGATTATCGCTAGAGAAAATCTAGCATTAAGGAAAACATCTTGTCTGTGTTGTTGATGGCTTTGAAACAAACGAGTGAAAAAAAAAATCTTATCCAATTAGGTCGCTGTGATTCGAGCCTAGAGAGAGAGAGAGAGGGTAGGGCAACACAGCAGTCTTATTTCATAATTACATAATTGATCATTTTTTAATCCCTAGCTTTCTCTCACTGAAGAAAAAGAATCCAATCGATTACGAGTGAAATATGTCAAACATTTGTCTAATGCAAAAATGATGTCAAGAAACCAAGATATTTGATTGGTCCGATGATTTGATGTTAAGAAATTATTATTTTTTTTTTTTTCTCTCTGATTTTCTCTAGAATCACTCTCCCTTTAATAATGAGAATTACAACTAAACACCACCCTCACCATCATTGCTAGCTTTGAAACGATGATGAAGTTGTAGAAAAAAAAAATGTCAAAGCTAAGTTTTTTTTTCTCACTCTATTTTGGATTGACGAATTTCTTGAAGATTTCTTCTTAATAAATTATTATTACGCGATCACTATTATAATTGGCGTTGTAGTTAGTGTGGAAGATAATTGAAAGAATCCATCATTTTTATAATCAAAAGTTTTCCATTCGTATCCCTTCCTTTCAAATGTGATCCTAAAAGAGAGAGAGAGAGAGAGAGAGAGAGAGAGAGAGATTCTTCTTTATAGCTTTCACAATTTAGCTTTCAATCTTCAATCATTTTTAATTGTTATCAAAGAGGTGTTGTGTGGTGTGGGTGTCTCACAATATTCTAATGATTGATTGATTAGATCATTGCGTATCTTTTAAGAGTTCGAATCGCCCTAAATCATTCTAGATCTTTCATCTCTTCGTTTCAATATTGCTCTGTGTGTTTCGATGCTTTCAATTTCGGAAGAGTTTCTTTTTTTTTTTTTTTTTTTTTTTGGTCGCGAATTTAATCCGTTACCATTCATTCGATCTCTATCAGGTTCTCTATGAAATTCTAATTCGAAAGTGCAAAGATTTGCCTTTTGCTTATTATTATTTTCATTAAAAATAATGATCCTTAATCCTTTTGACTTCGATCGAAATTGAAATCGCAATCTCTTCTCTGTAGCGAAAATTATATGCTCTAGTGACCGTAACTGTTTGAAAGAAAAAAAAAAAAAAAGAAAGAGTTCGTTTTTTATTCGAAGCGAATTTTTTCACCGAAAAAAAAAATTGTAGGTGGAATGGAATGAAATGAAATTTTTTTTTTTCTTTTGCAAAGATCGAGATGGAATAGGAAATAGAAAATCAAACAATCGATCCATAAAGATCGAAAGTACGTAGCTTTGCAACGATCGAGTATATAGAAATTTACTCTTTCAATTCTTCTTCGATCTGTCTGGCATCATCATCTTTGCAATCTCGGTGACTAGAGCTCACTCTTTAGATCATAGCAATAGTGATCCCTGTTGACGAATGGATTCGGACCTATTCCCACCCTCTATATATTCATTCATTCTTTCTTGGTGCAATCGAATCATTGAGACATACTCTCGATTGTTTTCTCTCTCTCTCTCTCTCTCTCTCTCTCTCTCTCTCACTCAGACTATCTATCTATCTATCTATCAATCAAATTATCTATCTATCTATCTATCTATTTCTCTCAATACTTCTCTTCAATTCTCAATCATTTTGAAATAAACTAAAATTGATTAAAAGTCTCGATGATGATGTTTTACTTTTTGATTCTTTTCTCGATTCTCTTCTTCTCTTCTCAATGTTCCTGATCTTCGTCGAACGACGGTGATGAGATCGAATTGTATTGAAAAGTTTCTCTCTTCTTCTTCTTTACATCATCCGCTTATTTATTGATTGTTTCATTTGGATTGTTTTATTCTCTACGATCTTTTTCAAACTTTTTTTCTGATTATTTCGCTTAATGGATGAGAATTGAAGTGAAGAAAAAAAAATTATTGCCTAATAGATAAAAAAAGACTTCAAAAGATTAAATTGATTGTTTCAAAAAATTTCTATTTAGAATTCTAACTATTGGACCATCAAGTTTTGAAAATCCAATCGAATTATTGCAATTCTCATTGCCAAAATGCTAAATCGTAGAATCTTTTGTTTAATATCGAGAAAAAACGAGGCAAAATTACAATAAAAATCTCAAGTATTTATCTCTTCAAACAGACTCTGTTTTTTTATTGTAAAAGTTTTTAATTTATTTCTAATTTACAGTGAAATCTCAATCAGAAATTGAATCGAGACTTAAAGAATCGAAGAAAAAATCAACAAAAATTTAAAACAAAGATGATCGATAACAAAAAGATTCGATTATTAAATCTAGCTATTCTGAATTGACATCAGAAATAGAAATCCAGCATTGATGTTTGCATTCAATTCATCGAATATTTTGGATCTCAAACAGATTACAATCGCTGCTGCGACAACTGCCGCAATGATGAGTGATTATCCAACGACAGACGATCATCATCACCAGCAACACCAACAACAATCTTCTTATTCCTCATCAACGACACCAACATCGATTTCATCATCATTATCATCTTCGACAACAACAGCAACGAATACAGCCACAACAATTTCGATGAGTCCAGCAGCAATTACGAGGCCTGGAACAGCAACAGCATCGTCTGTCCGAACAAAACGATGTTGTCGATTTTGTCGATGTTCGAATCGTTTGGTGACCGGTATCATCATCACAATCCTACCGATAGCGATCACATCGACATTGATCTGTGTTTTTATGATGCAGAAAACAAATCTCCATCAATATGCCATCTATTCATTTGTAATCTTCTGTGTTGCATTCGTCTTTCCTTTTGCATTGTTCTTTTTTACGGTCATTCTGAATAAGGTCAGTATTTAAATGAATGAATCGAGAGATTTCTTTTTCTGTTTTTTTTTCGTTTTTGTGATTAAATGGTATCTGTTTGATCGTTTTTTTTGATTCTTCTCTGATAGTTGTATAAATTCTATAAAAGAGAGATTCGTTCCAATAGTTCTCATTCTTCATCGTTAAATGTGAATGCCTTAATTGGTGATAGTTACGATTCTGATGCACATTTCCATCATCTCCATTCTCACCCTCATACCCATCATCCTCATCATCATCAAGCACATCTATCGAATGTTCTTGATTGTGACGGCAATCAATTGACGAACTCATCACCATCATCGATCCGCTTGTTGACAAGCAATCATCCGATAAGCGCAAATGAAAATATCGGATTGATTGCTAACGCCTCGGTCAACGCCAATCACTCATCATTCAATCGTCCAACAAATGTTTTAGGGACCAGAATAATCGTTGCACATAATCCAGTGTTCGACCATCATTTCCATCATCATCTTCAAAATCATCATAACTATCTTAATGAGAATCATGCTGTTAGCAATGTTCTCGGTGATGATGTCCAATACAACCAACAACAAGCGCAATTATTTTCCTATAACAATCAATCCTATCATCCCTCTTATTACTATCAAATCCAAGGATGGTTCCACTTTGATCGCATTGACTACCGCGAATTCCGCCACCAATGATGGTCCGATTTCGTTCTCGAATCGTCTGCCAGCTACCGAAATGATCGTAGAAGATAATCCACCTAGCTATGAGATGGCTTTACTTTGTCCAAGTGTTACGCACAATTGCAATCAAGACGATTCTTTCTCTCGAACGGACGGTGTATGTCAACAGCAATCTTTTCATTGCTTGCCTAAATATCAAATTTCATTTCCGGACAATTCAGCCAAAGAAGAGAAAATCAAAATCGGATTCAATCAGATCGGGCGTGAATCAATTGTCAATCATCTAGATGATAATAACACAACCCTAAATGATCAAAACAGAAGAGAAAATCTTTGTGATCAGAAGCCTTCACAAGATGTTCAATCAAACGAGACAACTAGCGTTCGCAATAATAAAAACGCTGATGATGTCGATGTCAATGTCGATGAAGATGATGAAGAGAATGAGAAGAAGAGATCTTCTTCTCCATCTTCATCATTCAATCTGAATCAAAATAATAATTTAGATCGAAAAGAATAGATTTCCATCTAGAGAATCTTATTCTTCAATACACTTTCAATGTGATAGATTCGATTTGAATCCAATCTGAATTATTTGGATGAGAAAAAATTCTCATCGATCTCATTCGTAATCATTCGATTTGTTTGATGTTTGTTGCTTGGACAAACAACAGAAATCAACATCAAAATATTGATGATCATTTTTTGATTTTGTTCCAAATTTGTTGTTGATTTTATTGTAACGATTAAACACACACACACACACACACACACACACAAGCTATTACTGCTGTCAGTCTTTCGTGTTTTATTGTTTGATAAAAAATTTTTTTCGTGGCCTCATAAAGAGAAAAAACTAACTGTAAAAATTCTGTCGATTTATTTTTCTTTTCTTGTTATTCCAACGATTATTCTCTCTCTCTCTCTCTCTCTCTCTCTCTCTCTCTCTCTCTCTCTCTCTCCAATATTGTTGATTGTAACCAAATCAAAGAGAAAAAAATTCTTTCCGAAATCTTATTGGATAGTTGTTTTCTTTATAAAAGATTTTTTGATTCTTTTTTTTTTGCGAATTCTTAAAAAATAAAATGGAGAAAAAATTTAAAATTTAACATTCAGAAAGACTGTCTGTAGGTGTGCGAAGTTTTGCGAAACTAATCCACAAAGAATAGATCGATTATGCTCTCGATTTGTGATTCACTGGTATTAGGAAAAACTTTAATCTAGTCCCTACATTCTATAAGAAAATTTCTATTGACTGATCAGAACTAAACTAATCAAAATTTTATTTTGTTGTCAAAAATTTTTCTGATGGATCCAGAATGTAATTCAATGCAACATTTTTCTTTCCCATCTCTAAATCTATCTCGTCATTGTTTTAAAAGTAATTTTTTCTGACCGCCCATTAATAAGTAATAATTGATTCATTCGATTTGGGTTTGTTATTATCGAAACTAATACATCGATAGGATAGAGTTGGAAAAGAATGGCTAGAGAGAGGAAGATGAAGAATTTTCAATTATTATAATTATTTTTCTCTCTCAATCAATTCTTCTTTATCGAGAATCACCACTAAACATCAACGATCATCAGTTTATGTTTCATAGAAGTCTATTCTCACTCGGAATCGATCAAAAGAAATGACTGAATGAATAAATGATTGTTATGAACGAAGATCTTCTTGCTTTAAATTCACTAAGAAAAATTAATGATCTAGTAATTTGTTAACATCATCTCTCTCCATCTTCGAATAGAGAAAGCTCCATCCAAACAGATTTTATCGATTCTATATGATGCTCTGCTTCTAAGACAGACACACAGTCAGATGAATAATAATTTTTGACGTCGAATGTAGAGATTACCATTGAATCTATTTCTTTTTCTGACTTCTCAATCGCTCTCTTTGCCCCTTTCTCTCTCTCTCTCTCTCTCTAACTCTTTTTCTCTATTTTTTTATCCAATTTTTTACGCAACGCATCCATAATTTTGCTATTTTCCCTATTTTTCCCTTTTTTCCATCCACTCAATATCTCTTCATGTCTATCTGTCTCTTCGCTTTCTATGGAATGAATGTGGTCCACAGAATCACGGTATATCCTTCAAAAAAAAAGAACAAGGTCCTAGTGTTTTTAGTCTGAGATTTTTCCCTTGGAATAGCAAAGAGATCGAGAATGGGTCTCAGAAATTGAGAATGAAAAAAAAAATCCTTAGAAATAGAGAGGCGTTGGTATTGAAAGTTGCCCCCTTTCCTTTCCTCTGTACTCAATTTGTCAGCATATCAATGTCCAATAATGAATGGATCACTTCCCCGTCCTTGTGGAGAAACAAGAAAGCATTGAAAATTCTACATTATTGAAAGATTCTTATTGTTTTTCCTCTCGAAACTCTTGGTTTTAGTGATGAAAGAGAATTGAATGTAGAGGGGAAAGAAGACAAACGAAACGGAATAATTTGGTCCATTTATTTTGCTATTTATTTATTTTTTGTTTTCCTATTCCTTCTTCAATTTTCCAAGTGTTTGATAGTGTTGATTTTCGCTACTATTAGTTGCTCTTTTTCTTCTAAAAGTCCCATCTCTCTCTCTCTCTCTCTCTCTCTTATTGTCTCTTTGCACCGATTCCTATTGTTGTGATTTGTTACGGATTCCGTTTTTCTGTTTGGAAAGTTTGTTTTGGAATGAAACAGAATAAACAGCTAAAAATTCCATAGGGTTACATTGTTGTTTTTCAATTCACTAGATCTAAGACATAAAACTCAATCATTCGATTTCAATCATAAATTCTATCTTCTTAGCTTTGCTTCGCTCTACTGCTGTCATCAATTCTATTTGATGCTGTTGTTGATTGATTGAGAAGACGAGTTCGGATCTCCGTGCCAAACAATCAATCGATCGACAATTTATCTAACTGAATTCGCCATTGTCAAATCTTATTCAACGCCTTTTTCCGATGAACTAGATTTTTTTTGGATGCTGATGCCAATAATTTTATTGATTTTTGCTCTCTCTCTCTCTCTCTCTCTCTCAATTTTTCTCTCGTTTTGATGGTGGAAACAATAGTTTTCTTGTACGACAAACATCAAAACGATTGCTGACACATATTAATTGTAAATATGGGCACTAGAAGAATAATCTCAATCTGAATAATTATGATGGAGATAATTAAATTGCTATGAGAGAAAAATCCAAAGAAAAATGCTTCTAATTTTGGTAAGTGTTTTGGTACTTGTTCGACGAGATTTAAAAACAAACAATTAACGCCATATTTGTTTCCATTCGAATAAGATCGCAGAGATAAAGTTTGAGTTGATGAATCTTTTTTGTACGATAGGCTCTAGATTTCTAAAGAAAATCGATATTCTTTTCAATACAAAATCGATCGATGAATGCGATCTGGAAGTTGTTTCGTAACGCCACATTTAACCCTTTGGTTATCTGTGTTGTTGACACATTTTTGATCCCCATTTCTTTTAAAACTAAAAGGATCGATTTTCGGACATCAAACAAAATGCAACCACCATTTTCTTCTCTGTTTGATTCGAGTCTTGTTTTTTTCGATATTAATTATGAGCAAATTTGATTGAACGAAATCTCTTGAACCAAATGGATAAATTTTTTGGCTCAAAAATTGGATTCAAAAAAATAAAATAACCAAAATACTGAATTGAATTCAATTTTAGGGTACATGAAAAAAGGGACCAAACTAAACTCTAATTTCAGTCCATTAAAAATTCTTCTTTCTGTCTCTGTCCTCTTCGCTTTTCCTCAATTTGATGGAGAAAACAAAAATATTACGATTTTTTTGGATTCTAGATGAATGAATCACTTTGGAAATCATCCTTGAGGGTTCAATTCGAGGACAATGCTATGATCTTCTTTGAAAAAAAAAATCCTATTTTATCAATTTCTTCAGTTTTGTTTCCATTTGTTTCCTTCCTTTCATAGATCAAAAACATCCATTCTCTTTCCTCTCTCTGCCTTTGTCCTGGTTTCAATACTTAGAAATGAGTAGAAAACAAACAAACTCTTCATTACTATTCTTGTTGTTCATATCGCTAAATGTTTTGTATTATTTCGATTCTTTTATTTATCAAGAATCTTATTGAATAGAGAGAAACAACCCATTGTAGCCTAAAGGCCAATCAAGAAGATGTTGAGAAGAAAATGATGTGAATCTCGGTTTTACGATACGATCAGAAGAGGAAGTGACTCACACAAGAATCTATTCGCTTGCATTCCTTCTCCTAGTAGCATTAATTAGCTCGAAAATTTCTATAAATCCATTAATATTCCAATCGAATCATTTCATTAGTCTTCTTTTTCTCAACTTCCTATTTTGATCTTCTATCAAGCTTTAAACAAGTCGATCTTCAATGGATTGCATCAAAATTTTTCCATCGGAAAACTTTCAGCCGGATAAAATCGTCTGCTTTGATTCCAATAGAATCGTGATCGATCACAAAGGTGAAGATAATCGCTGCGAAGAGCATCAAATTCAGCTACCTCAGCAACATCAAGCTCAATACGAGCAGCAACAAGCTCAACTCGATCATCCGTATTGTGGTATGAAGAAATTTTTTCGCCAAGAAATATGCTCGTGTTTGATTATATCGTTGATTGTGATCGGTCTTCCAATCGCGATCATGCTGATGCTAATCAATCTACCACGTCTAAGCAATCATCGCGATGTGAGACAACAAAATTATATTCTCTTAGCATTCGGTTTACCTTTCTCAATTGTGATATCTGTCTCCACCGTCTACGGTCTCTATAGATTGATACGCAAATTTCGTTCGGAAAATAATTTGCATCAAACTGGTGATAGTAATAATCGCTATGAGAATTCATTCGAATTCGATCAAAATTTTGATGATGTCGGAGAGAATGCCAATGAGCCACGTCTCTACACTTTGGTCACTGAGATCATGTCTAAAAAACCTCCTCCTCTCTCTCTCCACCACAGCTTCAGCGATTGAATCTAGCCGAAGGGAAACTAAGATGATGGAGAAGGGACGTATCATCATCACAAGATCTCAAAGAAAAAAATCATTTCGAGGGAAGAGAAAATTCTATTGTAATTTATTTCGATTTCGCTAAGAACTTGTTCTGTTTGGAGATTTTTTTTTCAACACAAAAAAGCGGAATTTAAAAAAATCAATTTGGTTATTAAATTTGGTTTTTCGTTTTGTTCTCTCAATCTCAAAAGGAGTTGTGACAAATAATAATACATTAATTTTGACAGTGAAGTTTCCATTAGCTCGTTATAAACATCATCACCAGAATGATTGCGGATGAAGAGATTCTTTTCAATCTGCCAACTTCAAAATAACCTCAATAAGCTAGAGTCGAATAGAAAAAAAAGATTGAGATAAATTTTTCGATTCCAAAAAAAAAATCAGTGAAACAATTTCAGTATTATACCCTTTCGGTTCATTCTTTCATTATCATCTCACCTAGAATCTGCCAGAAGGGAAAATATTAAACGTTCTTGTTTGAATTCAAGGGGTGTGTGTGTGAGTGTGTGGCTGTGTTAGTTTTGGCCATTTGATTTGAAATTTATGACGACAAGAATGATGTAACAGGGAAATAAAACGGAAAAAATTCCAAAAGAAAGTTTGAAAATTTTCCTCATTTTCATTCTCCTTTTGTTCTAAAAATCGTTCCAATTCTCTATGCTAATGTTTGCTTTGATTGTTTCTCTCTCTCTATTTCGTTATAGCTCTATTATTTCTAGCTCAGCCGAAAAAAATGTTCCATTGGTTCCAAGAACATGTGTGCAATGCAAACATCACGTTAGATGTTGTGTAAGAGAGAGTTTTTTTTTCGTTTCCTATGTTTCGTGCAAGTTCCGTTTCACAAGGTTGATTTATTCTTGGTGCTTGGATGCTTTTTGTTCTCCGTTGAGGGAGGATTGGATTCGCTAATACACTGTTCCGATTTCAATGGCTAAAAATCTCTTCATTCAATTAGCAATTCTAATTAGCTAAGATTCTTTCTCAGTCCAAACGATGTATTGGATTAGAAACTTTTCAAGATTCGATGACCTTCAACTCAACCTTCAATTCGAATTTTATGAAAAAAAAAAACCAAAAACAGATCGATAATTTTTTTGAAAATCGAACCGTCAAAAAGAAGTCCAGAGAAAAACCGACAGTGGAATCGAACAAATTGATTTTCGAATCTTTTCTTTTTTTTTCTCTCACAACACGCAAAAAATCTCCTATGTTCCGTTTCAGGAAAATCAAAATCAAACGAGGCCTATTGTATTAGAGAACAGTTTCTTAAACGGAAAGGGTTCTAGACACCAAAGTAAAAGATAAAATAAGAATCTTGAAGAGATAATAATGATCATGGTGGGGTCGGGGCTGTTAGGAACGAGAAACACTTGCAACAGAAATTCTTTTTTTTTATTCAAAATCAAAAAAAAAACTTTATCGAATAAGAAATAGAATCCTGTTTTGGTTTGTTTATAGTTCTAGCATGTGTGTATGTGTGTTCAAAATATGCCCATTTTTACAAATTCACCATCGAAATACGGACACAGAGCTTACAAGCGGAACTCGCATATCTAAAAAACAACAAATTTTGAAACAACAGCTCTTCCTATTCCTTTTTCTCTCCTCTCCATCATCATCATCGATTGACAATCAGATAGAAGCAGTGGTGATATTATGAGATTATTGAATTTCCAAATTTCGATTTTGTTTTCTTCTCCTCTTCTCTTGCCTTCTCTTCTATTCGTTCAAGTGTTTGAGATTTTTTTGAATGTTTTTATTTTGGTAAACAGAATTTTCAATAATGTTTGATGATGGTGGAATGAGAATCGTCATCAATGATTCCATCATAATGTCTTCAAATTTGGAACACTTGAATCAATTTTTCTCCTCTCTCTCTTTCTCTCTTTCGTTCTCTCTCTAGCCATCAATTGATTAGTGTTGCTAATACAGTAGGAGTTTTTTGTTTTGATTTCGTTCCAATTTTTTTCCCTTTCTTATTTCGTTATCTTCACAGTAACTTTTTTTTCAAATTTATGGAGAAAAAATTTCTTTGTCTCTTTGCTAAAATCTCTTTCATACTTTTTTGATTTCCTCTCTTCTCGAAAACCCAACAGTATCATAGCATTCAAGAATGGAACGGGGGCGAGCTGGGGTAATTTTTGAAATCTAAAACAAAAAATGGGACATTTAGAGCAAAAAAAAAAAAAAAGATTCTTACAAGGAGTAAGAGGAAGAGAGAGAGAGAGAGAAGAGAAGAGAGAGAGAGAGAGAGAAAAAGATAGGATAAAGACTAAGAAACAAAAACAAAAATCATTTCTAGAGTTATAAAGAACCCAGAGAGAGAGAGAGAGAGAGAGAGAGAGAGAGAGCGAGGGGGAGAGAGCGATTCGAACCGATCCACTGAAACTTTGGAAAGCGAACAAAAACTAGAGTCCAAAAAAAAGGACCCTATCTGTAGTGTCCTAAATTTTTTCAATCTCTTCTCTGCACATTTCTATCTAGTCTCTAAGCTCATCATCTAGAATGATGGGTAAAATTTCAACCAGTCAAAAAAAGGACAAGTTATATTGTTTGATAGCGATGAAGAAAACGACAGCGAAAAAAAAGTGAATCAGTAGATGAAGAAGATAACGATGATGATGGTGATGATCCATTTCCGTTTCACTCTAATGATGCGCTGTGTGTCTTCTTTTTCTTCTCCTTATTTGTTCTCGGTTGTTCAGAATTAGTCTTCTCGGTCTCTTCAGATTGATTTCAAGAAAAAAAACCATAAAAAAAAGTTCTAGGTTCGGAGAATGGCCTAACAAATTGGTTGAACAATGGTGAACAAAAAATAAAAAATTCGCTGCTTTCAATTGTGGATCCCTTCTCCACTCATTATCATTGCCAATTATTCTCTACAGAATCCTTTCTGTCCAGATTTCTTTTCGTTCTCTCTCTCTCCAACTCTCTCTCTCTCTCTCTCTCTCTCTCTCTCTCTCTCTCTCTCTCTCTCTCTCTGTATAGTTTTTTCTCTCATTGCTTTGTATAGTTGTCGATCATTTGTGATTTGATCGAATTGATTCCGATTCGATTCATTTTCTTAGGAGAAAAAGAGACAGAGAGAGAATTTGGATTTTTCATTACATTTTCATTTGACTCTTATTGGATTTCATTTTTTGAAAGAGAAATAATAAATTATATGAAACAATGGAATATAATATTTGGTATGGAACCAATGGGGTACGTTCGATCGTTCCTGGAATACCTTCGAACAACGAACAACATCGAGCAATCTATGCTGTACCACCGATGTCTTATCAGGCGATGATCAGTGTCGATACCACCAGCCCATATTATCTAGATCCAAGACAAGATCTTAGTTCACGAAGATACTCATCACCGCAAATGGGCTATTATGATTTGATCACTGGCGAGTATCGATATCGTTCCGAACATCACAATCAATATACGCTGTCATCGAACTATATTGATGAGACGGAACCACCGATGTGTGATAATACATGTCAATGGTGTCAAATACGATTACCATTCAATTGTTTGACGATCTCGATGATCACCTCGTTGATGTTGTTGATGATGTTCGGATTGTTTCAAGCGATTTTGGCAACAAACACAAAGACACAAATCAATACATCATTGTTTAGTGATATGATTTTCATAATGTCCATCTTGACAATCATATTTTTTCTATTGATACTAATTCGCTATTGTTGTCTGGATCGATTCAAATGTTTTAGGACCCAATTCGAGACAGAATCATTTTGCAATCGTTTCTACCGTTGCGTAATGAATCTTTTCGATTGGGATCTAAGTGATCGTTTTGGTAATGCACATGATGTGATGATCGGGCAACAGCCAACACTTTTATCTGCTACACAACAATCAAATGATCAACACAAAACACTCCATTCAAATCAATCTATCCATCATCATCATCATCATCACCATCATCTCTCGGATTCTCATCCAAACTATCAGCAGCGATTCCTAAACCAGCACAACCATCACCATAATCTTGATCCTAATCTCTATCGAAAATCGTTTGGATCGAGAACCAGCGAGATTAAACAACAAAGACATAGCTCACAAACAAATTTTCCAAATGTAACGGAACAATTTGTTTAGGAGATCGAACTTTATCGAAATGATACACACACTCGATGTCTCGATCGAAATCATCTCTCAATTATTTATGATCTTCTTAATTATCTCCATCTCTATTGCCATAATCGCAGTGGTCGAAAGAAGCAGAAAACTTAGATCAAAATTTTATAGAATTTAGGTAAATCAATCCTAGAAATGAGATTTTCAAGATCAAAAAAAAAAAAAAAAAATAGAACTGTAGAACTAGCTGTAATAAAATCCTTTTCTTTGAGTGATCGAAAAAGACGCAGAAAAAGAACAAAAACATTTGGAGTTTTGTGAGCTATGATTTGTAGGCATTGCGATGAAGATTATGAAATGAAACCTAAACACACAAAACACAATAGATTTATGAATCCCAAATGGGGACGAAAATTTTTAGAAAATTACAACTAATCTAGCCAATTGCATAATGTTGTTGCCTTCCGTTGTTGTTAATGTTTCATCATCGTTCTTATATAAACTCGTTTCCTATCTGTCTCTGTCTCTCTCTCTCTCTCTCTCTCTCTCTCTCTCTCTCTCTCTTTCTTTCTTTCTCTTCTAATTTCTATTCCTCGATGATCATAATCGAGATAATTGGAGAGAAAATTTTTCATTAAAACAATAAATTTGGCCAAATTTTTCTTTATTCTAATAAATTAATAAACGAATCCAATTAATCTATTGGAATAGTTTATAATTCTTTATTGTTTTCATTGTTGAATGAATGGCAATGGTGATGACGATCTTCCACATCCTAGTGATAGTTTTTTGAGCAGGTGAGTTTCGACTCTCTTCTATTTCTCTTCAGTGTTTATTGTGATCATCTTTCTCCCTCTCTCTTTCTCTCTCTCTCTCTAGGTGCTCTTCTTATGATTTCATTCTTCTCTTGTGTGTTTCTAATCCAAAATAGAAAAAAAAAGATTTCCAACTAAAATTTTTGATTCTTTTTTCTGTTCTTTCGAATGTTGAAATGATTATCTTTTTGATTGCTCTTTATATTCGATTAGAATCGAGACAACCGAATTGATTATCAAGCAATCATCTTAAATCTCACAATAAAGGTGTGCTGCTATAGATTATGACATCGAAAATCGATAATGAGGTAAAAGTATCAGAAAAACTTTTCGATTTCGTAAAAATTTCATCATTCAAAAGTCAAAATAATGTCAGATGTTGCGTTCAGTTTTATCATCATCTAATTCAATTAAATGCAAGAATTGTTTATCAGCTATCAAACTCTTGTGATATATAGCTCATCCCGATCAGCTGATTATTTGTCCCAATTTTGATAAAAAAAAATCCATTTAATCTAGTCTAGTCCATTTAATCTATTTTGGTTTGATTCGTTTACTAGATTTCAAATAATTCTCATCCATTAACCGAGATGAATTCCGATGATAGATTTGATGAAGCGAATCAAGAACAAAATGACACAAAAAAAAATTCTGAAGGTAAAACAAATCATTAAAGGATTGAAAATTTACTGAAACATTCTTATTCTAAAGTATCGAGATTGAAAGAAAAAAGTGATGCCATCAAATATGGTTTGTTTGATGCGCATTCTAATCAAAATATTCAAGACAACGACGATGTTGCCACAATCGATCCGAATATTGAGCCTTATTTCCAATCTTATTTATCGATTCCGCACGCCGAAAATGTACGGTTTGATGATTGAACAAAAAAAAGTTTCTTGATCAATCTTTGTCTAATTTATTTCGATTGTGAAAAGTATGCATTCAGCTGGCGACGATTATGGACTTTTACTGGGCCTGGCTTCTTGATGTCGATCGCCTATCTCGATCCTGGTAATATTGAATCCGATCTACAATCTGGTACCGCAACCAAATACACTCTTCTCTGGGTTCTATTATGGTCTACTATAATGGGTTTGCTGATGCAACGATTAGCTGCACGTTTAGGTGTTGTGACTGGATTACATCTTGCTGAAGTTTGTTATCGGCGTTATTCAACACTGCCACGATTATTACTCTGGATTATGATCGAGATCGCCATTATTGGTTCCGATATGCAAGAAGTTATCGGTACAGCGATTTCACTTTATCTGCTATCAAATGGGAAAATACCACTGTATATAGGCGTTTTAATTACAATCATGGATACATTTACATTTTTGTTTTTGGACAAATATGGCCTGAGGAAATTGGAAGCATTTTTCGGTTTCCTAATGTATGTTCCTCTATCTCTCATTCATTGTTTCTCACTTATCGCAATTTTTTTTTTTCTGTTTCGGAATCGATTTTTTTGTCGATTAGAACCATAATGGCTGTAACTTTCGGTTATCAATATTACATTATGAAACCTGAAATTTTAGGTGTTGCCGAAGGTCTTTTGATACCATCATGCCATAAATGTGATTCGGATACTGTTTTGAAAGCAATCGGAATCATTGGAGCCATCATCATGCCACATAATCTCTATCTTCACTCTGCTTTAGTCAAATCAAGACGAATAGACCGTGAAAAACGAGAAGAGGTTAAAGATGCTAATCGTTATGTTTTTATTGAATCTGCTATCGCACTTGGAACATCGTTGCTAATCAATATTGCTGTGACAGCGGTGTTCGCTCATGGATTGTATGAGAAAAACAATCGCCAAATTCATGATATTTGTCTTCATTCCGATGTCCCCGATAAAGTTTTTCCCAACAACACTCTTCCGGTCGATGTGAACATCTATAAAGCAGGAATATTTCTTGGCTGTACGTTTGGAATGCATGCACTTTATATCTGGGCCATCGGAATTTTCGCCTCAGGACAAGTATTTGAAAATGATTGAAAGTTTTTCTCGATGGTCCTAATTTTCACTATACTTTGAATAGTCTTCTACGATGACCGGAACCTATTCGGGACAATTCGCTATGGAAGGTTTTCTCAATTTACATTGGTGCAGATGGAAACGAGTTCTTTTGACACGAACGATTGCAATCATTCCGACCGTTTTGATCGCATTCCAAAGCATGTCCGATCTAACAACGATGAATGATTTGCTCAATGCTTTGATGAGTTTACAATTACCGTTCGCATTGTTTCCGGTTCTAACCTTCACCTCATCACGAAAAGTGATGGGTGATTTTGTGAATGGTCCATGGACTAAATTATTAGCATCATCATTATCTGTGATAGTCATCGTAATCAATCTATATTTTGTTTATGATTACACCTCGAAACATCTAATCTCACATTTTCTGATCTACGTGTTATTGATAACATTCTTCACTTTTTATATCATTTTTGTACTTTTCTTGGTAATTCTTTAATTCTTATCTGTTTTATCAGAACTAATTCTTTTTTTTCACTTTCTCTTCCACATAGACCGGTTCATATCTTTCGGTGCTTGGATTTGAATGGATCAATGGAATCCCATATCTAGGAAAATATTTTAGAGAATCTGATTACAATGAATATCGGTATCAGTGAGAGAAATTTGGAAGATCGTGGCCAAACGTACCTCAAAACTTCTATTTGTTTTTACAGTTTTTTAACCGGAATGGTCTCCGATAAAAACCCCAGAAAAAAATGCTTCTCTTGTTTTTTTGTCGTTATTTCATAATAGTAATATGGATTATTATTAGTAATTTAAAACAATTGTGATCATTTCTCACTAAAAAGCGCATCTTTTTTTTCATATCACTTGAAATCTTAACTTATTTCAAAAACTAGAATCTAGAATTAGTCCAATGATTAGTCTACACTGCTTCAAATTTTCCTATTTCTTTCATCGTTCAATTGCTATTGGGCGTTTTCTTTGTAAGAAGATCCTCGTCTATCTAACAATAAAATCAAGGTCAATGATTCATTATGGTGATTTTGTCATGATCATATCGGTAACGGATATGAATCATCAAGATTTGATCAATAATTGAAACGTTAAAGAATGTTGATATCATCTCAATCAATTTCACCACGACCATCGCCATCAATGTGATCAATTGATAGTGCTAGACTGGTGTATGTTAACAACAGAGAAAAATGCCACCATCATCATCGCATACAATCACATCTTATGATGGATATGAATTCGAATGAAAACAAAGATGTTCGATAGTTTCGAAGAGAAAAGAAATAGTGTATTCCTAGAAACCAGTTTGACTACTGCTATTGAATAATTATGAAGTTTATTATGACAAGATCACAGTAAATTCATAGAATCTAACGAGTTGAAATACAATCAGATATCTTTTTTCTTCGATCATTAACAATCGTAACTGTCTGGTCACAATTCATTTCTAATGGAATCTCAGAAATTA
Source organism: Sarcoptes scabiei (assembly GCA_020844145.1). NCBI lineage: Eukaryota > Metazoa > Arthropoda > Arachnida > Sarcoptiformes > Sarcoptidae > Sarcoptes > Sarcoptes scabiei. The sequence goes on along the minus strand of CP080490.1, from coordinate 2,954,725 downwards.
ATTCTAGTCACCGGTGGTGCCGGTTATGTTGGATCACATTGTCTTATTGAATTGTTATCGAATGGTTTCGATGCTGTGGTAATCGATAATTGTTCCAACTCTATTCAATTGGGACAACAATCGATGCCTGAAAGTTTGTTGCGAATAGAAAAATTGACCGGAAGAAAATTGATCGCTTTCTACAAACTTGATATCAATGATCAAGCATGCTTGGAACGTATTTTCATCGAGCATCGATTTGATGCTGTGATGCATTTCGCTGCTTTGAAATCGGTCGCAGAAAGTTGCCGAATGCCTTTGAAATATTATCGAAACAATGTTGGCGGTACGATGGTCTTGTTGGATGTGATGGAGAAATTTTCAGTAAAAAAACTAATATTCTCGTCATCGGCGACTGTTTATGGCCGCCCAGAATATTTACCGATCGATGAGAATCATCGGACTGGAACAGAATTGACCAGCTCCTATGGTCGAACAAAATATTTTATCGAAGAAATCTTGAAAGATCTATCGCATTCCGATCCAGATTGGTCAATAGTATCGTTAAGATATTTCAATCCAGTGGGTGCCCATGAATCGGGAGAGATTGGTGAAGATCCACTCGGTGTTCCAAATAATTTGATGCCGTTCATCTCGCAGGTCGCTGTCGGCAGACGACCATATTTGAAAGTTTTTGGAAACGATTTTAAAACAGCTGATGGTACCGGTGTCAGAGATTACATCCATATCATGGATTTAGCTCGTGGTCATTTGATGGCCCTCAAAATGATCGTCGAGGAAGAAACAAAAAACACCAAAGGTTGGAATGTTTTCAATTTCGGTGCTGGTCGTGGTTATTCTGTTCTTGATGTTTTGAAGGCATTTGAAACAAGCACTAAAGTTAGAATCGCTTTCAAATTTTGTGATCGTCGCGATGGTGATGTTGATGAGTTATGGGCGCGAATCATCAAAGTTAGAGAAAGATTTAATTGGCAACCTCGATTCGATCTCGATGCAATGTGTTTGCATAGCTGGAAATGGCAAAACAACTATCCTTTTGGCTATCGAACATCTCAACGACGAATCGAATCGATCCCAAACAATATCGACCGTAGTTTAAACGAAGAAAAGTCTAATCTCGATGAGGATGACAACAGCGAACTGTTGTCGATAAGATATGATCATTATCAAGATGAAACTTCGAATTTTAACCAAGAAAAAAATAGTTGTTTTAGTAACAATAATATAGATAGTAATAAGAATAGTCATTGCAATCATAACGGAAACAAGGAGCGAAATCATCTAAAAAATAATCAAGAATTGTTGAAAACAAAATTTTTCAACAAAAAATTGAAATGTTTTCAATTCGAAGTAAATAATAATGAAGAAGATATTGTTTAAAGAACAGATTCAATTCGATTCAATCATAAAAGCTCCTATAGATCATTTTCAAACAATAATACTTTCGATCGGATAAATTCTTTACCAATTAATTTTGTGAATTCGAAAATTCTTCGTAATCTCTCTTGATTGCACGTTTTGATCTCACCTAGACTTCGAATCGAATTCGCTGTCAATATTTTAATATCACTTGATAACAATTTCGTCTTATCATCATCATCATCGCCTGATGAATCATCTTCAGAACAAAATCGAGCGTATTTATTTTGCTCCAATTTCGGCAAGCATTTTTCCAAAGCGCACCAACGAAACGTTTCCATACACAGCAATTGCGATGGCCGATAAGATGCCTTTGATGGGATTAAAATCGATTAATTTTAAATAAATTCAATTTCATCCGCAACAATTGCTCAAAGAACTCACTTTATAACGCATTTTAGGGCAGCGATGAATATAATATCCCATGTAGTAGTATCGGAGCTCAGGAACTAATCTACGATATCGCCGAACCAAAGCGATCTCTCTAGAAACGAATAAAAAAAGAAAAAAATACTGAATAAAAATATTTATGATATAATAAACCAATATTTACCGGAGAGCAGAATAAACTCCAAGATTGAGGAATTCAAATTCTGGGTCGTAAAAAAAATACACCGATGAAAGACATTCAGGCAAGAGATCTAGTACACCGACAGCAATCAAGCGATCATCGATGTAATAATGTTGATGATAGGCACCGAATTCTTTCGGAAGATCATCGAGATTCGTTTCGCAATTATTCGTATATTTGATTCTGGAAAACTAACAGAACCAATAAACTATTCGTCAAATAAGCTGAATGAAGAACTCACTTCTAGAGGACCATCGATTAGAAATCTTCGATAGCTTTTGAGAGAAATCTCATCCTCTGATTCTTTATGGATTTTCGATTGATATTTGCGATAAACATCGAAACTTTCTCGCATAAGAAGCTTTGTTTCATTGGAATCGGAATCAAAACGAACGAATCTAGTCCTAAATGAATGCTTTGTTTCCTTTTGTTTTGATTCGCTAATCTCATCTAGATAATCTTCCAATGTTTTCGTCCCAGGTTGCTTCGATTTACTTCGTTCAAGTAGAATTTTTCGTGCCTCTTCTCTGGAGCAATGTTCCCGTTTCATAAGTTTATCTTCGAGTCTTATACGCCTACGAAATTTTTTTTTCATCGATTCTTTTTTGATAGTTCGATTCTGGTTTTCGGGAATTATTCTGAAGCTCTCCTCTGTGAGACCATCACTTAATCTCTCAGAACAATGATGTGAATCCTTTTGAATCGAAACATTCGTTCTGTTTGAAACGATCGGCTCAAAATTTTGATTTTCGATGAGCATTTCTTCATCGAACGATTTTGTTTCAATCCATTGCTCCGCTGCTTGTAGCAATCGATAAGATTCATCAATGTCATTGCTTTTGGACGAATATCGATTTATTTTTTGTCGATCTTTTCTATCATCACGAATGTAGGCGTTGAAATTTTTCAAAACTCTCCGTTGTGAACGGCTTGGACGAAAATTCTCCGCATCACATCTGATCGTATACATTGGACAGCAAATTTTCTCATTCACCGCTCTATAGACATAGTGACCGCATCGACGCCAATTCCGATCGATCATCATTTGATAGTGTTGCGGTTCCAAATGATAAGCCCACAGACCGTAAGTTTCACCAGGACCTCGCTGTTGTTTACAATAGCCGCAATCAGATTCGCTCTCGGACAGGCCAAAATATCGCACGATGCTGTATCGTAGACGATCATCATCGTTTCTTTCTCCCCTTCCACCTCTCGATTGCATCGTTTGATTCTAATAATTTAATTGATTTAAAATTGCTGAAAAAGCTAACTTCTCAAATTTTCTCCGAATATTTTCTAATTTTTTCTAGATTTTTTTTTCATTTCAAATAATAACTCTAGATGGATCTACTTTCGGAATTCTATACCGAAAAAAAGCATCGTTTCTGTCATGAAAAAATTGCCAGCCACTAGTGAGGTTCGAACTCACGACCCCTGGTTTACGAGACCAGTGCTCTAACCACTGAGCTATAGTGGCATACCGATTACATGTACGTACCCTTTGGGATAGGTTTCTTCTTTGAATTTATAATTTCTTGGCAATTAAAAGATTTTGAAAATACGGTTCTAAATGTTCTTTATGATGATAAATAATAAGATTGATCACACAAATAGGAGCGAAAAAAAAAATTCATATGAATTTAAAATGGCTATAAATAATCGGAATAATTTACAATAGTAGGTGTGATGATTAGATAGCTCATCACCGGAAATAGGAAAATGAATCAAATTAATTCATTCATTTCCTTCATAAATTGCTCATAAGCATCATCTTTAGATTTAGGTTTTTGATCTCTATCAAGCGATGATGACGACGGTATGGCGGATGGAATTGTCTCGTGTGAGGCGACCATTCCATAAATGCCTAGGTGAGAGAAATGAAATTAAAAATGTGATCAATATGAATCTTTTCAATGATTTTGCAACAAACTTGATTTGATAATTTTTGTAGGCTTTCGCGAAGCCAGCGATGAGGCTGATTGTTTGTCTTCTCGTTTAACTCTCAAAGCTAAAGGAGTGAATTTCGTGGCATCAGCGCTCAGATTACGCAATTGTGGTCTCGCCTCGATCGTTGTTCCATGTTGTTTTTTATTCTGATTTAGCAGTTGATTAAAGCTGTTTAACAGATGAGGTCGATTGCTTTGTGACGAAAATATTAAAGAACCTGTTGGCATCGAAGGCAGCGAGGAAATCATTCCGGGAGGTTTTCGGATTGGTGGCGGCGGTCCTAGAATCGGTTGACGCACTGAGGAGAGCGGAGGTGGGGGAATTCTCGGGACGCCCAGTAATCCTATCGGGGGTTGATTACGTAGTATGGGTAAAGGTGGAGGTATATTAGGTTGTGGTGAAGATGTGACAGCAGATGCTGAGACTTCATTTTCGGTAGATTCCAATTTGTTTTGAGCAGTAGCATTGTTTTTATTTTCTTCAACTGTTTTTGATGCCGATAATTGCTCGATTTCTTCCAGAAATTGTTGAATACTAGTACCATCTTGAGAATCAACATTTTTTTCATCGGCGAACCTAATTTTTTTAGTTTTATTATCACTAGAATTTTGTTCGTTAGAATCTTCATCATCATCATCATCGCTAGATATTTCAATATTTCCAATTAATTCAGAAATATTGGGTGGTAAACCTGAAGGACAACCGGGCGGTTGTCGTTTTTGCAAAATTTTCGATGTTTTTAATATTGATGTTGGATTTGAAGTAGAAACTGAAGCCGATGATGTTTGGTCTGATGAAGGCTGAGCCGATGGAAGAGGAATATCATCAATATTAACCTCTTGAGCTGATTTGATTGCCTCGTATTTTTTTACTAGCTCATATCGCTTTGATTCATATTGACTTTCTAATCGTTTCAGTTCGCTATACTTTTCTTTATCCTCTTTGTTCTGTTAGTCGATTATAGGAAAATCAAAGCCAAACAAATAAAAATATGAGATTTTGATAGTACTCACATAATGCCTACAAATTCGATCCCATGTTTCACGTAATTTTCTTCGTTTATCTTTAAGAATTTTTTCATTCAATGATGGAGGGTTTTCGAAATCATATTCCATTCGATCTAGGCGCTCAAGATCAGCTATTATTTGATATGGATCTTTACCTTTCAGGACAGCTAATCGAACAATCAATCGTTGTTTTTTATTCTAGATAAAAAAAAGATCGATAATGGGTTGCAGCGACATACCAAATATAAAGATTTTTTCAAATCTAAAAGAGAATTTTGACAAAAAATACCTTCTTCAATTCTCGTTTGCGAGCTTCTTTTCTTGCTTTATCGGTCGGATTAATATACCGACCACTTTTTGATGCTCTCATTTTACGAGGCATTTTCTATACTTTGTTGTTTTATGATAGTTTTAGTTTAATCTTTAATAATTGAAATGAAATCAGCGGAAGAAATATTGAGAATGAAATCGTCGTGATGCTTTTCAGACCCGAAACAAATGATCCAAAATCTACAAAAAGATCCTATACTCTGTGTACAGCATTATCCATATGTCTAGAAACCTCATGTCCCCTGTTTTGCAATTTTTTTGTCATTTTGGTGATCGAGCTCCATTGATTAAGCATCATCATGGACAACCCAAAAGATATTAATTCCAGACCTAAAGAAATCATAGCCATATTTTTCACCAATGACGAAAAATATGCTGTTCCTGGAACACCCATCGCTTTACAGACAAGTTTTGATTCCGATAATCTGAACGACACAATCAAAACCTTACTGAAATCAACCGATATTGAAATAAATTTGGACTCGATAGATTTTGAATTTTTAATCAATCAAAAATTATTATTAGTTAGTCTTGAAGAATTTTTAGAGAAAGAAAATTTGAACGCTGAAGCGCAAATAAATATCCAATATTTTGTGAAAAGAGACAGTCCGAAACCTCATAAAGCATTTTTTCTAGATGATTGGATCTCATCGATTGATACCATTGACGATTGGGCAGTTATCGGTTGCTATGATAGTACAGCGCACATTTGTGATCTTCGAAATGGTGAACATAAAATAATCATACCAGCTCACAGCTCATCAATAAAGGCAGTATCTTGGCTTCCGAAAAAAACCTCGAATGGATTTAGCTTCGTTACATGTGCTCATGATGAGACTTCAATGCTTTGGGATTGGAACTGTGAAACGAATCAAATCGATCACATCGCAACTTTCATCGGCCATTCTAGATCTGTTGATTGTGTAGATGTTCATCAAGATATGATAGCCACTGGATCGTATGATCATCATTTAAAAATTTGGTCAGCTATAAATTCGCCTAATATTGCTAGCGATCCATCTAAATCTCCAACGAGCAAACTTCGTTCACCAATAATCACTCTTGAAGGTCATAAAGAAGCTATCACTGGATGCGTTTGGATGAGGGATCGATCCAACTCTTCCGTCGCAACAGTTTCGATTGATAGTAATTTGAAAATTTGGGATGTTGAAATCGGTGAAAGTGTACAATCTTTCTCGTCCACAAAAGCATTCCTAGATATCGCATATTGTTCTCGTAAAGGTCTCTTTTTGACATCATCTTGTGATCATTTTGTGAGACTGTGGGATCCAAGAGAAACACAAGGTCCCTTAGTTAAACAATCGTTCAATAATAGTTATTCGAATAATGCTTGGATTTCTTGTGTGAAATGGTCACCAAATGATGATAATTTATTCGTCACTGGAAGCTACGATTTCAAAGTCAATCTTTGGGATATGCGTTCATCTACGACACCACTTTACGAATTGTTAGGTCATCAAGATAAAATAATGGATGTTTGCTGGTCGACAAAAAATTTCATTGTCAGTGGAGGAGCTGATTGTCATTTAAAAATTTTTAAGACATAAAAAATTTTTTTATTGATATTTTTTGCAAATTTTGGAGAATAAAAAATTTTTTTTCGTTCCAAAAGTATCTTAATCCATTCTAGTTTTCAATGTTTTTACAGTGACTTTGTCTTTTTCGATGATATAAACGATGCCACCCCAACCAGCACCGGCATCACGATCGAATGCTGACATCAATGATTGTGAGATTACCTCGAATAATTCTTCTGGGCCCAAATCTGGTCGCCATAAGGTTTCACATACACCAAAAGATTGTTCAGTCGAGGTGCCAGCTACCACAAAATCTTCTGGCTCCTCAAAACACCCAATGCTATCAAAACCTGCAATGAAAGGTTCACCAGTTTTATGATCAATTCCAGCAATAATTGGTTCAACAAAATATGGTCCAAAACGGCGTTCGTATAACAAATTTGAAACCATAGATCCAAAAGCTTTTGGCCGTATCAGGCGATTCTCTCTGAGCTCATATAAATTCACTCTGAATTTGAGACGCTTAGATACTGTGGCTGTATCTGTAGCTAAACCAGGCAGACCAATGTAAAGATAAGGATTAATTTCGAAGATTTTCTGGAAATTAGTCGAAACAGTTTGATATTGAGCACCAAGACGACGATCAGCAGCGATCGCAACACAATCTTTTCCTTTCATGGCTATCACTAAGCCACCATTATATGTCATAATACTCTGATTTAAAAAAAGAATGGATTTGATTTAAAACGAATTCTAAACTCTAGAATATTCAAAATATTCGAATCTTATACTCTACCATTTTGTGAAGTTTTAAAAAAAATTGCTTGAATTCGGTAAATTAATAGTGAGATATTATTTGATGAGATGATGACAACAGAATTACTTAGGCTTCAATTTCAGCTAATTGGAAAAAATTAAATCAAATATTATTTAGGTTGATTGGAGGTTGAGATTTAGAATTTTGTCAAGTCATACTACACATGATGAAAGAATACCAACAATGATTGAGATCACTATTGACACCTCCACAAATTTGAATCGAAATAGCTAAATGAAGTCAAATTTATTTAAAAATTTTGCCAATCGATTCAACATTGATTGGAAATTAATTTTCGAATTTTCTTTACAGTATCTTCAAATTTTTATTAATTCTCAAAATTAATCTTAAAAATTAGGTATTTATAAAATAGTTGATTCAAAATATTCGGTTTTAATGCTATTTAAAGAGAACATCAGTTTTCGTAGATGGAGATGATTTCAATTAAGATTCTTTAGTTAAACATCCAGATATTCTCAGATTTTGATTCAAATCTTTTGAAACCCTTTGATTGTTTGATTTGATGATGATCCGTATGTTTTACGAACACTCATCGGGATCAACGGTCTTCGGCTTGAGGGATCATCATAACTGGAGGGATAGTTTGGATTTTGTGCCCAAATATTTTTGACTCGATTACCAATGTGACGAAAATGATCAGCAACATCCGATCGTTCATCGGTGAAATCAACGATTCTGGTGAATGACAGAAATAATGGATTCGTTCCACGCGCAGCATCGATATAAGGACGATGTGAGAAGACATAAATATGAGCGATGGCAGCCAATAACATTTCAAAACAGATAAGAAAATCTTGTAAATTTCTCGACATTTCGTTAGTGGAAATATCTGGAGAAATCGGTATGAAGGCTCGGGTTATGACACCAAGATGGATCAATAGAGTTAATATGACTCCTTGACTGTTTGGATCAAAAATCGGATAAACTAAAAGGATTCTAAAAAAATTAAATACATACAAGAATGAGAAAAAGATCACAGCTTTTATACTCAAAAATTTTCCTAGTGGATGCATCGGTGCAAGTTCATGTTTGAAATTTTGATAGAACATGACTAGAAAATACATTGCGACCTAAATTGAAAGCCAGTTTAGTTTATTTTTCATTCTATTATTCAAGCTAAATTCGACAAACCATTTGTGATAAATTATTGATGATCAAAAGATATATGTAACCATAACGAAGATCAAGCTTTCCTTCTCCTAAAACTCCGAAAGTTTCTAAAATTCTGTATGAAAGAAATGTTATTTGAATAAACCAAAAACAATGATTTTGAAGCTATTCTTACAAAGCTAAAAATGTTGTGATTGGTCTTATAAGAATATATTGAATCATTCCGTGTCGACAGAATTGTATGAATCTTCTCCCACCTGGCAAAGGTGGTAGTAAACAGAACGGGAATATATTTGGTACCTCTGGTTTACAATCAACTAGAATATCGAAATTATCTATCTCTGTCCGAAGAAAATTGAATAGGAATTTCATAAAGCTATAGATCACGAACGCTTCGTAACATTCTCGTAAGGTATCCATGTAGATCGAAATCTGTGAAAAGAACATGGCAAACCACTTCAAAAAGGAATTGATCAGTTTGATAGCTTTTGAATGACATTTATTGAAATAGAAATTAACGAACCGAATTCAATGCATAAATTGGCACCATCCATAATATTCGCACAATATATTTCTGTAGATAAGGTTTCGTATAATGCTGCATATGTTTACAAATCTCATAGATCGAGAGAAAAATCGCTGTCAATGCGAAAAGGCCTGCGACTAGAGGCCAATCGGAAGTAAATTGATCAAGCTTGGCAGCATCGATCATGGTGCCTTCAAAAGGATCCATGATTGAGTTTTGAATCGTTAATAATAAACCAGATTATAAGCTGTTGATGTACTGAGAATATTAAGAATTATCTAGAATAAGCAAGATTCGAAATGATTTTCATTTCGTTCTGGACCGAGTCGATTTCATAAGTATTCATTTTGATCTTTGATGATAACAATTTAATAATGATCAAACTATCAAAGAGTAATCAATCGAATCAATTATCAAATCGAATTCAAAATAACTGGCATGATAGTTTAGGTTTGGCAAAAATAGACCCAAAAAACTATGCCAAAAGGAGGATATGGATTGAAGATAAGATTGTGAAAGTTGAAGACAACTCAGGTAGTTAGTAGAAAAAAAAAATTATCAAAATAGAAATTATATCGTTGAATGATTGAGATACATACACTCCTCATCGATTGGAAATTTTTTCAAAGAATTCAGTGTGTAATATAAAACAAGATAACTTAAAAAACATTGAAAGAAGACGCAACAAAAACAAAAAAAATCTTGTATTCTTACAGCTGTTATCCAGGGGGCGTTCTTTAAACACTGAGAGATGCAATTTCATTAAGAGTGCGATTGCACAATACTTCATATAAAAATGGATTTCTGAATGGATTCAGGAAAGAAGCGAAATTTAAGAATCGGAATGTCCAATGTCTTGGAGGTTAGGATCACAAGCTAATTGAAAATTTGAAATCAAACCATTTGATTGAATGAAAATCGATAAAAATTTTATTTCATAGAAAAAAACGATTAACAACCACGAATCACATTGATAAGCATTTAAACATCATCAAAAAAATAGTTTACCTTGCATTGTTGAACTTCATTGTAACAATGAAAAAATTAAATTATTATGAATATCACAGGATATTATAAGCAGAGACAAAAAAAAACATTCATATTATATTAAATCAATCAGTTTTCAACACTAATTGAGAAGATTATCAACAATTTCGTAACATTCTTTCGATCCAGTAGTTCGGAGGTGTAGCTTCAATCTAGATTCATTTAAATCTTTAAGATGAAAAAAGTGATGAGAATTTGTCAATCATATTCCTAGAAATACTCACTTTTGTCACTAATGGAATGAAATCTATTGAATGGTATTTTAGCAATCAACGGAGAAGGATGAGAAGCTATCATTGAAGATTCAGGAACGAGATCTTTTTCTTCAAAATCTGATCTTCTATTACGGTGATTGAGATTGTATTTGATGACATCAGTATCAGAATAAGTTCCACTATCACTATTGTTCACAAATTTCTCGATTATTTTCAATTTCTGATCATTCATCTGATGGCCTGATCTACTAAAATTATCTTTTCGATTATCGGTTTTGATTTTCGTATGATCGCGCTCGATTTTATCGGGAATTCGATTGGATTGGTTCTCTCCAGCTGAGAATATCTGAGACGAAGATGATAGTGATGGTGAAAAAAGAGAATTCGTCGAATTCTCATCATCAATCCTTACAAGTTTACCATCCAAATTAAATTTAAATTCTTTTTTGCTCTTCGTAATTTGACATAAAATAATAATTATCTTTAATAGAAAAATCATTTTGAAACAATATCTTACGATTTTGTCTAGTTTTCGTGATCGATTTCGTTTGATTTTATTCTTTTTTTTCTTATGTAATTTATTCACATTCGAAATCTCGATATTTATCCTCGAGTTGATTTTATCATCAAACACATCGATTTTTTCTATGTCAATCTCATTGACCGGCTCATGTATTGATTTCACAGATGCTTTTTTATGCTGCAAGACTGTCTCATTTTTCTTTTTCAGATAATGTTCAGAAAAGAAACAGTTCTCTGAATTGCAATCGTAGAAACATTTTTTACGCACCGAACATCTTGTCTCGTATCTTCGATTCGGTTTCGGTGACAAATCAATTATGGCCATTGATTCGATACAATGATCAGCTATCGATGAATTTTTTCTCGATTTATCATCAAAGTTATCCGAGATAGAGAAATCATCATAGATTGATGTTCTATCACGTTTTTTAGACTTGTCATTAATTCTCGTTTGCTTCATAATGTAAATATCTGATGGATTATTCATTTTTTTCATCATTTTCTCATCATCTTTTGTTATTCTTGAGTTGCTTTCTCCATGATCAGAACTATGGTGATTGAAAGGCTCATAGTCTAATGGGACTTGATTAGAATCAGGCTGTTCGGAATTCGAAATATCTTCTGCTATATCGATGTGATCATCACCGCTCCTTTGTTTTTGATCATCACTCTTCATTTTATGGATCAATGCTTCGATGCGTGATTTTTTTTTGTCCATTTGACCATCTAAATGATTCTCATTGAGATCGTTCAACTTTTTACGATTGGGTTCCACTGGTCTCAAAGAATCATTTCTTTCGCTGCAAAACTCTGCTCTTTTATCATCATCATTAACAGGTCTTTCATTGAGATCTTGCTTGAAGCATTCACTGATCTGTTCTGGAATCGATTTAGCTTTTTCTTCAGGAGTAGAACTCGCCGATTTTTTCATTCTTATCTCATCGAGCCATTTTCGATCAAACAATACCATTGTTTCACAACAATGTTTTTTGCAATAAAAACGTTTGTGAGCGAGGAAATTCGCTAGACTTCGGAAAAGACTTGAACAAACTCGACACTCGTAGATTACATTACATTCGTTCAAGATTAGATCTTTGATTTCTCGACTACCACCGGTGATGCAATGGACAATTTGCGCTACATTTTTGATGCCCAAATTGATAGGCTCTCTAATGATCGAATGATCAAAAAGATTAAGATTATCTTCTAGGGTTTTTTCACCGCTCGATTTGATTTCATTCGCTTGCATAGTGGTATTAGTTGCCGTTGGTGTTGTCTTATTTAAAACTGAGGATCTCTTTTTCACCATTGTTCCGGTCTCAATCCTCTCACAAAGAATCGTCCAAAATAGAATTATATTTGATTCAATCTTCCAAATTTTCCGAAGAAGGAAGAAGAGAGAGTGAAAAATCGTTGAAATTGACTTGTGAGAAAATAAATCTAAATGAAAATAAAATTATATCTAATTCGATTATATTTACTTGGAAATAAATGCAGATAGAGAATAATATTTCTCATATTTCTCTTTCTCTCTCAGTCTCTTCTATTTATGTTCTGTATTCATCGATGTTCTTGTCTATGTGATGATGATGTTGATGCTGTTCGATGATTGCTGGAAAAAATGTAAAAAGAGCTCATTGAAAATTTCATTCGATAGAGAAAGAAATAACACAGAGAATTGAATCCAAGAATTCTAATCATAGAGATGATCGGATGTTTCATTAGGTTATGAAACTATCTGGTACCCAAATTGATTTGGTTTCAATCTCATTAAATGTCTCTGGATTAACGGTAACCTTTATGTTTTTTGTCCAACAATTTACTATCCGCGTACAATTGCAGACTAGCAAGCAGAGAGAGAGAGAGATAGGGAAGATAAGAGAAGAGAGTTAGGTGAACAAAATTATGAACTGTTTCATCAAGGAAACAGGTTAATCTTTCAGTCTTGGTGGCAAAAAAAAAAAAAAAAAGAAATCAATCGAATTTGGTTCAATTACCAAATGGATTTGTATCAGCAATCTCTATAAAAGATAGCAATGACAAAATTTTTTTCGTTTTTTCTTTGGATTTGATTTAATTAATCAAAATATAATTCTCATTTTATTCTCTCTCTTCTCTATCTTTTTCTAGCTCTCTCTCTCTCTCTCTCTCTCTCTCTCTCTCTCTCTCTCTCTCTCTCTCTATCTCTCTCTCTCTATCTCTCTTCCTCTTCTATATTTTCTTTTTGATTTTTGAGAATTAGTTTAGCGTCATTAGCTTTTGTAATGAAAGATCGCAGTTTACGATACACTCTTTTTTTTTCGTCGATTTTTTTCTAGGTCATTCAACAAATGTCCACCAACGATTGATGATCTCGTATTCTGAATCATACTTCATCAAAGTCATAATCAAGTTTGAGGTAAAAGGTATTTGTTTCGATAGTTTGGAACAGAGAAAAGAGGCCTTACTTTTAAAAATCGGGAATTCATAGTAGGAAACATGGAGACGTTGATGTTTAGGGAATCAGAAGCTAAGAAAAATATTAAATGTTCACCCAGGCATCCTATTGGACCTTGATTTTTTGGGATAGGATTCTGGATAAGATTTGGAGAGGCGATTTGGATTCAGATTCTAATCTGAATTTTGTTCTTTAAAAGGTCGAAATAGATTCCTAAACAGAAGTGAACAAATTATTTTTGTCAAATTTTGAAATTTCAATTCTTGGAGAGAAATTAAATTAGAAATGGACAACCACTCTCGGTAAAATTTTGAATTTTGTCACTGAACCTCTATTCAATCCAGTTTTATGATGTCTTCGATCATTGATAGAAAAATGAACTCAAAAATAACTGATTTTTTTGCGAACATCGTCAAAAATGATCGAATCAGTGATCCAAATTTGAAATCAAAGAATCATCTCTCTATCAAGAGTGAAAATAATTCGAATCGGAAAACTTCTAGCAAGAATCCAGAGAGATCTAAACAAATAAAAAGAAAAAAATTAGATGTGCAAAGTTTTTCGAAAAATTATTCCAAAGCAATCGTGGATTTTAGTGAAACAAAAGAAGAAGATCTAGAAGTACAGTCTTTTAAAAGGAATAAAAAGTCCAAAGAAATCAAGAATGATCACGAAGAAAATCAATATGAAGTCAAATTCCCCTCGTCATATACATTCGAGAGTCCTGTGGATGTTTTGCGCAAAGTTTTCGGGTATGAAACATTTCGTAGCACACATCAGAAAGAGGCAATCCATAAAGCAATTGAAGGACAAAGTGATATTTTTGTTTCGATGCCGACCGGAGCCGGAAAATCTTTATGCTTTCAATTGCCCGCGATTTTCGATAACACCAAAATAACTCTGGTTATTTCACCCCTACTGGCTTTGATAACGAACCAGGTTTCGATGATGAAGAAATTTGGCATCCCTTGTGATACGTTCAATGGTCAGACTAATCAAAAAGATAAGGATCAGATCAAAAAAGAATTGTTTGGCACTCAAGTGACGATAAGATTGCTGTATATAACACCAGAAATGGCTACGACATCATTTTTCGAAACCATTATCGATCATCTTTACAAAACGAAACAACTATCGAGGATAGTAGTCGATGAAGCGCATTGTGTCTCACAATGGGGCCATGATTTTCGACCTAGTTATTTGAAATTATCGTCCATCAAATCGCGATATCTATCAGTTCCATGGATGGCATTGACTGCGACCGCATCTTCCAAAGTAATGGACGATATTCTTAGGCTGTTGAAATTTCGTGATCCAATCGAGAAGTTCATAATGTCGAATTTTCGTTCCAATCTTCATTATGATGTTATTTTTAAAAATTCTCTGAAAAATCCTCATGATGATCTTAAAGAATTCATAATTAACGAAATCGGATCGAAAGATCTAAAATGTTCATTTCAAAAAATGAAGCGAGGTGATATATTCGAACGAGCAGAGAAGCTATCGCAAAGCTCCGACCCTAATCCAGATGATGTTGGGATTGTGTTTTGTCGTACTAGAGAAGAATGTGAAGAAGTTGCGACGATCCTTTCAAGGTCTGGCATTAAAGCGAACGCTTATCACGCTGGATTGTCTGCATCGAAACGAAAAGATTGCCAAGAGAAATGGATGAGAGGCATTATTAAATGCATCATCGCAACGATAAGTTTCGGTATGGGTGTAGATAAAGCTCAGGTTCGTTTTGTGGTACATTGGAATTTACCACAATCATTGACCAACTATTATCAGGAATCTGGAAGAGGTGGTCGAGATGGTAAATTGACAAAATGTCGTCTATATTATTCGATCGAAGATCGTAACGCTATAGCTTACTTGATACGTCAAGATATTGAGAATAAAAAATTGAAACAAAAATCGAAACAACAAGCTACAAGTAGCGTCGATCAATATGATCATGAGATTACGATGAAGAATTTCGAGAAAATGATTCAATACTGTGAAAATTCACATAAATGTCGACATTCAATTATGCTGGCTGAATTCGTTGGCGATGAAACTATTGTCAAGAAAGGTTGTTCTACAAGCTGCGATGTTTGTTTAACGCCTAAATTAGTTAAAAAACGAGTTGCGGAATTCGAATCCATGACGAAAAAATCGAGATTCAAACAAAATGCTTGTGATGATGGTGAAAGATACTTTCTTCCGAAAGACGAGGATTTCTATCACTCATCTAATGAATCTAGATCGAATCAAAACGTAGAGAAATCATCGACATTGGATTTGGTTCGAAACGAATTTCAAAAACGAAATTCAAAATCAAATAATTTCGCAAAAAGTTTCAAATCTGCTTCCTCAATGCTAAACGATCATCATCTTTCGATAAGTAATCAATCAGTTCGGAAAGATATCGATGATGAAACTAGATCAATGTTTAGAGATAAAATTCGGGCTGAAATTGATATTCACTTGAAACAAATCGGTTCGTCTGATCTCCAAACTAGTGCTGAGCTTGTGGATGAGATTGTTGTGAATGAAGAGCAACGAATTTATCGGGAAAAATCCAATCGAATGCTTTACCGAGCTGCGGTAGCGAACTTTCTGAAGCAATTACGTGATTCAAGTAAAACTAAACAAATGCATCAAACCATTAAAAATTATATTGAAAAAATTAGCTGATTTTGACAAAAGATGATTTTTTTAATCTCCAATTTTAATTCATTAAATGAGCTCAAGAATGTTACATTTTCGGACAAAAACGAGAGCATCTGTTAGGGAAATCGAAAAAAATAGAATTATTAATTTATAAATATTATTCAAATTTGAATGTATTGAATTAAGAGGCCTCATAATATTTAATAGAGCATCAAGTGATTGTTTTCAGAATGTGAACAGCAGATTTAGATATAATATAATCTTTGGCCTTATGGGATTCACAATTTTTTTAAATTTATTACCCGAATCGAATCGATGTCATCTAGAATCGTAGTTTAGTGAAAAACCATTGATCTTTTCCGGATTTGTATCGTTCTTCCATTTTGCATCTGATCTCTTGTCTAGCCTTCCTTCGAGCAGCTTGATCCTTCACGATTTCTTTTGCATCAGTCTTCTCCAACGTCAATTCAAAATTATATCTTTTGGTTAGGATAAAACAAACGGAATTGAGAAGAAGTTGGAGGACTTATCGACTTACCTGGTCGGCATCAAGTGATTGTAATTGACAACTTTCAAGAAAGGCTTGATGCGACTTCTCTTCGATCGTTTCTTTTTGCCCATTCTACGAGTGATAGGCCTTGGATAACGATCGATTCCAGCGACCAAAGCATGCCCATAGCTTTTCGCATTGGTACCTTCATCTTGATTCTTCAAGATTACTGCTTTACGTCCAGCATATTTACCGGCTAAGAGAAGAACAACTTTATTTGGTTTCATGATCTTCCCCATTTTCGATAAGAATAATTATAGATATTCTATAAACGCAAAAAAATATAAAAAACCAAAAGCTATCAAGAATTTTTCGAAATGATTTGATTATAAGCGAAAAAAAAGATCAAAAAAAATCCGCATTGAAATGTGGAAGAGGAAGTTAGCAATCCAGCAACAGCCACAACAACAACAGACGTCAGCAGCGAGTGAGTGAGCGTTCGAAAACATGTGAGCTTATTACGTCTTACATAAACGACGTTTTTTTTGTTATTCGATGAGTTTTATTCCATCACAATCTTTGGTTGATTTTTTTCGGATGCAAAAAAAAGTAAAATCAAAAGTGAATTAAGCGAATAAAAATTTTTGATGAATGTCTCAAAAGAAATGTCTACGATTGAGTATGAAATTTTTGTACGATCGATTGCAATCGAGAATATTCGTAATAATTCTTCTAGTGTTGCTGTTCCTTGTTCGTTCCAATCATTGCCGTCTTCAATATTTTAACAAAAATGAACGTATCACATACAGGTAAAGGATAAAAACTTTCCTTGTGGAATGTTTTCAATGTAAGTGTATTCTTGAAAGATTTGTTTCTTTTATTCCATCTTTCAAAGAAATCGCATCAATCAAATGTTTTATGAAGCATATGATGGCTATCTCAAGCACGCGAGCGGTTATGATGAATTGATGCCGATCAGTTGCACTGGTATGAATACATGGGCTTCGAATTCATTATCGTTGATCGATGCTTTGGATATGTTAGCGATCACTAACAATCACAGTGAATTCAGACGAATCGCACAATACATCCTCGATACTGCAAATTATGATACGAATATAAATATCTCAGTGTTCGAGACAAATATTCGTGTTGTTGGTGGCCTTCTTTCCGCCCATCTTCTCTCTAGGCGCGCAAAATTCAATCTGGAAGATGGCTGGCCATGTGAAGGTCCATTGCTGAGATTGGCGGAGAAGATCGCGCGAAAATTATTACCAGCATTCGATACGCCGACCGGAATGCCTTACGGCACGGTTAATTTGCAATATGGAGTCCCAGAAAACGAAACGCCCATCACATGTACAGCCGGTGTTGGTACATTCATCATCGAATTCGGTACTCTCAGTCGTTTAACTGGAGATCCAATATTCGAGCAGAAAGCTTTAAATGCAATCGAAGGATTGCAACGATTTAAATCCGAAATTGGCTTGCTTGGTAATCATATTAATGTTTTAGATGGAAAATGGACCGCTATCGATGCTGGAATCGGTGCCGGTGTAGATTCATATTTTGAATACTTAGTCAAAGGTTCCATTTTATTGCAGATGCCAAGCCTTATTAAAATTTTTTACGGTATTTTTGACTTTAAAATTACGGAAAAATGCAGTCAATTCATAATTATTTTTGCATTTCACATTAATTTATTTGCTTCAAGATGATTATGATTTGATTAAAAAATATCTCATGAAAAGTGATTGGTTCATTTGGGTTAGCATGGTTAGTGGCACCGCAACGATGCCAATCTTTCAATCGCTGGAGGCATTTTTTCCCGGTTTGTTGGTCAGAACTAAACAGATTTCCGATCGAATTTTATCTAATTCCTTTTTTCTTTTCGAAGACTTTGATCGGTGAGATAGATCAAGCGAAAAAATCCTTGTACAATTATCATCAAGTTTGGAAGCAATATGGTTTCGTTCCAGAATTCTACGATATCGTTCATGCGAAATATTTAAAACGTGATGGTTATCCTCTGAGACCAGAATTCATAGAAAGTGTCTATTATCTCTATCGTGCCACGAAAGATCCTCATCTCTTATCGATCGGTGCAGATGTGGCCGATTCGATCTATTATTCAGCTCGTACCGAATGTGGTTATGCTACGATCAAAAGTGTTAGCGATCATACAATCGAAGATCGAATGGAATCATTTTTTCTGGCGGAAACATTGAAATATCTTTATCTTCTTTTTGATGAGGAAAATTTTCTCAATCAACCACAAAATTTCGGCACCATAGTTCAAAATCGAAAATTGGATTCTATCGAGAATCCAAACTCCATTAGTTTTGCTCAGCAATGCATCATCGAATCTGGAGGTTATGTTTTCAATACCGAAGCTCATCCGATTGATATCTCAACGATCTCGTGTTGTCAGCGTTATCATCATCATGACCGCAAACAATCGAATCGATTTGATATGAACATCGAAGACGATATTGACTTATACGAGCTAGTGTTTGGTGAAATGAAAAGAACCGATTCTAAAATCTACTCAAAACCAAAATCATCTTGGACTTCCAAGCGAGACTTCATTTCCGTTCAATCAAATCGATACAGTCTAGGCATTCCATTATGGCGGTATGAGAATGCAAGCCATTGTTTCATAAGATATGGCCGCAGAAAAGGTGATTTCTTCAAAAGAATAGATTACTATCCAATGTGTTACAGACGATCAAATCGATTGGAAAAAATTAAAACTGATCTCTATGCCAATGATCATCTCGAATTAATGTCTTGTTCGTCACAATCGTTTCTATCACGTCTCTCATTGTATGGACAAATGTTTAACTAAACAAATTTCTAAATCAAATTAATTCATTTGAGAATAATTTCATAAATCGTTTCAAATTCATTTCGGATTATATTCAATCGTTCCGTCTAAAAAAATTTAGCTTCTAAATCGGATCTAATTTTTGATTAATGAAATTTTTTTTTCTACAAATAAACATTTTATTTTTCTATAAATTGTTCCGTTTCGAATCATTCAGTGTCCTAAAAAAAGATTAGAATTAGCTTGACCTCTTCTAATTTCGTTTCGCTGTTTCAGATCGAATACAAATAGACAATCGCTTATTGGTATTTGTGATTCTAGATATTATCATCACCAGAAAAACCGTATAAGATGTCGTCACCGAAAAGATCATCAAAACGTATCGCAACGAGTGATACAGCTCGTATTGGTTTTATAGGAGCTGGGCGTTTAGCGACCGCAATTATCAACGGTCTTGTTGCGTATGGTAAAATCGATCCGAAACGTATCTTTGTTGCAGCACCATCGGTTTCGAACAGTGAAAATTTGAAACTAACTCATAAGGGATTGAGAACAACCAAAAGAAATATTGATATATTTGGCCGCTTTGATTGTGACATTGTCTTTCTCTGTATCACACCTAACGTCATACGTAATCTCTATAAAATGGGTGGAACAAAACCAGCAGCACTCACAACCAATTACATTCCAAACATGAGACATCCTGTCTATGTCCTTTCGATGATTTTTGGTTTCAATCTTAATCAATTGAAAGAATGTCTGCTAAATCCAGAGAATCCAAATCGATACATGGTCAAATTTCATCGATGTGTAATGAGCTGCACAGCAGCCTATGCGATCGGTTATTGTTGGATCGATGTCGAACCAGATAGTCCACAGTTACCAGATCTAGTTAGGAAGATTATTAATTTAATCGCTAAAATTGAATATTTACCTGAGAATCAAATGGATGCAGCATGCTCGATTGTCGGTGCCGGACTTTCATTTGTAACGATTGCCTTCTTTGCCTATTTGATTCCTTCTAAGCTTTTTAATTGATTTTTTTTATTCTCCTATCAAGTGTTATTATTTCATCAATGCAATGTCTGACGGTGCTTTGAAGATCGGATTGCCAAGATCGACTTCGATTAAGTTCACTGCGAAAGTAGCTTCGGTGGCAGCAGAAACATTACTGGAGACCGGAAAAAATGCTAACCAATTAAAAGATGAAGCTAGTAGTCCATCCGGTGGAGCAATCTATGGAATCTCGGTCCTAGATAAAGCAGAAGTAGCCTCTGGAATTTGTGGAGCTGTTGAGGCAGCATTCAAACGTGCCCAAACTCTTGCGACACTTGGTATTCAAGATTGAGATTCTTAACGAAGCTTATGCAAATCTTCGAAAACTAACAGCTCTAACAAATAAATATTTTTCAAATTCAAATTTCAAAGTAAATCTAAAAATTAAACAATACCGTGAGAATTTTCTCGGTTTCTCTCAACAGAAATCAGTAAAAAAAAATCTGTTTGAAAGAATTCCACATTTATTGCAATCGAACAGGTAAAGAAATAGAGGAAGCAAAAATTTTCGCACCAAAATTACATAATACAATCGATGTAAAATAATTATTATTCTGTGATTCTCTTCACCCAAAATTTCTCAAATAATAATATCAATATAGTAGGGCATAAAAACTGGAGTTCTTGTGAAAAATATTTGCTTTTATGCGATACAAACTTTACTTTTTACTTAGAAAGTTAGAAAAAGTCCAGTTTTTTAATGCTCCACAGTGCTGTGAATAGCAGATGCATCTCTATATCTAGAATTAAGGCATCTCTTTACAATCAGTATGGTAATCTAATAATCTCTTTAGAAAAATATTTAGAAAATTTCATCGCGATTCGATTGAATTCTTGATTTTTCAGTTTTCAATTTCATCAGCCAATCTGTTGCTTCATTTGTCGTTCAATCAAAATCAAATCGGAAAAAGAGAGTTGTGTTGTTTATGTCAATGTGTGGTGTGAAATACATATATTTGGTGAATAATATATAGAAATCGAAAAAATAAAATAGAATTTCGAGAAAAAAATTTGAATTCAGACATAGTTGTGTTCGTTTCGATAAGATAGGAATTGAAACTGACAAAATCTGATAGAATGGATATAAAATAGAATACAAATAATAGAAATTGATTCGTCAAAAAGACGATTGTAGTAGATTCAAAATTTAGATGCAAAATTTCATAATTTTAAAGGCAAGGAAGTTCAATAAAATGTCAAAATATATGAAATATATATATTTTTCACATATTTTCTTATCTCTCAAGATGTTCAGAATAAATTTCAAAATAATTTTGACTTAATAAAATACTACTTTCAATAAGCAGAGTGAAGTACTCATTTCAGTTGAATTTTTAGAATTTCGGGATGAAAAGTTCGAAAAATTTAGGCCGGAGATCATTCGATTTTTTTGTCTCATAAACGATCTGCGAGATGAGGCGATGCTGTAAGCTTTATATCAAATATTTAGAAAAATAAACTCAAAATTATTCATACTTGAGGCATGATGGAACTAAGTTGTCAAAAATATAATTGAAAATTTTTATCTAGTTTTCCGATTGGAGGATTCAATTGAATGAGTGATGGATTTGATTTTCGTTGTTTTAATGATTAAAGAACTTGATCATAAAATTGATTAACAATCTTCGTGCAAGAGTATTAGTTTTTTTCAACATTCTTTGGCTTCAAGCTAAGTACCCAACAAATTTATCACTTCTTATTTCCGATATTTTGATTGAACGAGCTGATAGGTTGCTGAGACTGAGATTTGGTCTTGTTTTTTCTCAATACTTGATTGCCGATGATGTTGTTATTTATATTATTGAAATTATTGAGCAAATTGATATTGGAATTACCACCAGGGACATTATTATTTCGTCGATTGGGATTACCAGCGCTATTTGTTACGCCATTTGTCATATACGGTGAAATTGATGCTATTTGACCATTGGAAAGACCATAATTCCATTGGGCGTTTGGCGGTATGTTTGGAAAATTGAATTGAGCTCCAGTGGCAGCACGATTATATTGCCACCATAGATCCGGAGAATCATAAAACATTGATGAGTCCCAAGCAGCTAAATCTATTTATAATAAAATCAATTTTGAGATAAAATATCAAACTAAAAATGAGTTACTTTGTCTGTGATATGGTACAGAAAGCATCGGATTGAAAGGCTGCGAGAAGCGATTACGACCATTGCGAGAAATCGGCAATATCGAAGGACCATTCAAAGGTGGGATCGCTTGCAACGGTGGACGGATTTGCGTTTGAGGCACTCGGGACAAATGATTCAATCTGAAATTATAGAATGATTTAAAATGTAAAAAATTGAAAATACTAACATTTGTTTCTGTTGCATCATCATCAACATTCGTTTTTCTCGATTTCTAAGCATTTCTTCCTTTTTTCGCCGATCAGATGGGGGCTTAGCTAGTGAAATTTCGATTTGCGAGCCTCCGAACTCGGTATTATTTAGCCGCTCCATGGCTTGTAACGCTTCATTACGATCTTCAAAGTGTACAAATGCATAGTCTTTGATTTTCTTGACTCTTTCAATTTGGCCGTGTTTTTCGAATAATTCAGTCAACTGTTGTTCGGTAACGCTATTCGTTAAGTTTCGCACATAAAGAACCTTGACTTTCGACATTGTCTCTTCATCAGGCTCTTCTTGCGGATCTGCCCAATCGACCAGAATTTCACATTTGAAGATTTTGATTCCACTAGTGGTTAGTTTTCGCTTTGCTGCTGAAGCATTTTTGTGATTGTCGAATTCTAGAAAACAAAATCCGCGATTTTTTCGTCTATCATCAGGCGAACTGTATGTAATTACTTCGATCAAGCCATCTGGTATGGCCCAAAAAACATTAAAAAACATTTAAACATCAATGATCTCGCAACACATACCAGTAACTTTTTTGAATTCATTAAATATGTGTTCTTTACTCATAATTTTAGGTATGTTACCAATGAATAGTCTTAAATTTGGCACTGATATGTTCACTTTGATGGGATAATTTTTAGGACCAATACGGTGTCCATCGAGCTAATCAAGTGAAAAAATTCTGATTTAGTAATTGCATGATTGACCAAAATTTCAATCTCTAACTTCTTGTACAGCTTTTAAAGCATCTTCTTTGTTGCAATAAGTTATAAAAGCATATCCTCTTGATTGTGAAGTCGTTGGATCGATCATCAATCGTAAATCCCAAAGTTTGCCAATTTTTTCGAACAAAGGTATCAACTCATCTTCATAAATTTCTCGTGGAATTTTACCAACAAAAATTTCACAACCACTCGGTGGAGTCGAATCTGGCCAATTCGGTGGAGGTCCACCGTACTTCCGTTGTCCAGCAGTAACCTGATGCGAATAATCTGTGTGAAAAAAATTTCATTATAATAAATTAAACATTAATTCTTCTAGGCACTAACTGGTTTTTTCGAGTAAAGCTTTCAATTTATTCGGATCTGGACCTTGCATTGATGTGCTTGTACACAGTTGAGAGTCTGTCGAACTTCCATTGGTTTTCTCTTGAACATCACCACCGTTTTCACATGGTGTTCGCCAAATATTTACAGAATCCATTATTGATTCGAATTTGCTCAGAAAAATGATACAGTCAAACGATTCAACAACAGAATATTTTGTGAAATAACGATTATGATTCGAGATAGAATACAGAGAATCAATCAAAAAACAGAAAATGTTAATGAGACTGTAACGTATTTCCAATTGATTTAGAATTAGAAAAAAACTGTTTCAAATTGGAAGATTTGACTTTGAAATTTTGCGGAGAACGTGGTTTGAATCTAAACTGTTTAAAAAGGAAAAGTTATTTAGAATTTTGGAAATCGGAAATCATCTATAGAATCATTGTAGGTAGAATTTTAAGGGAGATTGTGATCAAAAAAAAATTAGAGAATAAAATTTGTTTCTTTCTAAGACATTTTCGAATTATACGGTATAGACTGATTTTTTAGAGATATTTTTTCCATTTTAGCAACATATGGAGATGAAATTAATACTCATTTTCAGGAGATGAAATTAAATCAATTTTTGAAAAGAATGTTCAAATTTGAATCGTTCGAGAACGAATGGATTCGGACTAAGAAGGCCATTGAATTTTTACATGCAAAAATGTTGAGGATTTAATATATTTGAAAGCGTTAACATTCTCGTTGAGAGGTTCTGTAGTTCAATCGATTAGATTTTGAAAATCAGTGAAATAGTACCATGAAGAGAAAACGAAAGACTTAAACATCATTTGATGACTAATTATGAACAAGAATTCGATTCATTTTTGATCATCGTGATCTTGATCTTCATCGTTTCATCTCAGGCACAAAGAGCAATTTAAAACCTAGATTTGGGACAAAAAGCAATCGATTAATATCGAATTCAATCAAACCGTCATCGTTAAAATAATGTGATTACTATTGCTGTTTTTTTTTGAATAGATTTGAACATGGGTTGTGTGAAAAAACACTGGCTTTTGATTAAAAAAAAATCTAACATACACGTTGTTTTGTCGGCGGTTTGAAAAAAAATTGTTGCTCTCAAACAGTAAATGAGTTTTTTTTTCTCCCGAGTAAAACACTTTTCTACGGTGTGCTTTTTTGCATTCTCTTTCTCGCCTTCTCTCTTTAATTAATGTTGAATTGTCACAATCTCATAGGCAGCCAACAACAGACGAACCAGTACGCATAAAGAAAGACAGTCCGATTTGAATGCATATTCAATCTTAATGCATCATTCTTGCAGTCTAGAATTTCTTCAACAAAATAAAGCTAATGAATTTTTTTTTTCAAACTCATTTATAAAAAAAAATCGTTCTCTGTTCATTCGGAAAAAATTTTGAAACGAGAACAAATAAAGTTAATTGAAAAAGATGCTACTAAAAGCGAATTATCCAATTCATACTTAGGAATAAAGTGAACTTATTACTTAGAACTTAGAGAGAGAGAGAGAGAGAGAGAGAGAGCGAAAAAAAATAGAACAATTTTTTCGAATTTTTGTTTTCAAGTGAATTCGAGATCTTACAAAAAACGTTCGGTTCGAAGAATTCGAAATATGAGAGAAACTTTGCACTCTATCGTGTATTTACAATTCTGATTTCTCTTCTAAACTTTAAACCCAAAAAAAAAAAAATAGCTACATACCCTCACGTTGGAACAGATTAAATCGTTGTTTCGGTGAGAACAATTACCGCAGAATCGCTGAGAATGGAGAGAACAGCAGAGCTAAATCTCTCTCATTTAATTATCGTTCATTTTCACTATCATTTTCAAAACCATAAATGAATGAGAATCAGAATGTAAGAATGATGAAGATCAAATATAAACAAAAAAAATTTTTTTTTTTTTGAAAGAATTATTCAAAGAAAACAATAATAGGAAAAAAAATACAAACAAACAATCCTCAAATGGATCTTTCATACACACACGTGTTTCGGTCATCGCTTTCCGGTTTTCCTAACATCATCATCTTCTCGCTTTATTTTCCAGTACTACTGGTTTACACAAACACAAGGAGAGAAGGCCAGGACGAGATGAGAAATAAACTACGAAATGATGAAAATGATGACGAATGAAGCGCACCAGTATTCTTCGAATCAATTCCAACAATATTCTTTGGCATATGCTCGCATTGGATGATATCTTCAGACATTGAGATTGGTTAAATTATGGAAGATACCAAACCTAACAAAAATAAGAAATGAGGAAAACTCTCTCTCTCTCTCTCTCACTCACTCACTCTTAGTTGTTGTTAGAGTGCTAGTTTCATTTTCAGTTTCGTTCTCTTCTCGGTCTCTCTTTGCCTCACTCTCCTCTTTTTCGTTTTTTAATGTTAGATACTCTGCTCTCTCTCTCTCTCTTTCTCTCTCACACACACACACACTTTCTTATGCTGGTCTCTTTCTCTGGTCCAACTCAAATAGTGTGCTCGGAATAAAAACCAAAGGATACTTTTCTATGATAACCCATTCCAAATTTTCTTACTGGATTTATACCACAAACACTATGGTCTTGTTAAATACTTGAATGATATTTTTGTATAAAAAACTTCAAGAAAAAAAAAGATGAACCATTGGAAGGCGAAAATATCTTTGAAAACAATTTGATTTTGACAATTCCATATGTACATATTTAAAGAGTTTTAAAACAAGATTTCAATTGAATCGGAAGTCTTAAGGAAGAAATAAGAAATGGATTGATAATTTGATTATTATTGCTCTGGAAGACGATAATTAGGTCTCTCTATTCGCTGATAATTTGGTAGAATTTTTCCCAAAAACTCGATTTGTGATAGTTGAATTGAAGGCTTCTCAAGCTGTATTCTTCGATCACATTTAGAACCATAGATCACTGTGTTCTCTGCTAACGTTTCATCATAATTGATATCACACATGGATCCAATAACACATCCGTTGGTGATTTTTATCAAAGGACCGACTTTACATTTAGATTCGAAAACATTTTGATCGCCAATCTGACATGTTTCAATCGTTGCTCCAACTTCGAATACATTGTGATTGCCGATTATCATTGTCAAGCCGGGATTTCTATTCACAATAGTTACATTTTCTTCAATAAGATTATAATCACCGATAATAATCGGACCAGATTCTGCTAAAATTTTCGCTGTAGGATGGACAATATTTTTCAATCCAAAAGTAACATCACCATCGATATGGGTGTGTTCGGTACAAATGATAGAGCTATAGGAGATTTTAACACTAGAAACGAGGAAGAGAAAACAATGAAAAGCTAATCACAAACAGAATTGTTTGATTAGATTACTTACGTATTACGATTGATTGACATTCTAAATTTTTAAAACATTTAATTAATTATTTTAAAAAATTAAATCCTACCACCACACAACGACAAGAAAATGGAATATTTTTCTTGATCGCATATCGAAGTTTATGAACGAATCCAAGTGCATCAATATTGAAGAGAGGAAAAAATTGACCAATCAGAGAAGAGAATTTGAAAAGCACAAAAATTACAATAGCTTTGTTTCACCGATTTGAATGAAAAGAAAACAAATGGTGCTTTCTTCAAGATAATTCGATAATATATCAAATTCTAAATGAATGAGGAAATTTGAAACACAAAGAAAGATGTCCTCTGATCCGAGTGTTCGAAGAAATCAAAAAAATGATGGCCCTTCTGGCCGGTGTCATCTTCTACAATCGATCACCGATCGAGCTTGTTGGCTGAAACGTGTCCCATCGATCGATGTTAAATTAATAAAATCAGTTCTGGATGATTTTCAAACTCATCTAGATTCTGGATGTTTCTGTTCGAGTCGTTCGGCAAATTATTTGGCGATGGCAATCACCGAAATGGAATTATTCACTGCTATGTTCAAGATATCAGCTAGATTTCTTAATGAAGAAGAAACAGAATTGAAACGAAAATCCGATGAGATTGCAGAGAAAAAGCGTAATTCCATCAATGATGTTGAAATTAATGAAGAAAGTCATTTCACTTCGAATTATAACAAATACATATCGACTGCCAATTTTAAATATTTACTGGATAGTCTTTTCGAAGCGCTTGAAATGTTTAAAAAAGCATTCAATGCCGATTCAAAAGAATCGATCCTGAAATCAACTCTTTTGAACCGATTGGAAATTCTCGGTAATCTAAATACTTTGTTCCAGATGTTTCTTTATTATGGAATGGAGATGCAAGCGTTCCGTACGATTGATTTAGCTTGGTGGATTGTGAAAAAATATTATAAACCTCAAGACGACTCTGAAGACATTGTCATGATTAAATGCAATATGTTGAAATTACTTTTACGTTTAGGATTTATCGATACTTCGAGATCGTTGTATGGGAAATTATTTGGCCATCATGAATTCGAAGAAATTCAAAAAATCGATTCATTCGAGAATGCCATGATTTTTCTGATCTATTGTGAGATTTTGCTTCGTTCGAAAAACGGCAAAAGAGTTGGCGAAAAATTGAAAATTTTCCTTCAAAGTGATTATTTGAAAAAAAATACAATCAAGCGTTATCTATTAAAAGCTATGGCCAACGCATTGGCTTCAAGATTTCCATCATCGCTGTATGAATTCGAACCTTATTTTAATGAATTCTGTGATCCAATTCAAATGTCTGTCGGTGTCTGTAGGCGATGGAAATTTTTCAATCTATTCTTTTCGAACAATCTTCAAATCGAAAATAATGATCCTTTAGTTTACCGCTTTGCTACGTTCAATTTATTCGCTGAAACTTTCGAAGATTTTATGCACTTCCATATGAACAACGGTATGACCACGGATCCAGTTTTCTACTACAAACTAGCCATCAATCTTTACGCGACGACATTGAATATTCTTGGGCTAGCTTTTTTGCAATTGATTGGAGCCAATTATGATGTACAAAATGGACATTTAATCGATGCCAAATTCAAAATGATTCTGTTTCAACGCTATTTTCAATCTGAAAGCCAACTCAATCTAGAGATTTTCGAGTCTGAGAATGAAAAATTTTCATCGATCCAAACAACCACATCATCACAAAATGATCGATCCAACAACGACAGTGAAATGATAGACAGCAACTTTTTAAATAATGACAATGAAGAGGATGGAGAAGATGATGATTCTAGACCAAAATCGATTTTTCAGTGCTACAAAAAATTGATTATTGATGCACGTTCTGGTCTTTCATCTAATAGTTTTGGCAATGATTATGACGATTCACCGAATCCTTTCACAGTTTTAAGTGAAAAAAGCTCATTTATTAAATTCTTAAAAGATCTTGAGGAGAAAAGTTTTACTGAAGATTTCATTTTGAATGTTTTTGAACTGTACATTCGATTCATAATTACCTCAATCATGTTGAAAAGCGAACAATCCTCTCTAATGATAACGTTGACAAAATCTAAATATCTTCTTCTACTCGATTCGATTGAAAAATTTGTGTTGAAGATTCGTCTACCAATCTTTGCGAAATATTTTACCGAGAGTCTCTGGAAAATTACTCCTAAATCAAACATGATCGAGCAGATTATTAACTGTTCTATTGGTTCCCTATTTTGGCTTTGGTCAGAATTTTTCATCAAATCTTCGATCAATAGCGATCGATCTTCAGAAATTTACTTGTTGATAGAAAAACTTACACAAATATCTACCTACAGCTATCAGAATCGAATCTATCGCGCTAGAATGTTCTATTATCACGCTCTAATCTCTTATCGTAATCTTCGACAAAATCATCGCAATGAATCAACCTCGATTTCGACAAACCATAAAATTTTTAAACTTTTCACTCATCTATTAAATGACGAAATTCCTTCCGATAAACAATCGAAACAACAAGTATCGACACCATCTCCAAGTGTATTGAAATCATCTCGAAAAAATTTTATTGAAAAATTTAATCCTAAAGCACCAACTAAATCTGGTTTCGTTTCCGAAACCATCAGAGAATATGGCCAATCTTTGTTGGATCGAATTTCATCTCAGCCTCACTCTCGTCGAAATGTGTTGAACTTTGAAGATGAATCGGATGCTTTTGTTGAAACCGAGACCATCGATCAACAGCAATCTTCAAAACAAAATCCCGATACCGAATCGAAAAGAAATACTAAGAAAAAAATTCGTAAAAAATTGATTATTCTCGATGATGATGATGATTCTGAAGATGCTTCACAATCTCTAGACAAACCTTTCACAATTTATTCCGAATCGATGATTGTGAAATCGTTATCACAACTTCTAGAATCTATGTCTATTTTGAATAAGGAAAACGAAGCTGATGATGATGATAAAACTCTTATCAGTAGCATAACAAAATGGTTTGAACCATTTCGATTGAATTCAGCTAAAAACATTTCAGATTCGATCAATAGTGATGAGAATGAAATCAAACAATCGATCAAAAAAATCGTCTGCTATGTTGGTGGTCATCCAGGACACAAACTCTATTCGGATCTACAATTGCTTTCTTATAAATTTTCTAAATTTACAAACAAATCGGATCAATTGCTTCTGTATCATTTCGCTGAGACTGCATCATATAATGCTTTTCGATATCGTTTGCTTTTCAACTCCTTCAAAAAGATGAATAAATCCAAGATGATACATTACGATGTCGAAATTATGTCATTCAACAATGAGGATTATCGTTTTCAAAATTATTATCACGATTTACCAAAACAATGGCGATTCGTACAGCTCAAAGTATTGCAAAAAAATGATTGTCCGCTACCAGATCTTCTTATTTGTTGGTTTCAAAATGGCTTCAAACCATTCTTCATTCGAATCAAACATGATCCTACGAAAGTTACAAAATTTTTTCTGAATGAATTTGATGATATTATGCGAATCAATTCCGTTTCTGTAACGGAAACATCGAAAAAAATCTTTTGGAAGATGAGGCATGAATTGGATGAGAGACTTTGTTCGTTATTAGAATCGACCGAAAGAAATTATTTCGCTTTGATTAAAGGCCTATTCATCGGTAAGATTCAAGACAAAAAGTATCAATCAGCTTGTGCTTGGTTTAAGAAGAAATTCATGGAATTAGTTCAGAAAGAAAGTTTAGAATGTCGGAATTCACAATTTTTCGATTTAATTATCCAATCGATTGTTTTACTCGAAGATGAAGAGATAAGATTTGCTGTGAAAATTTTATTCGAAACTGAGAATTCAGAGCTTCTACAACAATCTATAAAGCTTAAAACTAAATACTTTCGCCCTTGGTCTACAGATAAATCTGCTCTCTTAGAATTGTTTCGTTTAGCTCAGCCAGTAGGATTAATCATCGATCCTATTCTGAATCAATTTCCATTCGAATCGATGCCAACATTCCGGAAAATCAATCAGCCCTTTTTCCGCATGCCTTCGTTAAGAGTTGCTGCTCTTCTTTGCAAACGTTACTCCTCATTGATTGAAAAGGGTATGATTGATGATAAAACTTTTTATCTCTTAAATCCTGGAAACAATCTCGAGAATACGGAGAAATCGTTCAAGAATCATTTTCTATCCATCAAAGAATGGAGCGGATTTGTTGGTAAAGCTCCTGATGGACCAATTTTGGAACAAAAACTCGAAAACGAAAACATTTATATCTATATGGGACATGGAAGCGGATCTCAATACTATCGTAGTCTACCAAACGGTTTCGATGCGATTGATTTGCAAGCTTTGTCGATTATAGCTGGCTGTAGTTCGGGTCGAGTGACGAATCAAACCAAATGTTCCGATACTTTCGGTGCTGCTTATCGATTTCTGGTCAACGGTGCTCCAACCTATATCGGACCACTGTGGGATGTAACCGATAAAGATATCGATATTTATTTCAATCATTTCATGTCGACGTGGTTTCCGAAATGGAACGCCATTCCTAACAAAAAGAAAAATTCTTCACTCTGTCAATCTGTTTCGGAGGCGAGAAATTATTGTAAGCTCAGACATTTGATCGGATGTGCTCCCGTTGTTTATGGCCTACCGATTCACATTGGTGGTGGGTGAAATCAATATGGCCAAGATGAGTACAAAAAAGAACAAATAGAGAATTCTCTGTTCCATCAAAAATTTTGTTTAAAAAATCTTATTGCAAAAAAATGTATCCCTGTCTATGAACGAGCAACTTGAAGATTCGATGTTGATGTGTTCGGACCAGCAAAACATATCTGAAAGAAAGTTATGAAAATTTTTTTAATTTCCAAATCTATTAAATTTGATTTGATCCAATCACAAGCGATGATGTGATTTTATATTAGAGCTCTCCTCTCATTTCTTTAAATCCATTCTCATTGGATCTTGTTTTTTCCAAAATTATAAAGATTTCAATGTAAATTAAAACATTCATTTCGGCAATCCAAATTATCCGAATATCGATAATGATGATGGAATATGAATAGAATCTAGATTAAATTAGGTCAATATTTTCAAATTCAATGTATCAATTCTGTAAAAGATATTGTAAGAGCAATGTTTTTGAAAGCAAAGAATCGATGTCATAGATTGTTCAATGTGCATCGATTGAAAAGTAACTTGAAACATTCAATTCGATCATCTTGGATTTGGTCATCGTTATCTCCGCCTTGGTCCTCATCATCATTTCTATTGATCGATCATCGGATCGAGAAATCATTTTCAACCAAAGTGATCGGGATTGAAACATCATGCGACGATACCGGCATCGCAATCGTCGATTCAAATGGACATATACTGTCAGAAGTTTGTGCGAGTCAAACGGCTATACATGTCTCCAACGGTGGAATCATTCCGCCAGTAGCCAGAGATCTTCATCGATCTATGATCGATCGCTGTGTGATCAATTGTTTCCAAAATGGTGATATTTTACCGAATGAATTATCAGCGATAGCTGTCACTGTGAAACCAGGTCTTCCTTTGAGTTTATTGGTTGGTTGTAATTATGCCAAAAAACTTTCAGCTAAATATGAATTGCCTGTGATACCGATCCATCATATGGAAGCACACGCTTTGACAGCAATGATCGAATACGATCAGCTTGATTTTCCTTTCGTCACCTTATTGATCTCTGGCGGTCATTGTTTGATCTGCTTCGTTCGCGGTCTTGATGATTTTCAGCTCATGGGACAATCGCTCGATATTGCTCCCGGTGATATTCTCGATAAAACAGGCAGAAGTTTGCGTTTAAAAAATTTAGGATCACCATTCAATATGATGAGTGGTGGGGCCGCTATCGAATTATTAGCTAAAAACGGTGATCCATTCTCCTATTTCACCAAGGTGACATCACATCCTCTCTATAGTAGCCGTTTCCGTACATGCAATTTTAGTTTCAGTGGTCTTTTGACGGCGATCCAAAGAAAAATCGGTGAACTTGAACAAGAGAATCAACAGGCCCCAGATCAGGTGCTTGATGAAGCACCGAATCTATGTGCATCGATTCTGTACGTGCTCTCATTCATCCTAATCAAACGTCTACAACGTGCGTTCCAATTTCTTGATGAGAAAGAGATGCTTCCGATTCATTATCCAAGAAAATTGGTGATCAGCGGTGGTTGTGCATCGAATCGTTTCATTGGCTCGATGATACGCAATTATTGTCAGCATGATGGAATCGAGCTTTATATCCCAACACCTAAGCTTTGCACCGATAATGGTGTCATGATCGCATGGAATGGCATTCTGAAGCTACACAATGAGCAAAATTTCTCCTCAAATTTTGTCCTACGAAAACAACGTTATATTCGTAGTTTAGCAATCGATTCGAGAGCTAAGCTAGGTACCGATATCAGTCAGAATGTGACCGATGCTAACATCAAATGCGAGAAGATTGATATTAAAAGTTTTGTGGATTTCCTTTGAGCCTCAACGCATCTCGACCCGATCGTTAGATGGTCTTTAATAGCGAACGTTTTCGATTCGAAGATTATCTAGCTTCATTCTCATCAACTCTAGGATTTAAATGAAATTTTTTTCTTTTATTGATGAAAAACTATAATTATATAAAGTAAAAATATCAATAAATTTTTATTGCAAACAAAATATTCTAATCATTTTGCTATCGATTCCATTGGATTGATTTGAAATTTCTTCGCCAATCGTTCCTGAACGTTTTGTGAATTAAAAAAAAAAAAAAGTTTTTCCGTTAATGATTCAATTCGATAGATTAGACGATTATAGATACCGTCATTTGGATGATATTGTTATGATACTCTATTCCTCCTAGTTGTTGACATTTTTCCATATGCGAACGTTCTGGATCACCGTGGACTAGAATTGGCTGAGATGGAACAACTGGATCTTGGGATCGCAAATTTTTATTCAATGTTTGCATTCGATCTTCAAAACCTGGAGCAAAACAATTTGGATCGATAGCGACAAAACATTGACCCTAAATTACAGAAGAAAAGATTGGATTTTGTTGATAAAATCATCCAGCATTTTTATTTCAGAATCAATTCTAACCAAATTAGCTTCATCACTATTCGCCGTCCATTTGCGTACGTTCGGTGCTGATGTTGCGCCAGCTAGAATCGAGGTCAAAATTTCGACCAATGTTGCCAGACCATATCCTTTGTAGCCGCCTATACCGAAAGCGATCAAAACAATAGATCAAACAACAATCTAATGATTAAATCAAACATCATACTTGATGATTCCGGACCGCCAAGAGGAAGAAGAGCATGGAATTGATTGGGGTCAGTGGTTGAATGTCCATTCTTATCGATTACCCAATCGGAAGGAATGGATTCATTTTTTCTCGATGCGAATTCGATCTTACCGAGAGCAACAACCGAAGTGGCCATATCAAGAACAAAATCGTCGTTCTGTGCGCTACTTGGTGCACTCAATGAAATAGGATTAGTACCAAAAAATGGCTCCTTACTCCTCGTCACCGACATCAATGGTGATGCATTGGTGAATGACATTCCCTACAAATTAGACTAGAATCGATTAGATTGGAAATCAAAGTCAAAATGATTTCGCGAACCAAAAATCGATGTTCCAAAGCCATCATACTATAATAGCCAGCTATGCCAAAATGATTGCTTCCTTTGGCGCACACCCATCCAACGCCACAATGTTTAGCTTTCTCGATGGCCAAATTCATACAGAATCTTCCAACCACTGGGCCTAGAAGATTCTGTCCATCAACCCATGCGGTGGCAGCAGTTTCTTTCAGTATTTTTGGTTGTCCAGTTTTTCTGCACGAATTCTCTTGGATATCTTTGATATAGATTTCTTTTGAGAAGCCATATACAAAACGAAACAGGAAATTAGATTCTTAATAATAATTCTAGCTTTCTAGCTTGAAGAGGTGATACCGATCCGATTGAGACCATGACTGAAATGGCCCCGATAATCTCCAGCGACCAAAACTTCGGCCAATGCTTTGGCATGCGTTTGATCGACATCCAATCTCGCCATCAAACGTTCGATGAACTGTTTCGCCACACCGATTGGAATGATTTTCGAATGAGACATTTTGATTCGTTGATTTTAGTACTCTAATGAGATTTTCTGATCCTTTAGAGTAGTGAAACGTCAACAAGGATCGTTGTTCGATATAGATTGTTCAATAGTCAATCAAGGATTGAATACAAACAGACGACCTAAACAAACAGCTAGGTTTGGGTGCACCGAAACTGAGAATGAGCGGAATGATTTTTTTTTTACTATTGGAACTCTTCAACCTAAAGAAACTAAAGGAAACGTTGCGAAGCCTTAGAAAACATAGAAAGTCGATTTTCTCTCGAAATCTTTATCGCATCATAAATAATCTTGGTCTGGTATTCATAAATCAAATCAAATCTAATCCAAAATCGAGCTAGATTCAAAGAATTAACTTCCAAGAAGATAAACAAAAATTTCTAATCAAAAAAAAAAAAGCACAAAGTTTATATTTCTTTCGATGACAAAACAAACTGTTTTAATCCAAAAAAAAAGTAAGAGTGTTTGATTATGATGATCATTTGAGATGGTGATGAGATTGATGAGAAAGCAAATTTCTTCATTTCGTTTTAAATTTGATTATCGTCTTTCAATGACGTCATTCTAATCATCGAAATCCAAAATCCATCAAGCTTAGATGCTTGATATTGATGATGACGATCGTTGGCGGTTCTCTTCAGTGATCGAGAATCGCTTCCAACAGTAACGATAGATTAAGATCAGATCGATTCGATCGGTTCGATCTATTTGATTCGTAACGAATACGCCAGTATTTTGGGCTAACAATAACTTTTGGAACAATTTCCACAATTAAATGAGAAATTAAAATTAGGTTTTTTTTTTTGATTCTTTTTGGAACCTTTTTACAAAATCCAAAGCGAATTTATTCTCACCTAGATTATTTTCTTCCACTACGATCGATGAAAGATTTTTGCATCGCTTTTGACAATCTAATGAAAGCGATGGTGGAGATGGAGTTGTGGGTGGGAATGCTTGTAGCTCTAGTCCGATACTACCATGTATTTGGATGATTGCAATCAAATCTGTCCTGGCTGATGGAGTTATCGATTTAAGACTGTTAGCTTTAGAAACATTTTTCGAACTAGTGTTTGGTGAAGAGATAAGGATCCAATTCGGTCTGGTCAATTCAATCATCGGTGGTAATAGAGTGGGTCTATGATAATATCTACGTAGAAACTTCGATTGCCAAAGTGCACAATTTTGCCTGAAAATTGTGAGAAAAAACTTTATAGAACCTAATTGATAGATTGTTGATCTAACCATTGAGCAAACCATACTGCTGTGTTTGGTTGATGATGACTAAGTTCATCAAGAAATTGGATCGGATTTTTTGCATTGACTAAATTAGATCGAAACTGACAAATACCATTGCCATCATTAGCTCGATAATTCTATTCGAATTAAAGAGAAAAAATAATCGAGAAATGAAATCGTTTCAAAGCAATTAATTGATGCTTTTTATCGGACTTTTTGTAATAATTTCACAGTGCTAAATTCCTTTCGAATAGGCCATCGATTGATTTCATCACGAAAATAAGAATCATTTTGGACCAAGAAGGGAATTTTGTTCGCAATCAGAAAAGTCAAACGATCTAGAAATTCTTCATCTCTATCAAATGCTGCTGAATGGTTCAATCTATTAAGTTGGACAATCTGTTGTACTTCGGAACAAAAATCGCATACTGATTCCATTTTTTGATGCCAATTTTGAAACTTGATCGTGCTAGGTTGATCCTGATAGGTTCCAAGCGGTACAAGACATCGATCATAGTAGATATCGATCCAATTCCAATGTTTTTCAAGCTTTTCAAGTATCATTTCGTTCAATGGATTTGATATTTTCATTACTAAAAACTAACCTACCTTGATCAAAGTACGCCGACCTAGACGATAAGCATAACGATTGCAAGCGGTGCACTGATACCATAGACTGATCAAACCGATCAGCAATGAAATTGCAACAATCGTTGAGCATTTCATTCTTAACGAAAGAGATCTTGATTTCTCGTTGTTGGAATTGTTGCAAGCTTTCTCATCAAAAGTGAAATATTTTCGAAGCAATATTCTCATCTGATCTCTTTGAATACCAATCAATTGGGCTTTGATTAGAACAAACGAAATTTTTGTATCCAATCGTTGAAGAAAATCTTCTTGATTTTTTCTCGATTCGATCCAATTTTTTTGCTTCAATCGTAACATACAAACCAAATGAATCAATTTACTGGATAGAAAATTGATCCATTCAAACCACATAGTCAATCGATCCATAATTATGGACCTGTAAGCGGTACTCAAATTCAACTTCACTCGATCGTCTCCAGCAGCCGAATGAAAGATCCTACCCGTATGTTCTGAAACCTCACTGATGGGTCCATTAAAAACGTGATCCTTCGAAGACAGAATAGATTATAAATAATAGCGAGTCTAGTTTGAGCAAAAAAATTTTATTTTGTTTTACAATTTTTTTTCCCATCGAAAAATATTTACATTGAAAAGATTGAGTAGGTAAAATAATTTAAGCAGACAAACATTACAAAATAGGATACAAATAAAAAATAGAATAGCGATGAGGCAATGGAGAATGTTTGGTTAGAATTTTTTTTTCTTTTGGGGGTTTGTACACAATGAAAGAATATGGAGTAATTTATCTTTTCTTCAGTCCCAAAATGAGAGAGAGAGAGAGAGAGAGAGAGAGAGAATAATATCACAGATGATCAATGATTGTTAATTTTTTTTCTTAATTGATCATCGAGTGATCGATTAGGATCAAATGTGATGGTGGACGATAATGATGATGATGATGATGATGATTGTGATGAGATACATTCTTGGAGAATCAGATCAGATCATAATGACTAGTTTCTCAATAATAGAAACTATAGAGAGGTCGATGTTCTTGATAGGTGTATCGAGGTTGTTGATAGTAATGCTGGTTCCGCGAATCGATATTCGATTGTTGGAGATACAATTGTTGTAATCGCATCTGTTGTTGATAATATCGATTGAGAAGATGATTATATTCATTGAAAAAGTGATTGGTTCGCATCGTTTGTGGTTGTTGAAGATATTGTGTAGATGATTGTGATGGTGAAGATCTTTTTGGCTCGATATTGTGAAGAATTTCGTTCGTTTTAACATTTTGGTTTCGACCTGATTCATCATCTCCTTGTTCCCTCTTATCATCAATGACTTCAATCGATTCGGTTTGGTCTTTTTCATTCTCGATTCTTTCATTTTCATCAACATCATTTTTATCACTTGGAATCGGATTGCCTTCAACGGTTTCAACAACCGAATCATTTGGATCGCTCGATTGTGCGGAAGATGATGATGTCGACGATGTTCGGACTCGAACGATTGCAGGCAAAGTACAACCGAAACCATCCAATTCCCATGCCTCCCCATCATCGGTTACCTCTGCTGTGCAATAGAGTATTTTCTATATTTGAGAGAAAATTTAAATTATTATCGAATAAGAATGCCAAAGCAGACTGATCGAGATCGATCGAATCGAGTAAAAGCTTACATTTTTCTTAAGAGTATTTTCATTCTGATCGATTCGTTGCAAGGTCAATCGGAGACGATATTTTGAATCTTTTTTCATCGCC
Organism: Sarcoptes scabiei; assembly: GCA_020844145.1. NCBI lineage: Eukaryota > Metazoa > Arthropoda > Arachnida > Sarcoptiformes > Sarcoptidae > Sarcoptes > Sarcoptes scabiei. The sequence continues at coordinate 2,915,666 of CP080490.1, read as the reverse complement.
GATGTCAAATCGATCAATTTGAATTTGATTTGTTTTTCCGACATTTGTCTTGCAACATACGAAGCCATTTGCCATAAAAATGGATCATCAGTGTTCAGATTCTCAGCAACTTCGACTTCGGTGAAGAGAAACGGATTATAGACCGTTTCCATTCGATTCTCATCGATGGGTTTTGTTTGAATCGATTCGAGATGCATAACAAATAGAACGAAACAAAAGCCAAAGAAATTCATTTTTAGATTATTCTGTTTTGGCAATGAAAACAGTGAAGACACTTCAAAGTTATAGCGGTCGAATAAAAAAAAAAAAAGAAAAAGATCGTAATTGATCAATCCAACTTGATTGAATGATGAAAAGAAAGAGTTTGGTGATAAATTTATACGGAAGAGAAGATAATCAAGAAGTTTGATTAGGAGAAAAAATTTTGCGCTTTTCGTTGTTGATTGCTTGTGTTCTGAAATGCAATTGATGTCTAATCCATTCGATGCTCTACAATTTATATCCTGTCGAGAATCCTGACATCCTGACGCATTTTTGTGTGTCTTTGAAGAGAGTCAAGAGAAAGATAGAGAAAGAGAGAGAGAGAGAGAGAGAGAGAGAGAGAGAGAGAGAGAGAGAGAGAGAGAGAGAGAGAGAGAGAGAGAGAGAGAGAGAAACATCAAGACTTTGATAATAATATGATGACGAAGATGATGGCATCAAAAGAATTCAATAGAAGAGTATCTTTCTTTCATTCAAATCTGCAATGGTTAGAGATCGTAATGATGACGAACGAATCAACGAAACAGAATGTGCTAGAATGAAATCACAACTAAACACAACTAGTTAAACAGAGAGAGAGAGAGAGAGAGAGAGAGAGAGAGAGACATCATTGGCATCAAGAGAGAAGAGAAAAGAGGACATAATTTTAATTGTGGAGAATTCCGGATTCTTTTTACAAATTCCTTTTCGCTCTATTAAATATGGATTATTTTTTTTCTAATCTCTTTCGATTTCCTCCCATCAATCAATTTGATTATTTTCTTCACCAATCCAAAAACAAAAACATCGAAAATTGATTGGACTAGAAAAAATTTCTAGTTTCTCGATTCAATTTAAATGATCTGTTTTGATGAAGATATGATTATTGTATTGAACGATTTCGATTCGATTCTCAATCGAATTAGAGTCGGTCAGAGTCCAACCGAAACAGATATCTATCATCGAATATTAAGCCCTAAAAATTATATTTTTTTTTCGCTGATTTCTAAATTCCCTCTGACCTCAACTCTAGATAGATGACATCAACATCAACATCAACATCATCATCGTAAACAAGAACAACGAAAATTTGATGTTTGTTTGTTTCTCTCTCTTCCTCTCTCTCGTTGCCCCCTTTTTCACATTCCAGAAAAGAAAATTGGATTGGGATTTACACCAAAAACATCATCTCAATCTATAACATAGGAGAGAAGAGAAGAAGAAAAAAAAAGAGACCAAGATTCTTGATGAGAAAAAAAAGAGCAATATGAATGTTATTTCTCCCCTCCCCCACACCTGTTTGTTTGTACCTTTCCCTACAGTCTTGTTTGTCGTTGTTGTTATTGTTGTTGTTGTTGTTGTTGTTGTCGTCGTCGCTGCTTAAGGTGATCAGATGAAGATTGTGATGGTCTCTTTGGTTACTATTAATACTATTATTATTATTATTAGTATTATTATTATTATTATCCTTATTAAAAGATACTAGTTTCGAGTGCATTTCGAAAGGTATTCGAGGGTACGGAAAAAAAACTTGGAAAATCCACCGAGAGCGAAGCAAAGCAAAGCAAAAAAAAAAAAAGTAAACATCTCGACACACACACTTACACATCATACACAGACACAGTCAATATCAAGATAATTAATGGCGATGGCGATGATGATGATAGGTGTTTGTGATGATTTCTTCATAATCTTCTTCATAATCTTAGAGAGAGAGAGAGAGAGAGAGAGCGAGCGAGAGAGAGAGAGAGAAAGAAAAATTGATACCTATCGTTCTTCGTCTTTAGCGTCAAACTCTCGCACTTCTGTGTTGTCTTCATTTTCTCACCTGTTCGACATATATTACCTTTTCTATCTCTCTCTCTCTCTCTCTCTCTCTCTTTTTTGTTAGAGCTCTTATTCTATCTTAACTAAGCTAGATGTATCCATAGCAGCTTCTTGATGTTTCTTATTCGGTTCTGTTTGTGTTCCTAAAGTTGATGATGTCAATGACGCGTAAATTCCATACGAAATTTTTTTTTTCTATTTCTTACTTGAATCGAATTGATTTAGTTTGGTTGGATTTGATTGGATTATTATTATTACTTGTTGTTTATTATCTTATTTGAATTTGGAATTTTTTTTTCTCTCATTCCATTCATTTCGATCATTCAAGTTGATGATGCTGATGATGAATTAATTAATAAATAAATAAATAAGACAATGGAAAAAACCAATTTGACAAGGTTTTCGGAATGAATGTGAATTTTCCCAAAAAAAAAAAAAAAATAAATAAAATAAAATAAAAATAAAAGAAATGTTCTTTATCATTCAATCTGATAGGTTATCAGTATCATATGATGGAAAATACCAATAAAATACTTTGAATTCTATACACTCAGTCAGTGTTTTAAATAACCAGAAAAAAAACTTTTAAATTACATTTTCATTCAATGCGAATCGAGATATTGAACAATGAGAATCGCTATAAGAAAGAATAATTTTCGATGTAATAAAACGAAATCCGTCTCGGATCCCATAAGGTACAATCAAAAAACACAAATCAAACTAGATTTTTTGATAGATTTTTTTATGAATGTTCAAATGGATTGAAAAGCTTGAAAAAAAGTTTCATTTAAAAGATTGAAGAATCTCTTCTCAGATTGAATCGAATTCGATTAGAATTAGTGCGAATAGGGAAATAAAATTAGCATAATTTGTTTCTACTATCAATCAATGTCATCAAGATCAATCAAGATCTGATTGATCAAAATTAATTTTGAATTTAGATTATTTGATTAGAGAAAGCAAAACAATAAGTTCGATCATAAGATCTCTCTCTTTTTTTTTAAATTCAATCGAAATTTTCTTTTCCAAAATAGATTTCCAAAATTTTTCAGTCCCTCAGAAAATTATCACACCCCCATTTGGGAATGATTTAACCCACCCTCAGTTAGATTCGAAACATAACGGTTGGATTGAATTGGGCTGAATCCTTTCTCTAAGGAGCAAAGTCTATCGAGATTAGTTTCTTAACAAAAGAGCAAACTCCTCAATCTCTAGCAGAGTTTGTGGGTTGGTGGCAGAAAAAAAAATGCGAGCAATATCCGCCTATCTATAGGAAAAAGTTGTACGCTTTCAACATCATCAGAATGAATGCTAATGAATGGCCCGTGCAACAAATTCTTTTCCCTTCCGAAAATTAATTGTTCTGTCAGAGAGGTGGAACGAAAAGAATGACAATTCTTGATTTTCAATGTCAATGTCAGAAGGTTTGTTTGAACTCAATCAATGATTATTGTGTCGCAATCCAAAAATGATTAGAATGATTGAGATGATTTTGTTACACATCCCATTAATTGTCCTGTGAGAAAGATTAATTTCTTATCCAAAAATTTTAAGAGCAAAAAAAAAAAAAGAACATAAAATGCGGAGAAGAAAATGATTGAGATAATCGATACGTTTCATAGGATAACTTTTCGTTTGTTAAGAAAAAAATTTTTTTTTTTCAATGATTTCGAAATCAATCAGACAACGATGGTGTACTAGGAGGTTTCGGAAAAGAAGAAAAAAAAAATCTTCCAGACCCAAAATGATTGAGAGTGAGACCGCGTACTAAAATATTTCCATTTCTTTTGTTCAGCATCAATAAATTTATTTTGTACATTTCGAATGAAATATACGACCCTATCGAAAAGTGCACAAAAATGTTTGATCGAAAAATTATGATCGAATAATGGTTCGAATGAAAACGATTCGAGTGTTAATACGAAAATTAAAACTAAAGGGAAAATAATGATTGCTATCTGAGACTAGAAAATTTTCACCCTTCAATATAATCATCGAAATGATTATCTTCAGCCTAAAAACCTAGATATTAACGTTGTTGTTAATGGTTCGATTGATGATGAAATGTTCAAGGGGGAGAGAGAAAGAAAGAGAGAGATAGGGCTAAAACCTAAACGCAAAGAAATCGGATCAAAGTTGGGGATACTGAACGAAATGAAAAGAATGCAGAGAAAAAAAAATCAATTTCTAAAAATGGTATTTGTCACAATCATCAACGAAATGAAATTAACACAAACACTAAGTGAAGAAAAACGAGAGACATAAACAAAACAAAAATTTTGCAAACAAAAAAAAAATATGTTCGTTCAACCCTTCCTTAATAGCTTCGAACAAAATAAACAATCTCTCTCTCTCTCTCTCTCTCTCTCTCTCTCTCTCTCTCTCTCTCTCTCTCTCTCTCTCTCTCTCTCTCTCTCTCTCTCTCTCTCTCTCTCTCTCTCTCTCTCTCTCTCTCAATTCTGATGTTTTTACTCGGGCAGCATCATAATAATGGCAATAATAACAATAATAATCTCTTGAATCTGGATGCTAGTCTTTAAAGAATTATTTATTAGAGTTAATCAATAAATCTGCAACGAAGAGAGAGAGAGAGAGAGAGAGAGAGAGAGAGAGCAATTTTTTCTACACCAAATGATGAAGAATCTTAAATGATGCTCTGACCATCATCACCATCTTTAACGTCATCATAATCCTAATCGAATCGATTCGAATGGCTTTGTTGCTTTCATTGCTAAGGAAACATTGGAGAAGAGAATCGCTAGAAGAGAAATCGTTACCTTTATTACCTAGAAGAATTTTTGTGTGAAGAAAATTTATCAATTTCATTTGGCACCAACAACAATCGAAAATGTTCTTGTGTTTGTTCTTTCAAATGTTTGCGCGCGCTATGAGAAAAAAAAATTGAAAAATTTTGCTCTGAATATTTCGAAGAGATTTTGTTCGATCTCTTGTTACGATCTAGATCGCGAAAAAAAAAGTATTGCCCAAAGGGAAATACCAGCAAAATTTGTAAACAAAATATTAGCAAAAAAACAAAACAAATAGAATCTCATAGGATTCTTTTTTTTTTTTTTTTTACTTTTTTTTTGACAAAAACAAACTCTTGGATTTTTTACATTCCAATAACAACCACTTGTAGAAAAGATAGATTTTTTTAAAGCGGAGGAGTAAGTCTTTTTTACTTTTGAAAGCAGAAAAAAAAACTTCAACAAACATTGAACAACCACCTTCTTTAGAGATTGAGATATGTCGCCATTGAAATTTGTTAATTAGAGGGTAAACGAAGAGCAATCATTGTTGTTGTTCGACTCAGGTGTGGCTACCGATTGAATGATTTGCATCCACAAAAATCATCGATTCCAGCTCTCTCCTCCAAAGTTCTCAAATACTTTCTGGAATCGATCGAATGAGGGATAATTTCTCTCTTTCGGCATCCAAAATGATCGATTGCTTCACAGCAATAGTATTCATTTAATCATTCGAGAATAACAAAACCAATTGGTTCAATTGGAATTCTGTTGTTTTTTTTTTTAAGAAAAAATCATTGTGTGGGCGTCATTTGTTTCGATGATGATTGAAGATGATGAGTACAAAATAATGAATATTTTTTTGGCGGAAAATTTCTTTCTATTATTTCCCCCCCCCCATTCAATTCTAAGCATCCATAGCTTCAATGTAGGCATCTTCAATCTTTTTATATAAAATCGAAAATTTCGAAGCGATTGACCGATCAACAATAGAATTTGCACTTCCATTTTTTTCATCAATCTGAAGCGTTTCTTTCTTCTTTGATCCAGCTCCATTGATTGAATAGATAAGTCACGTAATCTATTCTCACCGATTAAATGAGCTTTGAGCAAGATCTTTGGTTGAAGTTTTTGGTGCATCTCTCTCTCTCTCTCTCTCTCTCTCTCTCTCTCTCTCTCTCTCTCTCTCTCTTTCTCTCGATGATCAATCGATCATCGTAAAGTCATTATGTGGGTTTTCGCCAACAAAATTCCTAGAATTTGGTCTATTTTTAAAACCATAAAGGGGAATTTCTTCCCTCGAAATCCAATCCTCAATTTCATTTCCATTAGATTAGTGCTTCATTTTGATGATTGATTTCGCAACGATTTAAAAGTTTGTTCTAATTTTATTTTCGATCGTTTCCATAACGAACAAAAACTACGGTTGCCGTCGCTCCTTTTCTGATAGACTTTGAAGAGGTGCCATTGGCAAAATTTAACTCTTTATCACTACATTCTCGTATCTATTTTTAAAAAAAAAATTTTAGCAAATTAAAAAAAAAACTTTTTACCCGAAGCTTTCGTTCAAATGTTGATGGATAGTTATGGGGAAAAAACCCACCTTTTTCTTTTTTTTTTTTTTTTTTTTTTTTTTTTTGTCAAAAAATTGATGCCTAAGCTTCTGTCGTTGTTGTTTTGGCTGTTCTCGATCATCATCATCATCATCATCACCACCATCATTAACTCATCATTTTTTTTTTGTTAGATTAGTCCAATGTTTGATTTGAAAAATTTGATTGAGTTTAATTTGAAATCTCTTCTTTTTTTTTTTGATTTCGTTTGCATCGAATTTTGTTTTTGTTCAAAAAAGATTTTAGTGAAAAAAAAGAAAAGAAAACAAACCCAAAGCTTTTTCAAAGGATTTCGATGGAATTGAACTAAATGAAGAGAAAGCTGTTAGATAAGAAGGAATAAGGGTGATTTTTTTTTTCTTTTCTCAAGAATTTCTTCGATAATCATCTTCGAATGGAATGGAATTTAAGTTTTCGAATGAAATCAATCGAAAAAAAAAAAATTTTTTTTTTTTGAATTTTGGTCATTGAAAATTGATTGAATACAAACGAAACATTTCCTATTCATTGCTAGATTCATTGATTGTAGATGAATCATATCAAACATCATTTCCATTACCTTATTACCGTATTATTACCTTAGCAAAGAGAGTATTATTTCTTTCTGATTGAAAAATTTCAATCTACACACAAACCTAAGATGGGATTCGAATGAAGTATTTGTAAAATTTAATTCTCCACCATTGTGAATCATCATTCTTATTTGATTCGAATGAAGAGATGAAAAAAATAAAGAATCGATTGATTGATTCATTGATTGATTCCAATCACTTCTTCTTGAATTGTGTGCAAAGAAGTCTAATAGATCTCAGTGTAATAATTCACTTGGAGGGTTTCACTCAATCATTTCAATCGTTCACTCAATCATTCTTTTTCTATCTTTTTTGTTTCTTTGGTGAAAAATTCAATGATGTAATGAGTTAGGAATTATTTCATCAATCATCTTCATCGTAATCATCGACATAATCAAAAGTTTTTTTTTTTCTTAACGAATCTTTCAAATTTGAATTGATTGAGAATTTTTTTTTTTTTTTCGACGAGACATAATGAAAGGGTTGAGAAATAATTTTATCATTTGAATTGTGAAAACTCGATTCAGAAGCGGGAGAGAACATCAGATCTGTCTAATCGGATGGATTCATAAACTTGGATAATTTAAGATTTTTGAATTCAATTCTCAATCAGACAGACAATCAATCGATCAAATAAATTTCTATCGATTATATTCTCTGAAACCATTCAAAGCAAAGGAATCTGATCTCTTCTCGATAAGAATCATCAAATTACCTTAACCCGAAAGACAAAATCCATTCGAGAAATTCAGATCGAAACGGATTGAATCACTAGCAACGAAACAAAGAAATATTTTTCCTTTCCTGTTTGCAAAATTTCCAACCAAAAAAACAAAATCAAAAAAAAAAAAAAATGAAAGATGAAAAAAATTGAAATTAAATTCAAAAATCAAGCAATAATAATAGCAGCTATAATCGCAATCTAGCAACCTATGTACTTGCGAGAACTTTATGAAACCGCACACAACAAACCAAGATGGAAGCCAATTGATTGATTATCATTTTTAATCTTAATTATTAAAATTATTATTTTTTTTATTTATTTTTTAATTTTCATATCTCTCTCTCTCTCTCTCTCTCTCTCTCTCTTTCCACAATTCGAATTGATTAATTTGTCGTATCAAATTACATTAGATTCAGCTTTAGAACTAAGCACAGAGAATTTTTGTCAATATTTATTCGATCTTCAATAGCAAAAGAAATAACAAATCAATTTTGCGTTTGTTTGTTTGTTTTTTTTTCGATTCAGAACGAGAGAGAGAGAGAGAGAGAGAGAGAGAAAGTAAATAGAAAAAAATTGCTAATTAATATTTTTGATTTTATTTAATTAATTTTTTAATCTCTATTACCTTTTAGTTCATTTCACACAGACATACACTCGAACAACAGGTATCAGACGTACACCGGTATTATTTTTTTTTCCTAGTTTAATTAGATTTGCTGTGATCAATCATATCTCTCTCTCTCTCTCTCTCTCTCTCTCTCTCGATTATCAAAGATTTGATCGATCGATTGAATACTCCGAAAGAGAGTTCAAAGGGTTCGATTAGAGAGCTTTTTTTTTGTTTTTTAAATTGAAAAAATTTGAAAATTTTTCCATAATTTGATCATCATCAAGAATTCCGATCGCTTCGTATTTTTTTTTTGCACAAGAAGAACAGAAAGAGAGTGGAATGGGAAATTTTATTCGATCCAATCTAATTTCTCAATCCAAAGAGAGAGAGAGAGAGAGAGAGAGAGAGAGAGAGAGAAAGAAGAGAAAGCTGCTCTCTTAGGGCTGTTTTGAGAGAAAATTTTTTTGTTCGAATTAGTCTCTTTGATTCTTCTGTTTCCACTTGGAGATTGATTGATCGATTCGATAATTAAAAATAACATTCGAAATAATATTACTCTGATAATGAAATTACTAATGAGAAGATAATCTGAATTCATTTAGGTAATTAGAATGAAGACATCCGAATGAGAGAATATTTCAACCACACACAAAGTCACAAAGCTAATGATAATGTCCTCTTCAGTACTCATCCTCCTCCTCCTCCTCCTCCTTTTCCTTTTTCTTGTTCATTTTGCTAGACTAGATCGGAGAGGTAATTTTTATTAGATTTTTAATATGGAAAAACCCTCGAATTTAATCCATAGAATCATTTGAATATTTGTATGAGAGAGAGAGAGAGAGCGCGGTTAAAGATTAGAATCAAAGGATTGATTTGGTGATGCTAGTGATCAAATTATCTTAATGATTATAATTAAAGGTTCTCAAACTTGGGATAATCCGAGTTTCCCTCCGAATCGCTTAAAAACTTTCCTTTGTTTAACAGGAGAACATAGGGCCTGGGAACAAAATAGAATCATATGACATATGTCTTGTTATGGAATTTAAGAGATTCCTATGATGATCATGATGATAATTATCACAAAAACAAATTAACAAACAATCTCTGAATCGGAAAATGTTTAGTGCAATAAGGAATTAATCGAAAAACGAGATAAAACGAAAAAAAAAACGAACGGGAATAAATAGATAGTCCAATGTAAAATAGCTAAGAAAAAGTTTGAAAAAGAAATTCGTTCTCGGTGGAAAGTGATGGGAAAAAATCTGCTCGATTGAAATCTAGCTCCAATCTAAACAGAATGACCTTTCAATTTTCGTTTTTCCAATTAAATTTGATTCGATTGGATTCTATTTTAGCTTTAATCTCATTCTTGTCTGGTTTATTTTTTGAATCTCTTCTCAAGAAGAGCGGAAAAAAATTTATTAGAATTTTTTCCTAAATTCCACTTTGTCTCTATTTTAACCTAACCAAATTTCAAGTTTTGATGAAATGTTTACAAATTTGTTTCGAAGATGGACAATTTTTTTTTTTGATTTAGGATCGATTCGAATTAGATAAGAATGTCATAGGTTTAACATTTTGAGTAAATTTTTATAACATAAAATTTTATTGAACAATTATTGTATCTTGTTTAAAAATTAAAATGTCTTATCGAATCAATGATTACCATGATGATGATGAAGATGATGGTGATTATGAAATTCTTGGAACACCGTTCCCGGCCTTAGAATCTGATGAGATTGTCTCCAGTAAAGTAGAAATCGACCAAACTGTTCGTGATGAACGAGGTCGAAGAAGATTTCATGGAGCGTTTACTGGCGGTTTTTCGGCCGGCTTCTGGAACACCGTTGGTTCTGCAGAAGGTTTCACACCTAAAATTTTCAAATCATCGCGGAAAGATAAATTCGATAGCAATGAGTTTAAATCGAAACCAGAAGATTTCATGGATGAAGAAGATTTCGGAGCATTCGGTATCGCGCCGAAAAAAATTTATACTCAAAACGATTTCGTTGAGAACTTCACTCATCCTGGTGAGATCCGTCATTTTATTGTATTCAGAATTGTATTTACTAATTTGGTCTTTGATATTTTATCTTTTCAGACTATAAAAATTCAAAATTATCATTTGATGAAGTGATTCGTTCTGTGTTTGAACCATCAAAAGAATCGATCGGTAAGCGTTTGTTCAACAAAATGAAACGGAATGCTCGAAAGGAAGAGAATGATTGTGCAAAACGAAACGATACCGCTCTTAAAGAGATCGATTCCACGGATATCCATGCAGATACATCGGCGGATATTGCAATCAAAACAAATAGGTTCGGTTTAGGTTACAAAGGAATGTTACGTTCGAATGAATCTGCAAAAGAATTGACCACTAAGAATCTTAATGATACAGCTGTGATGGCGACGATGCGTGGAGGCCGACTTTTGAAAATCTCTGGGCAAGCATTTGGTTATGGCGCCCTTGAAGATGATGACGCTATTGATATCTATTCAAATGAAGATCTCTCACAGTACGACTTTGAACTCGATGATTCGAAGCAAGCGAAAAAAATCCCGAAGAAACCTTTCGGCCAGAGCAACTTAACAAATCAACTAGATGGATTTCATAAAACAAAATCCAATTTTGATTTTTTTCTACAAATAAAACAACGTTATCCTTTGCCACTTATTCCAAAAGACTGGAAGCCCAAACGGAGACGGAATGTAACAAGTAAAAATGATGAAAAAAGAACACGTTGGGATAGAGAAAGTTATGATGGAATAAATCGAAAAAAGACTCAATCATCTCAAGCATCGATATCAACAGATCTCAAAACAGAACCAAAAACTTTGAATGCGAATCTAAGAGCTGTGATATTGGGCGAGAATATAGTCCACAAAACTGGTGTCATCAAAAATACAAATTTAGATACTTTGACTGTGAAATCTTCTACGGAACAATCTAATCTTGTTGATCAGTACAAAAATTTGCCAAAGAAAAGCTCATTATATGGTTTTTTCGCCTCTAAATTTACCCATTCAACAACGAATTCTGGCGATCCTGAAGAGAAAGCATTGACAGCTGGTCTGAATAACTATGAAAAATTTCAAAACTCTTCTCTGCTATCATCATCATCAGCAAATGTAGATGACAAAAACGATAAGATCGAGGAGAAAAAGTTGAAACCGATCCGTGTTCAATATGAATGGCATCCACATAAAACTCTGTGCAAACGTTTTGGAGTACAAAATCCTTTTCCACAATATCCAGATGTTGTTGGAATTGTGTGTATGAATCAATCAGATAGATCTCGAAATATGATCGCTCGTTTAAGTGCGAATAACAAATCCTTGTCATCAACATCGAAATTTGGCCTATTTGATTCGTTAAATCAATCTAAATCTTCGAGTGAATTATCTATCTCGAATTCTACAATAGAATCGGAGGCATCGAAATCATTATCGATTGATCTTAATAAATCCGTTTCAATTGTATCAAAAAATTCCGACGATATCAAATCATCATTGTCATCTAAACATCAAAAAAATGATAATTCTTCGAATATAAAAAATAATTCTTCAATCGAAGCGAATGAATCGATTGATGAACAAGAATCTAATTCTAAACCATCAATGGATTTATTCAGATCGATTTTTGCTTCAGATGAAGAAGACGATGATGATGATAATGATACAAATGATCAAAAGAAGGATGATGATGATGAAGAGGAGAAAGGAAATAGCTTGGAGAAGGATCATCAAGCACGCAATTATCAAAAATCATCGGGAGGAATTTTCTCTGGAATCGATTTCGATCATTTAGAAAATAATTTTAACCCTCATCTTTTAGATCAAAATGATGATAAGGACAATGATTGCGACACCAAAGTAGACGAAGATGACGATTGTTATGGGCCAGTCTTACCTCCACCATCATCTTATAATGATTTGGATCTAAGCCAATCATCATCAAAATACAACGCCGATATCTCTATGGAGTATCGAGAGAAGAAATCTCGGAAAAAATCCAAAAAGATAAGTGAAAATCATCGTAAGCGTAAAAGTTCATCAAAAAATCATAAAAAATCGAGCAAAAAATATCGTAGACATCGGAAAAAACATTCAGCACCGTCCTCTTTATCTTCATCATCATCGACATCAACAGATGATGATAATGATTGAATAGAAGACAAGATTATTAATCTTTAAGATGAAACCGAATTAAATTGAAACGAATTTTCAATGTGATAATTTAGGATTTTATTTTGCGATTGACAAGCAAACAATAAAAACCAGAGAGAGAGAGAGAGAGAGATCGAAAGAGAACGAATTCTCCAATATCAATAGTGATTGTTGTGGCTGCAATCATTGATTTGTTTGGCACATTCGAGATAAATCTTACTTAAGAGAGTTGTGCGACAATCGAATAGCGATTTGCTATTCGATTTGGAAAACAAACAAACAGTGCAAAATTATCGATTCGGATCATGCCGATGAGAGAGATAATTGGCACAAACTCAACCACCTATACATCATTCGAAACGATAATGATGGAAGACCAGGCACGAAACGAGATAATTTTATGCGATATCTTACCTCGTTTAAATTCAAAAGACTGAAAATAAAAAAGCAAATTTTTACTTCTCTAGAATTGTGTGGGTATGAAATTTCTTTTCATTTTTCGCTGGAAATGAATAATCATTCTTTTGGTTTCTAGATAAAACCCTCAATCCGAGTGAAAAGATTGAATTGAACTCTCTCCAGCGATATTGAATCAATCAATGCACATTGTGTGATTTTATTCACTGATTGATGACGATTAGATTGATTGAACGGTCATCATTATCATCGCTGATGATACAATCTTTGATGTGACTTATAAATAAATAGAATAGAAAGATTCAAAAGAATCGTTGAATCGTGATTTGATCGCATCGATTGGATTTTCTTGAAGTCAAACTTGACAATCATTTTTCATCTGTCTTGCTTTTTTCGGCTCAAAAAATTAAATAGTTTCATTGTATTACTGTATTAAAATCAAATGAAAAAGAAAGAAAATGGATGAAGATTTTCTTGATAAAAATTTCGAAACAAAATCGATCCATTGTGGTCAGAATCCCGAACAATGGAATAGTAGAGCGGTGATTCCACCGATCATACTATCGACAACTTTCAAACAAATCGATCCTGATGTGCAAGAGGTTAGGATTCTCAATCGTAATTAAAATCAGAAATTTTTAATCTTTTTCTCTTAGAAATATGTTTATGGACGAAGCAGTAACCCTACAAGAGATTCGTTGCAAAGCTGCATTGCATCGCTAGAGAATGCTGAGCATGGTGAGTGTTGTTTGTTTTGGATTCAGTTTTGAATTGATTTCGTTTCATCACAATAGCTCTGGTTTTCGCTTCGGGTTTGGCAACACAAACCTCAATCTCGTTCTTGATGGAAGCTGGCGATCATGCAATTGTAGGTGAAGAGCTTTATGGTGGCACAAATCGATTCTTCCGTACCTGTTCATCAAGATTCGATATCTCGATAAGTTATGCTGATTTCCGTTCCGTATATGATGTTATCAACAAAATTAATCATCGAACCAAAATGGTTTGGTTCGAGACCCCGACAAATCCATTGTTACGTGTGGCCGATATCAAAGCGATTTGTACGGCAATCAAATCGATTCGATCAGAAATCATCATTGTTGTCGATAACACATTTATGAGTCCATATTTTCAAAAACCATTAAACCTTGGTGCTGATATCTCAGTGAATTCCATTACGAAATACATGAATGGTAATCAATTAAGCTCAAGCTTTGCTGTGATTTTTTCTCATCTTTTCGCTTGATTTTAAATAGGGCATTCCGATGTGATAATGGGTTGTATTGCAACAAACAATACTGAATTATATCAACGTTTAAAGTATTTACAGAATGCACTCGGGACGGTCCCATCACCTTTCGATTGCTTTCTAGTCAATCGCGGCCTTAAAACTTTGGCGATCCGAATGGAGAAACATCAACAAAATGCATTAGAGATTGCCAGATTCTTGGAATCACATAAACAAGTACAGAAAGTAATCTACCCTGGTCTCGAATCACATCCAAGTTATCATATCGCGAAAAAACAAACGACCGGAACAAGCGGTATCATTAGTTTCTATATTAAAGGAAACATAGAGAACGCGCGCAAATTTCTCTCCTCATTGAAAGTGTTCACTTTGGCCGAAAGTCTTGGTGCTGTGGAAAGTTTAATCGAGATACCGAGCTTGATGACACACGCATCGATACCGAAAGAAATCCGCGAGGAGCTTGGAATTAAGGATACTTTGATTAGAATCTCGGTCGGCATTGAAGATGTCAACGATCTTCTTCACGATCTTGATCACGCACTTAATGAATCTGTATATATTGTTCCCAATGGAGCATAAAAATTTTTCTGTGAATTATAATCTTTAAGTATTTTTTCTTATGATGCAAAGAGATTTTTTTCGATAAAATACACAAAACAATAGAATTAAATTTAAATTAAGAAAAATATTATAGAATTTGTCTTTTTACATTTATGCAAATGATTATGATTCACGTTTGGAAGCATTTTTTCATTACCATTTCTTTTGGAAGCTGAATTTTTTCGTCATCAAATCATTCAAGGTGATTTTGATTCGTTGTGAATCGCTGTATCGTTTGACAATGATATCATTCGTTCCGATATGCAAAATAATCGAAGGTTCCAGAGAACCATCAGGCGATTCAATGAAAACATTTTGTCCGCGATGAAACCATTTTTTATCGCAAAAGAGCTTCCCACATTCTATTTTGGCTTCAATCAATTTGGTTTGATGTTCACCATCATCATGATCATTATTATGATTTTGATGATGATTGTTTTGATTTTTGTTCGATGTTAGGGAATTTTTCTGTGCCGATTTTGTAGATGCTGATAGCAAACGATTCACTGCTTTGACATCTTCGGTGATAATGTTTTCATCGAGAAGAAAATTGATTTGTGCTGGCGATGCTCTACGTCTGCGATCAGGTAACGGTATCGGATCATTTGGTCGTCTTCGAAGCTTTCTAGTTGTCAATGTTTTCGTTTCCGACGGATCACTTATCAATTCTATATTACTATCGTTCTCATTGATCTTTTTCTTCTCCTCTAGATCACTGAGAAGATTCTCTTTGATTTCCATTTTACGCTCTTCGAATTCTTTCTCAGCTGCTGATTCTTCAAAACAATACTCTTTCTCAATTAGATCTTCTTCGAGTTTTTTTGTGCAATAAATGAAAAAAAGTCTATCCTCATGTTCTTTATCGAGCACTGCCAAATGTTTGACATAATCAGGATGTTTCTTGTGTTCCAATTGAACCAATTGCTCTTTCAAGACAGCTAATTTGTCTTTGTAGATTTGCTCTTTGATCTCGAAATTTGAATCGTATTCATCTAGATCATGTTCAAATGATAGTTCATTGATATATTTTGTTGAACCTGTTTCGCTTGCATCTTCAGTATCTTCATCGGAATCACCATAGATTTCTAAATGATTCGATCGATCATTTTCAATGTCATAATCATTCATCATTATCAAGTTGTTTTGTTTCATTTGTAAAAGAATTTATGAAAATTTCAAAATCAAATTCAAATTTCAATTTTGATGCCGATTATAGAAAAACTTTATTTACAATTTAGGAATAGAATTCTCTCTCGCTCTCTTACTTTGACATAAAAACGAACATATTAATCGATAAGATCGTGATCGTGATCCGAATGGAATATTATTTTGATGAATTCTACTTCCAGATGGCGAGATATTGGACGGAGAAAATTAAATTTGAAAAAATTTTGGGCTTTAAATTGAAATTTTGTTACCAAATCACAAAAAGATTTAATCTTTTTGTGTGTGACAAAAAGAACAAATTTATTAAATCATCTGCGATACCTTTCGACCTGAGATATCCGAGAAAGCTCTTAAGAACAGTCTGAACAGATAGAAAGCACATTTTTAAATCAGATATCTTATCTCTAAGCTTTAGAGCTTAATACAACATCCGACGATTAGATGAGCATCATTATAATCTTCATTCTTTTACGATGTTTTAGCGAATGGAAAAAATTTCTAAGATACCATTTGAAACCAGCGTAACATCACTGAACATGTCTCTGATTATAAATCATTCTCTGGATAGGAAGAAAAGCACCAGATTCGACAAAAAGAACATCCGAATTTTAACTGAACCAAACTCGAAAACAAATCATTCTTGTCTTTCTATGATTTGTTTACAGCATTCTAGAACATACAAATCATCAAGAAAGGAACAAGAATACCAAATTCTAAGATCTATGGAATCCAATGGATCAAATTTGACAAATTTTTTTCTGTATATTTTAAGCCTAGAAATAATTTACTGTCTGTTAATTGATATGTTTTCAGAATGATTTGATTTCTCTCTCTCTCTCTCTCTCTCTCTCTCTCTCTCTCTCTCTCTCTCTCTCTCTCTCTCTCTCTCTCTCTCGCTTAATCTCTCGACCTCCTCAAGATTCAAACTCTAGCTAGATGAGCAAATAGATGAATAGAGAAAGAGATGAAACAACGATGACAACGTGTCTGATGTAGACAGATGTTCGTTTAGATTTTGATTCTATTTGTCCGGTGTTGAAGTAAATTTCGATTTCGGGAAAAAAATCTGTGCTGAATGCTGGAATGGATACGTACGGAGGATTCGTTTCGAAAATTTTGGTCCGCAAATCGATTGATTGAAAATCATCCAAAGAGAATCGTCTTTCATCTTCTCCTCTTCTACAAAGATTTTGATTGACAAATTTTTTCATAAAAAGAAAAAAAAATATGACAATTTTGAAATGTCGAAATAACTGTACAAATCAAAAAAAAAAAAAAAATAAGTTTTTTGTATTCTGAAAGATCAAATAGAGTTTGAAACAAAGTCAAAGTTCAAACAAACAATTTGTATAAATTATATTTCTATTGCTCATTGAAATCGACGAAATTCTGAAAAAAAAATAAAAAAAATCAAAATTTTCAAATTGAACGCTTTGGATTCGGTCAAGACTCGGCTCAAAGTGATATTGAGCTCGTTCATTCCCACAAGAAACAATGGCCTATCAATGCACTTGCCGAAGATCTCCGATGATAGATCGTATTTTTTTTTTTTTTGATTTTTTTTCTCATTGGTTTCGAGGCATTTAAAGATTTGTTAGAGCTTCTCGGTCCCCCTTTTCTAGCTACTAATCTAGCAATAGATTTCGCTCCTCCCTCATCAGACTTGATGAGAATACTGTGAAGGGTTATGCCAAGTGAAGAAGTCATTCAATCAATC
Organism: Sarcoptes scabiei; assembly: GCA_020844145.1. NCBI lineage: Eukaryota > Metazoa > Arthropoda > Arachnida > Sarcoptiformes > Sarcoptidae > Sarcoptes > Sarcoptes scabiei. Next base: position 2,898,016 of record CP080490.1, on the reverse strand, counting down.
AATCAATCAATTAAAGCCCTTATCGGATCACAATTTTGATCTTTGATCGAGCTAAAGAAAAAGATCTAAACAATTGTGAAATGAAAAAAAGAATGGAGGGAGTTAGGTCAAAGATTATGATTATAAAATTTATTGGCTTCTGGGTTTTTTTGTTTCAAGCTATGTATCTGAGATATTTTATCCATAATCGCTGCCTGTCATCAACTTGTCACAGTTTGCTTTAGTTTTTCTCTCCACTTTGTCCACATCTAGATAATCATTAAAATGATTATGATTTCGATTCGACATCACTTCGAAAATTGTTACTGCGCTTTGATTCGAACAAGTTCAATTCGAACATCCAAGTTATCAATGAACGATGGATAAATTGATCGTTTTATAATTCACTAGGGCTACGCTCTTAAACGATCGATTCGATTTGAACAATAAATTCTTGGTGGTCAATCTTGGTGGCAATTGTTGTCCAATCATTCTAGGTTGTTGAAAAGATAGATAAAAAAAAATAGAAGGAAGCATCCGAGAATGAGATCAAAATTTTCTCAATCAATAGCGAATGAATATATATATATCTCGGTCAAAAAATTGATTACTGTCTTCTTCTTTTCCCTCTCCTCCTCCTCCTCCCATATCGAGAAGATTTATTTACCTTCGGAAAAAAAATCGATCATTTAAGAATCATAATCATTGTAATCTTCAGCAATCGCATTGTAAACGTCAACGAACGAAAAAAAAAATATTTCGCTGCTTTTTCGTTTTTAATTATATGCGTTTTTCTCTCGTTTTATTTTGTTTGTTTTTAGAAGAGAAAAAAAAACCAAAAAAAGTTTATGCTTAGATATCGTATTTAAATATTCTCGATAAACAAATCAAGCTCCATCAACAAACAAATGTGAAAGAATTTGAAGCTTAAGAAAAAAAAAAAAGATCGATTCGAAGCCAAATCGATTGATCGAGAATTTCAGAAGAGAAAAAAAAATTTTATTCTCAAAACAGTAACTTCGATTATTATTATTATTATTATCAAATGAATCCATGATTAGATTGAAAGTTAGATGATGAAGTTGATCCATTGGAGATTCAAGCTTCTTTACAATCGCTAAAATTTTGTTTATATTCGACGATGAGAACAATCAATATCTTCGCTCTGCTCGATCTTCTTCAGTATAGAGATTCTTTTTTCTTTTTTTTTTTATTTTAAATTAAAATCCAATTCTTCTCAAACAGAGATCTTTCTCTCTGTTCTCTCTCGTGAATCATAGCGAAATGAAGTTCTAGCAAACATCTAAATATTGCCATAATTTATAGAATCAAATATTGAGAGACGATTTCCTTCATTCACTTTTCACTTCGAGCAAAGCAATCAAAACGATGGGTCTTTTGGTGATTTCGAACTGAGAGCAATAGTGGGTGGTAGATGTAATTAAACGATCATTTCATACAATTTTCTCCATAAATTATGTCAGTCATCTATCGGACTAGTCGTTGCAAAAATTTAGTGAGTAAATTTTAGCTAGCTTGTAACTCTTATTTTCTTTTGCTCGAGATTGTTGGTGCTCTTGCTCTTCTTTCGAAAACATCTTTTGCTTGTTATGAAATTGAATTTAGTTTGAAAATTCGATTTCGAAACCAATAATGATAGCCTAGAAAGTTGGTTTATAATTTAAGTGTTTCAAAATTTCTAATTCAATAGTTTTGTAGTCTATTCGATGGTGATGATGATGATGGTGATGATGATGCTTCTCTTTTACATAAATATATTGTCTTTCATAATAATATATTTAGTCATTGTTTAGTCACAAACAAATACTTAATTCGATACGACTAAGATGATGATGATGATGATGATGATGATGGTGATTTGAATTTGGAATAGGGAACGAAAGAGAGAATATTCTCACCATTCAAATAGTTTTTGAAATGAACATCTCATTATCTTAGTGAATTCAATACGCAATGAAATATTTCAGATTTAGATCGAAAAATTGATAATGTCCAGAAACATACAATTTTCTCTCTTATTTTGAGTTCTACACAAAAGTATTAAATAATCGATTCGATTTCATTTAATATCAATAGGAGGTCGAAAGGAGTTAGATATGACCAGTCATTTCTAATTGGTCCAATTCGAGCTTGTTTCCAAGTGATTCTGATCAAAATGATTGATGAAAATTTCAAAAACCGATTGAATTTGCAAGATTATTTTGGTGGTCACTATAGAAAAGTAGTATTATCGGTTCAAAATTTCGTATCTCTCTGTACAGTATTGACTGTATGCTTTATTTGTTTTATTTTATTATTTTTTTTTTGTTCAAAGCAAAAACGATAACCGCTAAAAATTATGAAAAAATTAGCTAATAGCTAAGTTAATAAAGTGTATGTCTGTATGGAAAGTTTAGATAGATATTGGAAGAGAGAGAGAGAGAGAGAGAGAGAGAGAGAGAGAGAGAGAGAGAGACAGTCAAAATTATCCATTGCTTTGTGGTAGAAAGCAGCAATATATTTGAACGAAAACCAGACGACTCAAAATTGTTATTATCATCGACCGATAGCATCCAACGATAGCATCCACTTCCTAATCGAATTGTTTTTAGGGATAACAAAAAAAAATAGTCAAGAAGTAAAGTCAAGTCAAGATCTGTGAAAATATCAAAACAATATACCATCAATGCTATTAGCTGAACCCAAATGAGCCAAGAGAGCCGTTTTATAGAAAGATAATTGAATTAGAGCAAGAAAGACTCGATCATCATCATCATCATCATCATCATCATCATCATCATCAATCTTTTTCGCCCAATTTTTTAAATTGATTTCAAGTATCTTCCTTCTAGGTGTTCAATTTTAGTTTCTATTCGATTCAAGACTCGTTTCCACCGTTCGTTTAAGATCGCTCTAGAATTGCATTGTTTATATTTCTTACCTTAGAACCACTTTTACATTTCAAATTCACAAGTCGGTATTATTCATTCCTGAGCAATATTGGTGGAAATTTTTTTTATGGAATTCAAAGCGATTTGTTTTTATTCGGAAAAAATGCAAAATGTACAACAATCACTAGTTATAGAGAAGCCACACACCATTCTCTAACGATCACAGCATCAATTGGAGGTGGATGATTGATGTAGGCCCAGCCCATTCTTATCTCTCTCATATTGCTTAGCACAAGTTTTAGGCAGTCTATTAATCCACCAATGATGTGTTATGTAACCAATTTTGAAAAAGCCGAATCGAATTGGATGTTTTGCTTTGGCTAATCGTTAAAGATTACTAGTTCGGTGGCCAGATTCAAATTTAAACCAATTTTAAAGTTTCAAATGTTCGCGATGAATACGTTTGAAGCACATATATGAATTAAAAAAATCCCTTTTAAAGAAAAGGCTGATCAAAAGCTTAATCTCTTCGATTATTTTGAACAGCTTCAAAGTGTTTTGATTTTTTTTTTTTTTTTGAGACTGATTTGTTATAGAAATTATTAAAAATTTTTAAATCGAATAATCAAATAAATTCGAATCGGCAGTAAAGAGATGGATCTTAGTTTATTGCCAAGCTTTTCGCATTATTCTAATTTTATTTCCACGACAAGTGGTTATCATCAAACGTCATCTTCACCAACGACTCTTGACACATCAAAAGCTTTACCTGTTCATCATCATTATACTACAAATATGTTAAATCCGTACATGATCGATAGTGATACAATCAATATGGCAGCTTATCATCACCATCATCATTTCGATCATTCAAATATCTACGAAGATGAATCACCTTCTACAAAACTTTCGAAACACCACATGATTGATTCTTTCTTTAATTCGCAACATCAGCAACAAACTTGTATGAATTCCCAAACATTCAATAATGATCGACAATCGATGAGAGATAACTTCAGTAGAGATTCTAATAGCGGATCAGAATATTCTAATTATGAACCAGCATCATCGTCTTTTCAAAGAATCGAAAATTCTAGCAACAAGATTTCATTATCATCAATCGTTAAATGGTCTGATTTTGATGATCTCTCTGTTACTATCTCATCGAATTATCATCATCAACATCTTCAAAGATATTCACAACTTTGCGATAATTCAATTTCATTGTCTACATCACCGACTTTGATGCATTCAACAGATCGATCCTATTCAAATCAATCGAACAAAGAATTTATTGATTCAAATCAAAATCATCATCAGAATCAGATCAAAGAATCCGAACAGCTTCAACATCAATGTTCAATCATCAAAGACCGATCAAGTGTTCCGAATGCATCGATGAATGAATCTAGTCCACAATCATCACCAAAATTGCCGCCTAAAAGTTCAACAATCACCACTGTTATTAATAATCTCTCACCAAACATCATGGAAATTCGTACGATCGATTCGGAAAACAGTGAACAAAATGGTGATAGAAAATTCGCTAGTGGTGTCGGTGTGGTTCGTGTGGTGAAACGCCGATCGGCAAACAAAAAAGAACGCCGTCGAACGCAATCGATTAATAGCGCGTTTGCTAATCTCCGTGATTGTATACCGAATGTACCGATCGATACAAAACTATCGAAAATAAAAACCTTACGATTGGCTACAAGTTATATCTCATATCTGATGAGACTTCTAGAAAGTCCATCGGAAAATTGTTCCAAAATGTTGATGGAAGGATTTCGTGCCGATCTGACCAATTCAAAACGTTCAAGTCAACAAAATCGTATCGAAACACAAAATGTAGGCGTGAATTTCTATTTTATCTTTCAATTTGATTCATTCTAAAAGATTGATAAGATTTAGAATCGAAAAAAAACTATGTTTTGAATATAGATTCGATATGATATAAGCGAAGAAGATTTGAAACAACATAGATTTCAAGACATATCTTTTTTTGAATCCTAAAAATCATTGCGAAAGCTTTGACCTCTAGAACTATGATAATGAAAGAAAACGAATCTCTCAATTAGCTTAATCAATTTTTTCACAGTCCAAAATTATTCAATACTCTTGATAGTTATCGAATTTAGAAGAATAATTTCCAATATTGAATTTTAACGACCTTTTTTTTTATCATCTCTGATTTTTCTGAATGATGATCAAAGATAAACAAAATTAACTTTTGACACTTCTCTTTTTGATTTCAAACAGAATGATATCTAAACGATCAATCTTACTTTGATTGTTTCGATTTCGTATTCGTAAATGATAAAGATGATGCTCTCATATCCATATCTCTCTCTCTCTCTCTCTCTCTCTCTCTAGTGTCATCATCATTCTCTTGAAAATTGGATTCGATGGGAAAGTTCAATTTGAAAATAACACATAGAACCACACAAGCACATTAAAATTCACACGTTGTAATAACATACTAATATTAGTGGTGTGAATTGTCAAAATCTTGATTGGAATTCAAAAATTGAAGACTAATCTTCCAGACTAATCTTCAATTGTAATCAATTTCGAATTGATTGAAATCAAGCTATTTAAAATTGAAATTTTCGATTGAAACTTTCTGTCTCGTTTCTCGGACCAAGAGAGAATCATCTTTTCTTTTTATCTTTCTTTTTTTTTTTTTTTGTTGTTTGTCTTATCGACATTTGTTTTCAATAAAAAAAAAAAAAAGATTTCATTAGCTTCAAACGAATCTAATAAGATCTAGCAACAAAAATAGAGAGAAAATTTCAAAGACAAAGATCAGCGATTAAGATTAGAGAAACAAAGAATGAGTAAAAGATAGGAGAGGAATAGAATAGAAAAATAAGGAAAAAAAATTTTCTCGGACCTCTTTTCGAGAATCACACCTTGTGAAGAATATGAATTTCCCTAGATGCACAGAGAGAGAGAGAGAGAGAGAGAGAGAGAGACAAGTCAATATTAGTGTTAAAACATTGATTCAATGAGAGACGATGAAATTATCGTAGACCAGTAAATCATTTTGAAATCGAGATCGGATATCGAATTACCGATTTGAAAGGGAAACGATAATTTTAACTAAGAATCGAGAAAGGTCACACGCTCTTCACAATTCGATTTAAAATTTTAACCAAGAAGCGAGAGAGAGAGAGAGGACTATGGTAATTGATACATTGCTGTCTGGTACGCTTTTTTTGTCGATCTGAATTAAACAAAAATCATCATCATCTTCATCAGCGATCTTATCGAGTAATTTGAGACTATTTGTTTGTGATTGCGATCCTATGGGGACAAAGAGACAAAGAGCGATAGATCGACATTCTAATAAGCAACTTTTTAACGCAATGATACGGTAAAATAATTCTAGAAAATTCTCAAACGCAACGTTGTTGAATCAAACGAGTTTGTGAAATTTGGAATTTTCTCTCTTTACTAATTGATTTTTTTTTCTTCTACTAATTTACCAAGGAGATACAACGTCAGCTACGTTTGGAACAATTGAAACGACAACAACAGCAACAACGTAAAACACAAATTCTTGCATCGAAAAAAGCGAATCGAAATCTAAATCACTGTCAACATAGCAATCGTCGTGACCGTATCAATGGGGAAAAAAATGATTCGAGTAAAAATGCCATTGAGAATGGCGATTCGGAATCCACATCAAGAATGTTTCCGATGCAGACAACCAAATCAAATCGAACGAATTGTACGCCTCGAAACGATCTTAATGCTGATGAGCTTGCGAAATTATACCCATCAAACGATGCTAGACTGTTGGGTCCAATCGGAACAATCTCAACAACACCAACGATTTCGGATTTGTACTATGATTATGAAGCTACCGAGCATCGTATTTCGTATTCAACACGCCAACGTTGTCGTACCGAATGGCCACAACATGTTTGGGCGTTTGAAATGGAAAAACTATAGAGAACGAGAATAAGAAATAGATCAGAAGATTAGATAAAGAATCTAGAATCATTTTGAATTTAGATGCCAGAAAAAAAACACTTGTCTCATTTGATTCCGATCCATAAGTCATAAAGTCGAATGATACGGTTTCGGAATCGCGTAACAGATCTATCCCTAATGGAACACGTGCAACTGTCAATCAAAATTTACCAGATAATGTTAAATAATAGCTACTTGTTTCCATTGATTACAATTTAATTGAAACAACTTGAAAGTATGATGCAAACTTTAGAGAAAAAAAGCTAAACCATCTCTCTCTCTCTCTCTCTCTCGAAATCTCGATCTTTCACACACCAAAGTCAGCACCAGAACTTGCCTTCGTTTGTTCGTTCAATATCGAACACACCTTACTATAGGATCATGATTCAATCAAGAGATGAAAAAAAAATCTTTGCTGATTACGTTCTCATACATTATTTTTTAATAAATCTTATGTAAAACTTTGAATAAATTTCAGACAAAAAATGAGATGAAATTGGATATGATTTTTTTTTTGTAACGACACACTTCATATCGAAAAAAAAACTAACCATCTAACAAAATCATAAGATAATTAAAGCATCAAAAACAATCACAATGGAGTTTTGTGTTCGGCAGTTTCCAATGGGAAAAAAATTCCGCGTTACATAGCAGTGAATTTCGAAGCACACGATCGGCCCGAAAGGAATGCACCATGAACGGTGGAGAAATAATCACGATGAGTTGCTTCACCACCGAAAACGATCAATGGCTTTTAAATTTTAGAAAGAGTTTTGATCGAAAAAAACAAGAAAAAAAAAAGAAAACGCTTCGATTTAGCAAAAAAAAGCAAAGAAAAAATTTAAATGAACAAACCAGATCATCATCAGGATGGAGATAAATAGGTTCGGCTAGTTTATCGATATCATCAACAGTGCTATGCTGCCGTATGTAGCTATACGACCCTAAAGTGCAGGGATCGGAACCCCATCGGGTTACGATCACATTGTCGGCGAGTGGAAAATTTGAATCACCAAAAATTGACCGTAATTCTTTGGTTAGTTGCTCGTTGATTTCTCTATTGTCAAGCTGTTCCATGTGTCGAGCTTCTTTACCGGAAACCCATAGCTGTAGACAATGGTCACTAATACAATAAATCGAGTAGATTTTTTTGTACCAAAATTTTTTCGAGCAATATTCAGTGTCATCATCGGTCCAAAGTAACATGATTTCATCGATTTTTTTTTCGTTCCGAAAAAACTTATCCACAATCGTACTTTTATGTGAGTATTCCAAAAAGATTTTGTCGACGACATCGAAACCCATTCTTTGGATGCATTCAAGCTTGTATTGAGGCAGCGGAGGACTGAAAAGATTTGCTAGGTTTTTTTGTAAAGAACCTAGAGGTATGGTGAGTACCACGTGATTCGCTTCAAAGCTAAAGCCATTTTTACATTGGATTTTAAGGGGAAATTTTGTCAAAATTACATTCGAATTTGACGGAATCTGCGAACGATCTAATCCTGGCCATTCGATCTTGATCACTTCGGATTGAAGAAAATATTGGAAAGATTTTTTGTTTTTTTCAATATCACAATCCAAATCGTCAATCTCATTGAGCATTGAGGTGATCAATGAATGGTACCCTTTTGGAACGATCACATTACCACCAAGATATTCTTTGTATTGGCTGAAATATTGAAGACTTACATCGTTCATACTATCACATCCGCTGATACATGTTTCTCGTTTCAGCAAAGAATCAAACAGTTTTCGAATTAATGGACGAATTGTTATATTTTCAGATAGGATATATTTTTCAATTTCTCCATGGAGATAGTTTCCCATTGAATCACTAAAGAAATTAATTTCATCCAATCTTGACAAATCATTGTGAAATCTCGCAGCATTGTTGAGCATTCTAGAGTAGACTTCATAAACTTTATAGACCAATTCATCATCGATCACTTCTCCAGTTGATGATCTGGCCTCGATATTGTAATTAGATTTATTAGATTCAATTGTGGTATCTATGATTTTATTTCTTGTTAAAAACTCAAAGACCGGATTATCGATGATACCATGGATCCAATTAGCCCCAATTTCGATTTTTTCTTCATCGATTTTCGTTCGACTTGTTTGGATTCGACCACCCAGTCGATTCTTAGCCTCTAAAAGGCAAATCGTTTTTATTCTTTTCGAATTTTGATCTTCTATCGTTGATTGTTGCTTCAGCAGATGATACACAGTACTGAGACCAGAGACTCCGCCACCGATGACAAGCAAATCAAATTGCATTTAGTTTAAGCTAAAAAACTTAATAGAAAAACATTTGCAAAACGATTAAAATTGATTATTGCTCTAAATAAAAATATTTTTTAGGTTCTAAGTTACCCAAAAAACAAGAATTAAATGAAAAAAAAAAACAAATAAATTAAATTCGAATCATTTGGAACACCAAAAAAAAATTCAAGCGATATTTACAGAAACTATTTCATCTTTAAATTGTTATTGTTTTCTGGGAAAAATTTCTGATCCAGACCCAAGAAAAATTGAAAATTTGTTAAATTATTAAACTATTGAGATTTCATAAAATAAGTCATTTTATTCCTCAAATGTCATGATCGAATCAAATTCTGATAATTTTATCAAATGCTTAGATCCTATCTAATTTTGTCGAATTAATCCAATCTGGTTGTAGATTAAGATCGAATGTTGGTACACCAACAATATAAAGATTCAAAAACATTATAATTGTGCAGAGAATTTTTGCCACCAAACCAGGAACAAGCTTGATCAATTGAGAATTTGAAAACAAATATGATCATTAACAACAACAACAAATATTGGAACCAATCAAGAGATCTATAATACCATGTCAAATGGAGACAATTTGGCATGTGTCGCAACCAATGCGTTCGCTGGAGTTCCAACAGGTAAAACGAAAGCGAATGAACACGAAAGAGTTACTGGGATGATGAATAGAAGTGGATTTTGATTCAAAAACATAGCCTAGATAATTAATTTTGATTACTATTTAGATTTCTACAACATTCAATCCAAGAAAATATTGCTTACAAGTTGCCCGGAAATCGGTAAAAATAATGATGCTATAGCTGAATTACTAGCTAGTTCGGTTGTTAACGATGCAAGAAAGCTGATCGAAATGACAACAGCCCATAGCGGAAGCTGATTGATTTTCAACAATTGTTTTCCGATTAGTGTAGCTAGACCGGAACTCTTGAGAAGAAAATCGAATTGAATTTAAAAGAATATCTAATAACATCAAATACCGAAGCAGTTTCAGCTACGGCGAATCCTCCGCCTCTAAGCAATATAACTCCCCAGGCTAGTTTTGATTGAACGTAATTCCAATCTAGCAGCGATTTACTTGGATAGGGTCCAAATGGATTGCTTGGAATGCAAAATAGCAGCACTACAACGAAAATAGCTGGCGTTGTGTCTTTGGGTATTCTACGGGCAACATAGAACAAAGAAAAGAAATTTCGGGACTATTGTTTTATAAAAGTCGAATTTGTTCAATACATTTTATGATTCAATAGACGTGCCCAACCTGGAAGAAATCTAGGATCACGAAACATCCATAAAATTATGAGCATCAAAAACATTGAACAGACAGCTAACTCATAGAAGGTAATCGATCCAAGCTGTTCGTATTTAGCTATCAGAGTACTTTTTGATAATTTTCGTAGCTGTTTCACAGATTTTGACCTTGATTCGAAATAAACTTCAATTGGAGACAAAATTATGCTCTAATCACTCTTACCTAAGATAATAGATTGAGATAAAAAGCCAAAGAGATAAAACACTTAAAATTGTTGCTGGTAGACAAAATAGCAGCCATCGAGTATAATCGACATCGTTGACGCCGGTGAAAAATCTTAACGATTCAAAAATAAGGCATACTGATAGTTGAGAAAAGAAATAATTCACATTTTCCAATTACTCATCCATAACGAATTGAAAGACCAGATTGGGTCCGTTGCTTGTTAAAGTTGTGGTACCACCGATTGTTGCCGAGAATGCTATGCAAATATAAAGCAAACGTTTGACGTATTCCAACTCCTTCCTTATTGGATTATGTTTTTTATGAAAATTCTTGTTTTCTGAAAATTCAATAGCCAAAAAAATTCTAAATAAAATCAAAGTGAATCAATGATTGTTTGATTAGCTCTTTTACCAATATCATTGTTATATTTTTGGTGATTCTCCATAAGCTCAATCGACTGTTCCATCGATTGGTTTTGATTCGAGAACGACGAGAGAATTGGATCAAAAATCTCTCCAACAACAACGTCAGCTACCGGTAAAATCATTGCTGTCGCTGCCGTATTGATGATCCAGATGCCAAGAAACATTGTGATGAGCATGAAACCGGCAAACAAGCTTCGCAGGTCTGATCCAATTTTAATCAGAAATTTATAGGCTATTCTTTTGTGAAAATTACTGCTTTCTACCGCTATCGCAATGATCAACGATGACATGAAAAGCATATTGGTCGATTTCAAATAAGGCCCGCATGCTTTCTCGGTGTCAGCTAAACCTAGCAACGGAAACAATGCTACCGGTAGTAATGCGGTCACAGCTAAAGGGATTGGTTGAAAGATCCAATAGATGATCATCAGCAGCACAACAAATGCACATCTCGATTCCTTGCAATCGGTTTCAGTAGAAGAAAAACGAAGACCGAAAAAATAGTGTTATTATGAACTAAGCAATGCGAAACGATTCAACGATTACCATAGAATCATAGCTGTAAAGTAACAGTGGCGAAAGAATCAATGGCGTAATAAACGTAATGATTCCATCTTTACATTTGATTAGATTAGAACAATACTTTCGTAACATTTCGAAACAATCCGTTTTTTTTCTGTGGAGAGGGGCTCTTTCCTTAAAAAATCAATGTCTATGAGTTTGAAAGTGCAAATTTTACAATAAAATATCGCAAAATTCTATCGAACGGAAAAATGATCGCAACAAATCACACAAAAGCGACTAGAACGATTCTGTTGCACTACAAAATCCTCATCGAATCGAAGCATATCATTTCGATTGACATCATTCAATATTGTCACCATTGATGATTGAAAATTCGAGACAGAGAAAAATTGTTTGACGTTTTGACTGCAAAAAAAACAAGAGATACAGATAGAGAGAGAGAGAGAGTTTCCGCTTGCTATTTCTCACGATTCGAATCCTACCGAAGAAGTACAATCAAACAAGAAAATTTTCGATAAGCTAAAGATCGAGAACATTCTCAAGATCAAAATCATCTCACCACCATCATAATCGTAGTCGAGAGGTAGCCGAAAACTAAAAAAAAAAAAAAAAAATAATTACACAAATCATCAACAATCCTCTTGATTTCTAATCGCCATAATCAATGCCACAGTGATGATAATTTTCGATGTCGTTACGCGCATATATCATCGAACGATGTTGAGAAGAAAACCAGAAGTAACAAATCTAAACAATCAAATCAAGACCAGAGTGTAGAAAAGTTCGCTCAAATCAATTACATCATCGTAAATATTTTTTTCAACTATCTAACATTTCGATCGAATGCAAATCGATTCATTCAGAATGATTGTCTATGGAAATTATGGCATAGATTTATAATCGTATATGAAAAAAAAAGTGTTGTTTAGACTTTGGATCGAATCTAAATATCAATAAAACGTTCTAATTTTGGACCGATTCAATTCTTTTCTCTCTCTCTCTCTCTCTCTCTCGCTCTCTTTCCTTTCTTTAGATCATTGAATGGTTTATGATCGCTTTCATTTTCTATCTTTCGAAAGTTTGAATCGTTTCTTAAAAATTATCTCATCAATCTCTACTAATCTAATTAAAAGTTTTCCCATAGTGTGTGCACAATTAATGAAATCTAAAAAATTAGATATTTTCATTTTCTTCTGAAAGTTTTTTTTTTTAGAGATTGATACTCGCTATCGTGTTTTTTTATGTAACAACACAAATTAATGAAATTGATGAAGATGCTACAAAAATCATCCAATATCTTTGCAATCATTTTGAAGATAATTGTCAACAATATTTGATAGCATCGTCAATTCGATTGATGAATCGAATCCTTTTGAACTCGATCGACTGAATAGAAAAAACAAAAATCAATTGTAGAGATCATTATGAATTCTACTTTTTTTTTTTTTTTGGATCACCGATGTTACTCGATGGCGCGAAATTCAAAGTTATTCTCTCAATTTCTTTGAGATTTGATTGATTTCAATCATTCAAGAAAGTAAATTCAATTCATTTCGTAATATTTTCTCATCCCATCTTCCTAAATCATTGATTGATTGCTCTTCTTCAAGGGTTGTTGATCTATGTCGTCCGATGAAACTATCTCAAAATCAACAAAGATAGAGAACCGCTTTCCGATATAGAAATCTAAATTCAAAGATTGATGCATTGATCGATTGAAGAGATCGGTCGGCCTTTCGACAAAAATGTTATAAACATTGCCTTTTTCTTTCTGTTTACTTTTCTTCGGCATCTTCAATCGGCTCTCCATCTTCATCGCCACCCTCATCATAATTATCATCATTCACTCTTACCTCACTTATGTTTTTATATTGTCTTCGAATGAGAGAGAGCGAGAGAGAGAGAGAGAGAGAAAGATGATTTCGAAGTTTGAACGCAATAATTATTCTCTAAAAACTCATCTCAATCTTCAATAGCTATCGAAAGGAAGAAATCATCTCAAACAAATTGATATTGTTGTCGATGTCAACTCACTGATTTGTTTATGGTTTCCATTTTTCTCTATTACAATTGTTTAAACATCAATCTCTGTGATGCCAATCAATATCATCATCATCATCATCAAGAAGCAATCTTTCTAGATGAAAACGAAAGAGAATCCATTCAAAGTTGAAGCTGTTTTGTTTTGATAATTTACAAGATTCTTATAGATTCTCTTTCTCTCTCTCTCTCTCTCTCTCTCTCTCTCTCTCTCTCTCTCTCTTTCTCAACCCTTTCCTGTCTCTCTCTCTCTCAATCATCAATCTCATTATCCGATCAATCATTCAATTGTGTTTGTTTTGATGAAAAATTTCCATTTCTCTTCCATCGGTCTGTTTTGAACGATCAAAGGTTCTTCACGGAAAATCAAAAATCAAAAAATCTACTGAAATTTTTTTCTCGATTTTCGTAACACTCTACTCAAAGAATACAATGATTAGATCGAAGCAAGATGATCATCATCTTCAACGCTTTCCTTTGAAGGTGTGAAACTAAAATAATTTCATTCTAAGAGAAGCAATCGGTTGAGAAACGAATCCGATAGATAGAACATTGTGTTTTCGAAACGAATCGAAGATAATCATCGACTATAATATTGATTATTTTTTTCAAAGATCACTTTCAGATTTAATTTCACGGTCTATTGAGACATTAACAACCTAAATTATCGCCATTATTAATATCAACTTGAAAAATGAAGATAGAATTAAAAATTTCGCTCTCGATCTTTTTGATTCTTGTTTTGAATTTGATGATTGTTAATGCGGCTATCACATCATCATCACCGCAATCGAAATCGAAGAGTGAATCGGATCAAACACCTCTACGAGAGAATAAAATGCTAAGACTTTGTCTTTGGACCCAATGTAAACCTAGATCGATGCGAAAATGTCCAAACTATTTAGAGCGGAGTGTTTCACGTAAATGTACGCTTTCGAATGGAAAGATTGGTTTCTATTCAAAATGCTGTCTCTACGACACATTCAAATCGAGTCTTTCGAAAAACTCTCCCAATAGTCTTTGAAAGAAGCGTTTCGATGCGGTTATTTTCCGCCATGGAATCTTCTTCCTCTCTTCGATCATGAATCTCATTCCGATAATTTTGGATTTTATTTTTCTCAAATTTTTATTGTTATATATCTTTGATATGAATGATTTATACACAAAAATTATCTAAATAAATTTTTCATTAGAATATTTTAATAATTATTGCTATTGTTACAATCATTTGATGAAATAACGGAATGATTGAAAGAGATGGTATCATTCGAGTTGATGGATTCGATGAAATCATTTTGGAAATCTCTTCGTATCATTGAATAGAGACGGGATCTCATTGGCCATTTCTGATTTTATTTGAATGATTTAAAAACATTTTGAATTGAAATTCGAATCACTCCTACCTTGATCGGACGATACACTTGCGTTGAGATAGATTGATTCTCTTCCATTATTGGTTTTGTATCGAATGGATTTGGATCGCTAGATTGGTTCAAAACTCTCGTAAGCAAATCGATATAGTTGGTTGCCAAGATTAGAATATCCAACTTTGATAGTTTAGTGTCCGGTGGAACCGATGGTAAACACAATTGCAAAGATTGGAATGCCATACGCAAACTTCTCACTCGACTTCGCTCTCGTTCAGCATTCTTCGCTGTAATCCATTTGGTTGGAGCATTTTTCGAATAGAATCTCGACATTGTTTCGATTTCGAAATTTCTCTACTGAAACAAAGAACACCTCTGATTACAATGAAAATGTTCTCTAGGAAACAAACATTTGTCACATTTTTTATATCTATGTTGGTTCCAGATTGCCAAAGAGTAATTGTTGGTGGTTAGATAAAGAGAGAGAGAGAGAGAGAGAGAGAGAGAGAGAGACAGAGCGGGGAAAGTTGAAGAAAGCCAGAGAATTTAATCGATGAAAAATGAATCGTTTCGAGCTTCACCTTTTGAACAAAACTCTTGTCGATGTGAATGTTTCGCATGCATAACACCGAACACTATTTTTCATTCATTCATTCTCTGTCTCTCTCTCTCACTCTGTTCATTCGCTAATTTTTTCTTCCACTTGTTGCTTTGTTGGTTATGGTCATTGACGGTGCCTATCTCTAAACGCCCCAATGAAATCAAAGATCATTAATCAATCGATGATTATTAGCAGTGTTATTCGATTCAAAACTGAACCATATTCTCCTTGAAATTCTTCATCAAACTCTAGCTAGCTAATCAAATTTTGTTAGCTTTGATTGGTGAATTTCGAAAAGAATCCGATTCGAAACTAATGGAATCGCTTCAAGCACCTGTTATATTGAATGAACAAGTTTATGGAAAAATTTCACACAAAAATTTTCTCATATCCAGGCTTCATTTTTCATATTTAATGAATCGTTTGATCAGACGATCAAACCCAGTACTTTATTGTCAAATCTTTGCTCATATCGGTACATTGGCTGTTAAGTACTTTTTGTACTTTGGCTCAAAACTGATTGCAAGAAGAATCTGCTTAGATAAAGCACAACAATCGTTACAGTTACGGTAAAATTTGAGAACACTTATTTCAATTCGATGGATTTTTTTTTCTGCTGGGAAACCTTTCTTTTAGAAAAAATGAAACTCTCTCTCTATCTCTCTATTGGCTATTCTTTTCAATAACTCTATGTCTCTGTTTGTGTATTACATCTTAAAGATTCTCAATTCAATATGGGTTTTCCTTTTTTTTGTTTTCTTTGTAGTTTCAATTAATATATACGTTTAAATTTTAGAATTCTGGCCACTTTTTGTTTTTCTTCAAGCAACGGATCGATGCTGATGTTGATTTTTTCCTCTCTGAGCAAACTGAGTGAGAGAGAGAAAGAGAGAGACAGCGAAAAATTTTCTCTGATCATAGAATCTTGCGTGATTTCATTATAATTACTTCCCTACGACTGATAAGAGAATAAATTTTAATCAATAATTAAATTCTGGCTAGTTTAATGCATTCAATTTCTTCGATGACCTTCACTCTCTAGCATTGTTCGTTTTGCAGTGTTACGCAATCCTCTGATTGTGAACGAGTTTGAAAATAAATTCAATCTATGCAAGATTACTTTTTGGTACATTTTGCTATCTCAATTAGATGATGTCATCAAATTTGGAATTAAATAATTTAATTTAATTAAAATTTTATCCGAATAAGATTTATCAAAAAATGTTTGTGACTAGCTGTAACACTTTATATGAAGAAGATCTTCAGCCTAACATGTGATTAATTTTTAAATTTTATTCCGAATTCGTTTCAAAATTCTTTGGATAGAATCTTTTAGCCCATATTTTGTCATAATTGTTCTTTATCACTAGTGATAATTGTATAATGTCTGAAGCTGATTGCTTCTATGATTTCTATAATAGTGTTAATCTAAGTGATGAGAAAATTTATTCAGAAATCGATCGAATTAAATCGGTCCGAAATGAATTCGAAGGATTATTTTTGATTGATACGGCAGAATTTTTCACTGATAAAATAGTAACTTTGGAGCCGGAAAATCAATCAGAAATCTATAAGCTAGCCCGATTTCTCTTTGAGAAACGGCATTACCATCGTGCTGCAATGATTGTGACCAAAAACAATGCCCATCTTAAAGATCTCTCGATGAGACATCTTGCAGCGAGGTGCTTTGTAAGATGACGATAAGATTTGGGTTTTTTGTTTCCATTCTAATACGATTTATGACAAACAGTTTGAATGTAAAGAATATAATAAAGCGTTGGAGATAATTGGCAACAATGATGATAGTTGTGGTTTTCACGATGAAATGGGAGGAACATTTATGCAGGTATCAGGCCTATTACACTGAGTTTAAATATACAAAAATATTTCAATAATCAGAATTTTTTTGTTCCCTCAAACAGTGGAGAAGCTCATTGGAATTATTAAAAGGATATATCTATGAAGCTTTGAACGATAAAGATGTTGCGAACAAATGTTTCCTGGATGCATTAGAAATGGACATCAATTGTGTGGAAGCATTTGAAGAATTGATTAAATTCGAGATGATTACAGAAGAGCAAAGTTGGTCTAGTTATAAAATTAAATTTTTCCTATTATGATGTATTTTTCTATTTTCTAATGTCCCCGTATGAACTCGATTCAATAATAAGTAAATAGATTGTTGAAAATTTTTCAATCTAATCAAAACGTTAAAATCTTGAATGATGTTGAAGAGGAAAGAATCGATGAAGATAATCATAAATGCATCTATGAAGTCATCAATGAGGACAACAGTAAATGGTTACGAGAGTATTATCAAACTCAATTGTCAAAGGTATTGCTTTTGATGATAATTCATTCATATTTTTTTAAACATTTCTTTCTCGATCAAGATTATTTCGTTGAAGAAGAACTCAGAAAACAACCAGTTGAAATCTATCGACCGATCCAATTCCGATGAGAATGATCGTTGTGAAATATGCGATTCATTGAAAAATTGTGATGATTTTCGTTTGATAGAGGCTGAAACACTCTACGAAGATTATCAATTCGAAGAATCTTACGAAATTCTTTCCGAGTTTGTCTCCTTTTTCTTGATCACACATTCATTCATTGCTCTTCGCTCTAATTGAAATACTTTTTTGTTTAGAATTTATTCCAAAGATTGTTTCAACACTAAATGTTTACTACTTTTGATCGGATGTCTTTTTGAGCTCCGTAATTCCATAAGTATGAGTCTTTTGTTTCGCTCTGTCAGGGAAATAAATTAATCGAAATCATTGATTTTTTCTTATCATTCATTCAAATAAATACTCTCATACAAGAACTTCAAGAAATCTCACACAAACTAGTCGAAGCGATACCAGAGGATCCGGTTGGTCTATTCTCGATTGATTTTCATTTGTTCTGCTTTATTAATTGAGCTTATGTTTTTTAAGATTACCTGGTACGCAGTTGGTTGCTATTATTATTCCATTTCGAATCTTGATGAAGCCAGAAAGTATTTTAACAAATCCACTTTGATTGATCCAAATTTTCAAGCATCATTATTGATGTACGGACACTCGTTCGAGATGGAAGCTCTTCATGATCAAGCGATCTCAATTTATCTCGACCTATCTAAAGTCATGACACAATCACATCTACCTTTACTCTACGTTGGGATCGAATATAGCCACCTAAATAACCCAACAATGGCGCAACAATATCTAGAACAAGCTCAAAAACTTTGTCCCAATAATATCTTTATTATTCATGAGATTGGTATCGTTCACTATCAACGAGGAGATTATCAAAAAGCTTTGAAGAATTTCTCCTTGGTATTCGAGATGCTTTCGAAACGTAAATATCTGAACAAATCGCCTCGTAAATGGGAGCCATTATTGAACAATCTTGGACATGTTCATCGAAAGCTTGGCAATTATGATGAGGCTATCTTTTATTATGATTGCGCTTTAAATGTGATTCCACACAATCATTCCACACTAGATTCCCTAGGTCTGGTTTACAGTTTGAAAGGAGAACATCAGATGGCCTACGATTGTTTTCAAAAGGTTCGAATTCGTCCCAAAATTCTCGATTAATTTCAATTATCTATCGCTAAAGAATTATACAGTGATTTTTTTTCCATTTTCTTTTCTTTTTTTCAAGGCTCTCGCATTGAAACGTGACGATGCTTTTGCTTCGACAATGTTAAATCTAGTTTTTGAGCAGCTACTTGTTCGGCAATAATTAAAATTTAATAAAATCTTATTCCCTCGTTCAATTTTGTTCGCAAAAGAACGACAATGTCGGACTAAATGATAATTGAGAGATGAAATTTCAATTTAATGTACCGAAAAAAAAGTTCTAACACAGAAATATAGAATCTTAAGGCGAAAAAGTCATCAGCAGAATCGAAAAAAAGTTTTATTTCAATTTTTTTTTTCCATTTATATATTGAAAACTAATTTGGGTTTTAGAGATTCGAGGAAAGAGGGAGTACAAAATCGAAAGCGAACTAAGCCTAGGTCCGGAAGTAGGAGCTTCTTATTCGTCTCGAATCTTCATATTGCAGTCTTCTTCATTTTTAGTTCTGAATTTTTTCTCGTTTCTCTCTCTCTCTCTCTCTCTCTCTCTCCTTATTTAAATCTCTTATTTGATGTTGATGCTTTTCGTTGTGTAGTTTTCCTCATTTCAACATCATCATCATCTTCATTAATATTGTAATCAATATTTCCGTTCTAATGGGAAAAAAAAAATTTCGGCAAGGAATTATAGCGTAGCCGTAGCACCAAGATATCCGATGACATTGAGAAAGAGGAAGAAAAGAGAAAGAAAGCGAAATTTCATCGACCAGCTCTCTCTCTCTCTCTCTCTCTCTCTCTCTTTCTCTTCGTCGAATTCGTTTGCCAAGTTTTGTTCTTTGGGATCGAAGATCTCACACAATAGAATGAAAATAATTTTGTTTTTGGTGTTGCTGATATCGATGCTGATGATGGTCTGGTTAATGGTTTCTTGCTATTTATTTTCTTCATCTTGATTTTTCGATCTTTTTCTTTTGTCCGACCGAAACTATTCATTCATTCATTCATTCATTCTGATCTATTCTTTAGCTCTCTTTCTCTCTCTCTCTCTCTCGCCCTATATCTATGTGCTATTCTATAACGCTTATATCCATTCAATGAAACACTTGCGTTTGGGAAAACAATTCCTACGTTTCTCGTTTATTTTATTTTTATTTTTTTTTTTTTTTTGATTTTATTTTATTTTTTTGGTTTTGTTTGGACAAGAATTAGTAGTGAAGAATAGCTAGGATAGAATGAATAGAGCAACGAGTGATCCACGTAAATTTGTGTAGCTGTGTTTCTCATTCCCATTGTTGGTAAATTTCGATTTGAAAAAAATAAGGTCCCTTTTTTTTTGTTTTGTTTTGAGCCCTATTCTCGTTTATCAGAAAGAGATCAAATTTGAAGATAAGAGACCATGAATCTCTCTCTCTCTCTCTCTCTCTTTTAGTCCAAAATTATCGAACTTCAATGATAAGTAAAGAATGAAATATTCCTCCATAGTCTCTCAATCTTTTGTTTTGTTAGAGATTTTGATTTATTTTTTTTTTTCGTTGAGAAAAAAAAAAACAAACACAAAAAACTAATCGAACGAAGCAAAGGATTCATTTGGATTTCTTTTGCATTAAAATTCTCAACAATTTGATTCGGTCTCTTTTGAATCCTAGTACAGTACTTTTGATTTGGATTCTTCTATGTTAGCCTTTCCTAGTGAATAGGGCCTAGTCCATCACGATCAATTGGTCATTAGAGATTCGTTCGTCTGAAAATAAGGAAAAAAAAAATATCTCCAAGATCTTTCGATTCGATTGATTGCAGAGAGTTTACAAACAAGGATCGAATTTGAAATGATCGAGAATTGAAAAAGAAAAAGACCACTGCTCTATTCTAAGAGATCGCTTTGTGTAGAATGAAATAAACTCAAAAAAGAGTCCTGAGAATAGATCAAAAAAGAGATAGAGAATGAACTTCATTGAAGATATTTAATGATCAATCAAGACCATCAAATTGTCCAAAAAAGTGGCCCAAAAGAAAAATAGATAATTAAGAAAGACTTTCTAGGAACCTTATTCATTTTTCAACAATCTCTATGGACCGATTTTTTTTCTCGAAAAAAAATTTTTCCTTTCTTCTCCTGATTGATTGCGTTTCTTGTTCACTAATTGATGGTGATGAAGATGAAGACATTTTTCCGATAGTTTATTTCGAAAAGAAAAGAGTTTGACTATTGGATCAGCAAAATTTTGATCTTACTTTTGAAAACTATTCAGATCTTTGCCATTCGCGATGTTTCGATTCAATTCTCAATAGTCTCAATAGTCCCAAGTTTTCAATAGTTTAGAGAGAAGATTTCTTCTTTCTCTCGCCTATTGAACTTTAAGTTAAAGATTTTTTGGGGGGGAAAGAAATGAATTCAATTCGATCTTTAACCCTTTTGTATTCCAATTAGTATAATCTAATTATAATCCTTCAAATTTTCACATAACCATTGCCGCTATTGATTGGGTTCACTGTGCTTCTCTTTGCCTTTCTTACCAATTCTTAAGAGAATTCTATCGAAATGTATTTCTCATTGTTAAAGTTTGAAATAAAAACGACGATTTTTCTCAGTTATATAGTGAAATTGTGGTGATTCGATTTTTTTTCCACGATTCTACCAGATGTTCCAGAGACAGTGGCGCTAATCTTTACGATCCCGGATACAATCCCTATTTTTGTGAGGAAGAAGAAATTTCAAGCCTCAAACCGAAAGTATCCAATTTATGGAATAGTTATGATTGATATAAAAAAACACACACATACACACACCGGAAAATTGTTCAACATTTTATTTCTCTCTCTCTCTCTCTCGCTCTAGAATATATGATTCAGTATCCCTAGAAATACATAGCATAGAATGCAGCTTTACTGTTTTATATGGAACATTGTCTGTCTCAATAATCAGAGAACTTAGAAGAGAAAAAATCGAAAAAGAATTGAACCAAAACGAACCCGAGAGAGAGAGAGGAACTAGAGGAGAAAAAAAAATTCTCGTCTGTTAACAAAACACACACACCAACGCAGCGAAGAGAATAGTCCCAGAGAATTATCTTTCTTTCAAGTGCCTTTCTTTGTTCCATTCTTCATTTCGGCGTTTTGATGTCTATGTGTGTGTGTATGTGTGTGTATTCGGGTCCGATCTAGATTCACTCTCCTCTCTCTCTCTCTCTCTCTCTGCCTTTTTCTATCTTTCTCTATTTTTATGTTTTTTTCTTCATATTATTTCATCTTGCTTTTAACTGGAAAAAAATGCTCTCTTTCTTCGATGAAGATGGTGGATGGAATTTTCATACCATAAAAGAGCGCATTCACAGATGGAGAGAGATAGAGAGATGATACTGAGAAATGCTAGAGCCTTTCTTGAGATCGTATGGCTAACATTTCGGATTTAGCGTATGATCAGATTGGTTTGGTGTGTGTGTGTCAAACTTCATTTTGAAAGCCAACGAGAAAAAAAGTTGATTCACCGAAAAAATAAAATTCGAATACTTCAAAATTGATCGATTTTTGTTTGGATCGATGTTTGTCGCAATTCTTTCCTTCTTGCTTTGTTCTTTTTCTGCTTTCTGATTTCACCAATAAGCTTTGCTCTGAAAAGCGGTCAATCGATTTATTGCTCCAATCTTTGATTCTTTTCTGAGTGTAAATAAATCTTTTCCGCTTAATTGCATAGATTAGAATTTTTTTTTCATTTTAAATCTGGGTTTCTTTTTCTTTCAATATTATTCCCTTGAAAACAATTTAAAATATACAATTCAACAATTTAGATTGGTTTAATTATTCATCATTGTTGCAATCACTTCGAATCTAATTTGCAATTATTCAATCTTTTGGTTTTTCGCATCAGTTTTCTATGTATTTCAATTTCAATCAAAAAAGTCATCGATCTCACTCCGAACATCATCATAATCCGCATTAGCATCGAATCAAAACATTTAGAGATGGAAGATAATTTCAGACCATATATTCTGAATGAATTCGGTTGATTTTTGTTCCAATTCATTATGTTCTGTGGTACGATAGGCTCTGTGTCTGTTATGTGATCTAATCTGTTTGAATTTGAATACCATCCATCTTAATTTGTACATCATCTTTGTTCTTGGAGAGAAGGAAGAGAAAAATCCCAACTCTATTAAAGAATTGAAAGTGTAGGATATTTTTCCAATGAAGAATATAAAACCTTATAATTAACCGAAAAGTGAAAATGAGCTCATTTTTCTCTATATCTCAGTTTAATCAAAACTGATGGCCAAGCTAGCGAGATAAAAGCAAAAGCGAATCCAAAATTATCCAATTTTTAATGAGCTCTTTTTTTAAAAGTTTCCCAAATTTGACTTGCTTGATTGATTCATTGATTCAAAAGAGATATGAAATGCTTTTACCGCAACGGGACCAAAGAAAAAGTGTTTCGGTAAGAACGCTTGGAATAAATATTATTCAAATGAGATTCTGGTATTTTTTGTTTCTCGCATGCTAGTCCCTAACTTTTTGTCAAATTTTTTCTATTTTGATATCATAAATATTCTATTTTTTCTGCCCATAATTCTTAGTATATTAATAGTTTTGTTTAACTTTCTCCTTTGTTTTTAGTAATTTTTTTTTTTTGGACCTTTCAATAGTTTCATTAGATTTTCTTTCAATTTCTGCTCTCTCTATCTCTCTCTATTTGTTCACTAAAATTTCAATTATCTTTTTAATTTGATTATCTCGAGCGCACCGTATCAGATCGTGTCCATCATAATTCTCATCATTCGTACTATTCTCATACAGTTCTTCGGACTTGTCAGATCAGATCCCAGTGGGCTAAAAGAATCTTGAACTTTTTTATTTTTTTTTTTGGTATTTTTATATCTTTGATTCAAACTCTTCAATATAATATCTCATTTATTCAAAATAACATCATTTTTTTTTTTTTTTTTTTTGGTATTCTGCTATCAAATTGAAGATTTGCTGAATTTTTTTCTGATAAATTTTGATTCGAATTTTTGCTGTCTAGAATAATTTTGATAGAAAATCAACACCTCAGACACCCACTCTCCCACACACGAACAGATTGATGTTATCTTCATTGAGGGATCTTGAAGGCAGACAGAATTTCACCTTTCTCCTTCAATTCGATAAAACATTCTGATGCTGATTCTGATTTTTTTTTTGTATGAAACTATTTCAGACTGAAAGAAATTTGAATTTGGATCTTGACTTCAAAGTCATACACTTGATAATTCTAAAGAATCAGTTCCCAAATTCAATGAATGAATTCCATCAATTCATTTCTATTCATCCGGCCGGAATTCCAAAGCCAAAAGAGAGCAAGAGACAGATCGACACTGAAGATTAGATCGAATTAATTTATCAAAAAGAAATGGCAAAAAAAATTATCAATACTGGTCTGTTAATTAATATTCTTTAGATTGAGAGATGTAAAAAATAATCTTTCACTGGATTATTTAGCTTTTTTTCTGAAATTCTGCATTCTGAAGAACAAATCTGAATGCTAAGCTTGAAAGAATGGAACTGTCTCAAAAATCTAAATTTTTTTTTTCGAATCTCGATTTAGAGTGTGGTCATTTTGATGTCAAATGGCCGAAGTAGAAAAATTTAATCTAAAATCTATCAATCAGAAAAGTTTCAAAAAGAAAGAGATAATAGATTTTGATCTAGTTTCCTCTTTTTTTTATGATCGCATCAAAAACGAGAAATCGTAAACTAAAAACGCGATGAATTGAATCATTGAGACCCAATCAATTATAGTAAAAAGGATAGATTTTTCTCGCAATACGAGAGAGTTGAAGAGATAGAGTGTGTGTGTGAGAGAGAGAGAGAGAGAGAGAGACCGTTCAAATAAATTAAATGTATCAAATGAAATCAATAGAGACGAATTTGAAAAGAAATTTTTTTCCTCTCTCTCTCTCTCTCTCTCTCTCTCTCTCTCTCTCTCATACACACACGCAATTTTTCACAGGAAAGGATGTTAGGTTTCGTTCCTTTTTTTTTTTTGTTCTCATTTATGAAAAGAATCTTAGCAATGATTCCTCGAATGAATGCAGACGAATACACACACACACACCCAAAGAGATCAACAATAAAACTAATACGTTTCGATGGTGAGATTATTTTGAGAGAGAATGAAAAGAGAAAGAGAAAGAAGAAAAGCAGAAGAGAAAAAACAGACAAGAGAGAATGGATGCGTTGATGAGTCTAAGAGAATCGAAACTGGCAATCGAATCGAGCTGAGAAGTGAAGAGATGCGATTCATTTTTTTTCCACACTTTCACTCTGGTTCTGATCAACGAAATAAGAGATCGAAGTATTCATTCGTTTCAAAAAAAAAAAAAAAAAAAAAATGCAAGAAGTGTTCTAAACGAGACAAAAAAAATGTCTACGATTTCGAAATAAATCGATTCTACAATTTTGAATCAATTCTGTTCCTATTCGAAGTTGTTAGGGTGTGTGTGTGTGTGTGTGGGGTGAGGGAGATGATCAATGGAACACTAGAAAGAGTTCAAATGGTCTATTTGGGAGAGAGTATTGCTCAATCAGTCTTCATTAGATATTGGAATCAATCGTTTTCGGTCAAAAAACAATTGTAGCATAGTGAAAAAAAAAAGAAATGAAAATAATTAAGAAAAAGTTAGATTCTATTGAAAAACATTGACGTTCGTAGAAAATGTCGCCAAGGATATCCAAATTAATTAAGGTAATTTTGATGATTCGGAAACAAAATCTTTTTGCCTACATTCTCGAAATCCTAGGAGAAATTGTTGAAGTATGCGTATTATGTGAATTTCGAATAGGAATGTAGATTCAGCGATTTCATTTCGCTTAACAAAATCCATCAATTATAATTTTTAGGGCAAAAAAAAAAAAAAAAAAATCTTATCGCCCTAATCACCTCGATAGATATTAATGTTTTGAAAAATTAATTTTTCTCGTCTGATAAATCATCTCAGCATCTTCTACAGCTTCTAATGTTAGAGTTCGATAATAAAAGTATAAAAGAGTAGAGGAAAAGATTGTCTTAATGCTTAGTGAATGGTCAGTTTCTATAAGATTTAGATGTCGGCTAGAATGTCGGCGACAACAAACAATGTGTAATGGCTTGATAATAAATAACAATTAGCTTTCGCTAAAATAAGTTTTTATATTCTTGGAGAGAAACGAGAAAAAAAATGTTTGTAATAATCAAAAAAAAAAAAAAAATAAATAAACAATGATAATAAAAATAATAGTGATTGCCCATTATATCACTTGTATTTTGTTTCAAAAATAAATATAGATTACGATTTGGATGGAAAATAATGATCCCTTTTTTATTTGTTATTCTGTAGCAAAATTGCCGATAAAGTCTAAATTTTTTTTTATTTCGATCAAGACTTTCGAACATCTCTCTTTTCATTCAAACAAACATCTCGAATCGCAAGATGAAATTAACGATAACTTCTCTGCCTTCATTCAAACAAAAAAAAAATCGCTATTCGCTGAGTGCTATGAAACGAAAACTTCTCTGCTCTTACTAGAACAAGAATAATGGCGAAAACGGAGAGAGAAAATTTCACAAAGCAATAAGCAAAGGGTAGGGAAGAAGTTTTGAAGTAGAATTTTGTTTTTTGTTTCAAATTACATTCTCTATCAAGAAATTCAAATTCGATCCATTTTTGTTCCAGAGGAAAGAAATAACATTAAAAAAACAGAATTGAATTAAAATTTTTCTCAAAAAAAGAATCGAAAACAAAAATAGCGATTTCAGTATTCTATGTTTATTCCACCAAAAAAAAAAAAAAAATCTAATCCAAAAAATGTAGAAGATTTTGATTAATTTTGATCGAATAATCAAATGTTTAGTGTGAAATACTTTGAGAAAGAATTCCGTTCAAAAATTCTCGACTAGAATCAATTGGATCTAAATCGAATCAAATCAAATCAACGAATTTGTTTAATTTTGCGCATCCAAAAAATCAACCCGTACACTTTCTCTATCAAATATCGATCGAAAATATTAGTTTGTTCCATCAGACTACTAGAAGAATTGTTTCTAGTCTTGTTCGATGCTGATAAAAATGAGAAATCGAATGTGTTGAGAAAAATGTAGTAAAACTCTCTTGTGGGAATCCATTTCAATGCTATGGATCTCGCTTCATTTTTGTTTGTTGTTTTGATTGTATTGTTTTTGTCAAAAAAAAAGTAGTTGAATTTAAAGTTCAATTTTGTTCTTTTCGAGAAGTTTCGAAGCCTTCGAAAAGCATCGAAAAAAATTTAAATTTATAAAATTTGAAATTTTTTTATTTCTCGACGAACGGATCAGAAAAAAAATTGGAAAAGCAAACTCTTTGTATCGAAGATGGAAACAAGAGAGTTAAATAGGCTAATAATTTAGCTATACAAATCTCTCAAATCTAAAACAAGTTTTTTCATGGATCGATTGTCTTTTTATTTAATAGCAATAGACTGGCCGTAACGAAGATGAGAATTGTGTAATGGAGAAAGAATTCCATCGTCTAGCTTTATCAAACTATTTCTAATATTATCGATTCATTTGAGAGTGCAATTCGTTACACTTTTGACACAATTCTCAAA
The DNA here is from genome assembly GCA_020844145.1 of Sarcoptes scabiei. Taxonomy (NCBI): domain Eukaryota; kingdom Metazoa; phylum Arthropoda; class Arachnida; order Sarcoptiformes; family Sarcoptidae; genus Sarcoptes; species Sarcoptes scabiei. The sequence goes on along the minus strand of CP080490.1, from coordinate 2,870,280 downwards.
TCAAATCGGTAATGGATATGGCACAAAAACTAAAATAACCAAAAAACATCATTATTCAAATGAATTAGAGGAGTGAAATTATTTGGAAAGAGAAATTAAAGGAGAGAAAAAAAAACAGACAGAAATAATCTAAATCCATTTAATTTGGAACCTAACAAAAAATCCTAGCTGTAACGAATCAGAATAGAGAAACTTTTAGGAATATAGAAAGGAGAATGAATTCGAATCCAAAGATAAACAAACTCAAATTCTCAACATTGGGAACGATATATTCGGGGAGGGGGGATGAAAAATTTCATCTCTAAAGATCATCATCATCATCGACATCTCAACCCTTTCTCTCTCTCTCTCTCTCTTTCTCTCTTTGATTCAATGATTTCAATGATTGAATTAGAATCGCATTAAATCTATCTGGATTCTTTTTTGTTAAAGGCAGGCAGTGAATCCTCGATTCTTTCGATTCGGTTTAATTTCCGTTTATTTATTTATTTTACTGTTTCTTTTTTTTTCTATTTCTCGCCACATTCGCTTCGAACAAGAAAGTTTTCTATGTATTTATTTTATTCTATCTTTCTCGCTAGTTTAATTCAAACTCAACTCTCAATTCGATTCTCATTCACTTCTCTCTCTCTCTCTCGGACGGATATTGCGATAAGACTCGAGATACCTAAAGGGTGCAACACACACACACACACACACCTCATTAAACCGATCAAAGATCAGTGAATAGAATTATATCAAAAGAAGAAAACTAAAAAAAAAAAAATGATCTATGGGCTCTGAACACCTCCTCTCTGTTCTTGAAACGTTTAGTTTAAATGCGTTTCATCGCATTTAAAACGACAAAATTAGAAAAAAATGAGCCTTTTCGAGAGGAATTTGATGGAGTAGAAGTTTTTGAGAAGCAATTTTTCAACATTCATTCTCTTTCTTCAATTCAAAAGTTTCAATTTTGCTATGAAGACAAAACAAATACTGCTTGTTTTTTTTTTTTTTTGTTTAATTCAATATCGGACTTTATATTTCTCTCCTCGATATTCAAAATTTCTACTACAAGGTTCATAATATGGAGTAGAAAAAATAGAGAGAAAATTAATGATATTAGCATCTTGTAATGATCGTTGTCATCATTAATGTTTACGATCAGAGGAAGTGTACAAGTAATCATTAATGAGTATCATCAAAATCATCATCATAACCGTTATCGATTTTGATGAACAAAAAAAGTTTCGGGTGTGTAAAAGGTATTTGAAGAAGCTGTTCGACTTACCCTATAATCTTCGAATAGGGAGATTGAGAAGAAGAGGTGTAGAGAATTTAAATTGAAAATCATTCAAGAGAGAGAGAGAGAGAGAGAGAGAGAGAGAATCGAATGTTGTCGAATAGAAAGAGAAGAGTGAGAATTTAGTACATTTCGAATGTGGAAAAAAAAAAGATTCAACAAAACTAGATTAGATTCCACTTTCATTTATGCATTGATTGGATTTGTTTGTTTCCTTATGAGTTTCTTTCAGAGTCATTCGAGATATGGACAATACAATGCAACGATTATGATGATGTAATCGAATCGAATGACAGCAATCATTGTCAACGATCGTATGATGACAACCGAATGGACAATGGAAAACCAATACTCAGTTGAAGAGAAAGATTCGATTAGATTTTTATTTATATTCCCTATATTTTTTTATTTATTTTGTCGGCAACCTATACATTTAGAATTCATTGAGAAATAAGAAATAAAGCAAATCTAATTTATTGCATTGAATAATGTTCACGCTTAGATGAGAGAATCTTCCGCATCATTTATTTTTCGTTTTTTTTCTGTTGTTCTTCGTTCTGAAACTGAACGAAAAAAAAAAAGAAAAACTTCAACAAAAAAAAATTGTAACAATAAAATAAGGATGACAATAATAATAAACATTTTCATCGAGATTAGAGGCATAAAGCATTTGATTAAAAAAAAAAAAAAAAGAAATTAATCGAAATGAATTTGTTTCCATTTCATATTCCGCTTGATGTCTACATTAATTATTAATATATCCATTCAGATTTTGCTAAGTTTACATTTTTTATTATACCACGATGAATTTCAATGATTTTTAATGAGAATTCTCAACAAAATGTTTTAGAAAGATTCAATGAATTGCTTTTGTTCGCAAAGCTTGAATCCTTATCGATCGCGAAAATTTAGATTAAATCAGATGTTAAGATTTCTTCAGTTTGAATCCATTCCTTATCCCATTAGACTTTTTTTCCCCTTTCTCCTTGTAATATTTTATGAATCTCGAATCAATTCCGAATGACTAATTAGATGTCAGAAAGAGAAAATCGATTTCTTTCCAAACATTTGAATTGTTCCAATTGATTAGTTTTGAAACCATTATGATCTAGAAGAAGTTCTTTCAATACAGAATCTATAATTTTTCAAATTAATTAATATTCTAGTTTTCGATTTTTGATTACATTCTTCAACATACTTTTGATAGAATTAATTAGAATATTGTTGTAGAAGAATCTCTCAGTAAGATCACATCCCGTAAGATCAAGTGATTCTAGATGAGGAAAATTCTGTATCAATTGCGAGAGGTAATAGTAACAATCATCACCAAAAGGATTATAAGAGAGATCTAATTTTCGTAAAGAATGATTGATATTGATCAAATGCATTAAACAATTCGATGATAAAGTGCATCCAGAGAGATTAAGCTGCTCTAGACTTTGCAAAGACTCGATCATCGTACGAAAAATAGTATAATTTTCTTTTGATATCAAAACATTTGTGAAAGACAAATCCTTTAAAGAGAAACGAAATAAAAACTTAGTAAACTAATGAATAAGTTTTGTTTAAATAAAATCAAAAAATTCGATGAGTTCACTGACCAATTTTTTAAGATGTTGTTTCAACAACGCTTTAAACATCAATGTTATTTGATTGAGATCTGGAAAAAAGATACCACTTAGATTCAAATCGAAGCTTTTATACGATCGACGTAATAAGCTTTCGATATTCGAATCGATCGATGATTTTTTGGCTTGACAAAGCTCCTGATATCTCTTTTCAGGCTGGTCAATGGTCCAACCATTTACAACTGCTTTAATGATTTGTTCATTATCAAGAATATCGCTAACTAAATCACAATCTAAAAGGATTGCATCGTTTTCTGTTTTAAGCTGAAATAATGGTTTCATACCATAATGTAAGAAATATCTTCGAATCAATTCCTCTTTGAGCCAACAACAATCACAATCGTTCGATGTGATGAAGACAATAAATGAGCTACGGTTTAGATCATCAAATTGAACAGTCAATGCTTTGCGATTTTTATGGACCGTAGTGGAATGATTCGCTGATTTAGCTGAAGTTGTCTGAAAGTTGCTCGTTTCGGTCATTAAGCTAGTATTATTGCTTGAACTTTTCTTCAATTTAGAAGTTGAACTCTCATTATTATCGATCGAAGTAGATTTTATCAATCTTTGATATTGATCCAGGATAATTTCGCCTTCATGGCTATCCTTATCCTTTTCAATAACGAAATCGATTTCTCCGATACCATCATCATTTTCACGATTATCAATCGAATTACCTACGGACCGATGTCTTTTAAAAGATACCGTCGATGATTCCGTATTCGCTGGGAAATGATCTTGATCATTGTTTCGTTTTCTCGATTTCACTTTGTGCTTACTGACATCATCAATAAGCCAATCATCTCGTGGTGCAATCTCATCTTCATCGACCAATGCCTTTGTTTTATGATTATCATTGAAATCATTATTGGAAACAGATGATTTTGTTCCGAAATGCCGCAACGAATTCATTGCATTCTTGTATTGATTTCTGGCGATTATTGATTCTTCATCTAAATCACACTGATATCGAGATGTTACCGATATATCACCACCATTTTCGTCATCGCTTGACTTGGTTTGTTGACATTTTCGTTCACTTGAATAGATATGGTGTCTAACCAGATTTCGATTTTTGAATGTATTTTTTGGATTTTTGTATCCATCATCATTCCCATCATTATCGTAGCTGTTATAATCATGCGATGTTTCCCTATCTTTTTTCAAAGCGAATTTTTTCGGTTGTGATTTTCTCTTAAACAAATTGCCTAGATCATAACCTTTTCTTTTCATCAGATTAATCATTTTAGTTTCGAGATCAGAACAATCTTTGATTTCCTCTTCACTAAGTCTCTCTTCATTTTTACAACTACGACAGCAACGTTCTCGCCAACTAATCAAACACTCGACCGGTGTCTCTGCGTTTGCATTGAGAGCGCAAACGTTTGCTCCACGTTCCAAAAGAAACTCGATGATTTTCAAATGCCCACATGAGCAAGCATCATGTAACGGAGTAATATTTTCGCTTCGCTCATCGTTTGCTTCAATATCGGCACCGTTCTCTAGCAAAAACTCAATAATTTCCAAATGACCATGATTTGATGCTTCGTGCAATGGTGTCCATCCACAAAAATCTCTAGCATTAATCATATCGGTCCAATTCGATTGATTGATTAATCGTTTCACTTGAGCAAGATCGCCAGAAATACATGCGGTATGCAAAGCGGTCTCACCGAACTGATTTAAACGATTCGCTTGAGACCTTGGGTTTCGTTTCGGTCGAGAATAAAAATTTCTTGGCATCTCTTCATCTTGATCAACAGCTTTATTTAGGTTGTTGGAGCATTCATTTGAATTAGAATCAATATCAGATTCATCAGATAAAAGTAGATCAAGATCGTATTGATCATAGACATCGTTTTTCGCTTCGATCTGATCATCTCCTTCTTTTTGATGTTTTTCTTCAGCTTGATCCTCATCTTGAATTGTCATACGAGACAATTTGGATAGCTCTTCGATTTTTTTCTCTTTAGAATAGTCATTTGAAAAATTTTGACGAAGAAAACTTTGATAGTTTTCAATCGATGTTAGATAGAGATTAGAGATTTCTGATTTTAATTTTGAATTTTGTTGAAAATTTTCAAATTCATCATTCAACAACCGGAGTGATGTTTCATAATTATCACAAATCTCATTTTTCAATTTATCTTCATTGACTTTCTCGTTGTCTTCTATGATGAAGTCACGGTTTATTGTTTTTTCCAGCAACAACTCTTGACAATCAGCGATTTTCAGTAATGTTCTAGACTGTTCCAGAGGATTTCCCAGAAGAAAATTATATTCGTGTCGAAAATATTCGATGGCTTTAATAAGATTTCCATCATCAAGATACGTTTGACCAATTGAAACGTAGATTTTCGAAACAAAATCATCAGATTTGTTCGCCTCGGTTGCCAACAATAATTCTTTTTCGTAGTATTTGAGAGCTAGATTGAAAATCTTCAACTCAACAAAATGATCACCGAGACGATCTGCTAATCTGATTCTCTCTTCAAGATCTTGATCAAAAGAAGATGAGAGTTTTGAAAACTTATCTAAATCTTCTCTGATAGCGAAAAGAATTTTCAATACTTCAACAACTCTTTGGTGATCATCTTCCATCGATGAAATTCTCATATAATAAGCTTTCTTGAGGAAAGATTTTGCTTCGTTTAGATTTTCTAATTTGATCCAAATCAAACCCAAACATACAAGTGCATCAAAGCGTTTTCGTTTACTTTTCAAGAGATCTGCTAGCTGCAGTGCTTCTAAATATTGTTGAACGGCATCATTTAGTGAATTAATTCGTTCCATAATCGATCCCATAGAAATAAGGCAACGAAATAATTCGTCGTGAAGAAAATTCGTTCTAAGAAATTTCGATTCGTATTGAAACACAAAAATTAGTCGAGAAACAAAGTGATGCAAAGAGAAAATAATAATATGATTTACTTTGTGATATTTATCGATTCTTCTATAAAATCTTTGCATTTTTGAAATTCATAAAGATTTTCATGAACTAAACCCAAATTTAGGAGTAATCTTGATTTCATTTCAGCATATTCTTTTTGTTTTAATTTTTTTGTCGACATCAAACTTGAGATAAATCGATCGAATTAATAAGTGTAATAAACAGAGAGAAGATGATAAAGATTGAATCGAAATGGTCCGTTTCCCGTTTTTCGATCAAATCAATTTTAATTTGTAACCGAAAGAAATTAAGATTTAGTTTCAAGAGAGAGATTTAACAATGAAAAAATCAAACTAACTTTTCACATAAATCAAGCGCTTTTTGGAATGAAATTCGAGATTTTTCCAATAATTTTCTATTGGATCGTTCATCAAGGTCTTGACTCCATAATAGATAGGTTCGGCCAATCGTAGCATAAGCACGTTGAATCTCTATCTGATTTTCCAATCGATTTGAAAGCTCTAAATATAATCGATGTTGTTCGAATGCTTCTTGATGACGATTGATCTCGGATAAAACTTCGCCTAATGCGCGACGACTTACCGCCTCTAATTCAGTGCTAATCGATTGATTCTTGATTCGTTGACTGATTCTAATTGCTTCTTGATGCTCATCGATCGCTTCATTGTAATGGCCGGATTCTCGCAAACGATGTCCAAGAAGATTAATGATCTCGACCAGTTTGCAAAGATCATTTTTGCAACGAATTTTATCAGCTTTTAGATCTGAATTAAAAGCCAAAACAAAAAAGAACAAAAGCGAAAATGATGAAGAGAAAGAAAAACAAAACACAAAAGACGATTTTCGAAAAAATCTCAAGGTTCTCTTATGGACAATACATAGTTCAAGATAGGAAAAGGGAGACGAAAGATTTGAAAAATTCTCTCAAACTTGAAAGAATGTGAAAATTATTTAAAAAAATCAACAAACAAACCTTTGATCGATGCCATCGTGTTTGCTACGACGATTAGATTTGCTTTGGCTACAAAAAAAAAAATATATTCAATCGATCCACAAACAGATCAACACTTGTGAGAAGGAAAAAAATTGATTTCCTTCAAAAGAAAAAAGAAAAAAAAAAAAGAAATTTGAATAAATAGCGAAACTAAAAATCGAACGCTAAAAGGAAATCATCTGTTATTTGTTTATATTTTCGCGCGTTCGGTGCATATGTTTTGATGGAAGAGAGCCAAAGCATGGATGAATGGACACACATGTGTTTGTGTTATGAAGCGATGCAAAATTATCCAAAGAAAACATATTTGATTAATAGTCATTTTTTTTTTGTTGAAAAAAAATTGCAACAAAAAAAATTCTTTGAACATTGGACCCATAGAGCTGTAAAAACATATGGTACATCGAGTATCGAGCTTTGATATTGTCGGTACTGATGCTGATGATGATGATGATGATCTTTGAAATTGGTCCCTCCATTTTCTCTATTTTTTGGGTGGGTTCAAAGAAGATTTCACCTTAGGCTACAGCACTATCAACAAAAGAGATTGCATGTTGTGAACTTAGACCATGCCAGGCAAGTTGTTGGTGTTTCTGTGTAGGTCTGTATATCTACGTCTTGAGCTCTCTCTCTCTTGCCGTTAGGGTCTATGTTTTTCATTCATACAAATTCTTATTTTTATCTTGTTCTTGGATAGATATCCAAGATTTGCTCTTTTTTTCCAGCCAAAGGGAGAAGAGATACGAAGCACCATTTAGATAGACAGATAGCTAGCTGTTGATTGACAACAAGGTCCAAGTTCAATTTTTCTTATTGCTTTTTTTGTGTTGCTATTTTTTGTGTAAACGATTCTCCGATGCTTGATTGTGATTAACTTTATTCAATTGATTGGTTATTTGTAGCAATTTCTTGAAAATTTTTCGTTTCATAATGCTCCAGTGATATTTGCGGCAATCGAAACAAAAGGTTAGTGTCAGAAAAAGCTCAATTCGATTCATTATAAAAAGATTATTCGATTCTAAATTGACCTATGTTTCATAAATTCCATTCCTTCTTCGATCCTTATTTCATTCGACGATCGATCATTCTAGAATTTTGATCTTTTTAGATAAAATAAATGGCAATATCTTCAATTTGATTGATCGTTCTACAATCGCAAAACTATCATTTCATCCTCTAGAAATGTTTGTTTATTTGTCAGATTATTTTGTTTTCATTGATATAATACTTTTCAGTGGAACAATTTACGGACCCTTCTCGGAACACTCGTATCATTGCTTTATACCTTTTGCGTAACGAATTTATATTCTATTCCATTCGTTTTTTCAATTTCGCTTCGAATAATTTCGAATAAGATTTCCAAAAATATTCTGTGGATTGAATCTTCAATGGTAGAGAGGGATTTCTTAATGATCTAAGTTCAAAGACATTCGCGATTTCACTTTCGAAGTTTAGGCTCACACTTAAGAACAGAATTCGTGAGTCTAAACCAATCAAATCGATTGATTGAATCGATGGGAAAACAAATGAAAATCCTTAATTATTCATTGTATCCAAGAAACTGACAAATGGAAAAACTAAAATTTATCTTTACAATCTCTGAGTTATTCCAATCATTATCGATTCTGATGAAATCATTTCAGAAATTATTAGTTTTTTTTTTGTCTATTATTTATTACTTCTTAAGCTTTTCGTTCTTTCATAATCTTTATTCGATTGATTGTGATTTGAGAGACCAGAGAGACCATTCTCTCTCTACGATAAGCTCAGTGATGGGCTTGAAAATTATGGAACTTTTTCTCAATCGAAAAAAAAAGTTGCAAACAAAAATTTGTTTTCATCGAATGAGGACCGCATGGGGAAAGGAGTGGAATGGAATGGAATGGGACAAAAAGTAACTAAACAACACTGTGATTTTTTTTTTTTTTACTCTAAAGTAAAACGAACAAACAAAAACAATTAGAGTCTTTTCGAAAAAAAATACACTCTTAGAATTGGAGTGAGATCGAAAGGGAAAAAAACACTAATCGAAAAAAATGCCATAGAATCGGCATGTGTTTGTGTGTGTGTGTGTGTGTGTGTGTGTGTGTGTGAGTGTGACTCCCCAGATGGAACAAAAAAAAGGATGTAGGTGGTGGAACCAAAATTTTTGCACTGAAACTAAAAGAGAAAAAAAAAGTTTTCGTTGAAAATGAAATGAATAGTTTGATTATCGACACCAAATGTCAATTAATATGTTTTCTATTCTATGGAGTTCCGAAAAGAAAAATAAAAAAATGAAATCATTTTTTTTCTTCTTCAATATTATGGAACGTTTGTAAGGACCATAGGGACGAAAGTCTTGAGATCAAAACTCTGGATTCTGGAAAAGGGCGAGAATGAGAGAGAAAAAAAATTACAATGAAAAGTTTCATTGAGAAACAGATTTTGCATTCAGTTTCTAGTTTGTCAAAATATTCGTATCGGATGAGGGCGTTTCGGTATTTTGATCCAATTCGAAATAGAAATATCGTTGACATCAATATCGATTCTAGTTCAACAATAGAATAAGGTAAAAATTTCTTCGAATTTGAATTCGTTTACTGTTTTCAAATAGCCAAAACGACCAGAAATAAGTGGCAGAGTCCAAAATATTTTGTAAGGATTTGTTTCGGATGAAGAAAAATAGAGAGAGAAAATGAAAAAATACGAAAATGTCAATTTCAGAGAAATTTATTCGACAAAACCAAAATAGCGAAAGAAAAGATGAAACGGACAATTTTTTTTTCGTCAATTTTCTTAGTTTTTTGAACTTGAATCATTTATCTTTTCCTTTTTCACCTGTCACCTTCCCGAAGAGCCATCATTTTTTACCTCTCTCATTAACAGAATTTTCTTCTCTGCTTTCGTAAACCCGAAATCGCCTTCGAATGCTTAAGCTTCCACTGGGTATCTTTGCATCCAATCGAAATCGCACATTCCGAGAATATCGTTCACACTTCAAAGACCTAGACTTAAGGGCCTTGAGGGAGAGAGCATTGTGAAGAAAACGGCGCTAATTTTCTCTTTCTCTTTTATCCATTATTCTTTGTGAAGAGTGGTGGATAGATTCGAAGAGAAAAAAGTAATTTTCTTGGACCAGATGAAAACGAAAAACAGCAAAAAGAAAAAACAAAATAATTTTGGTCTCTAGGTTTTTTTTTGGATGCTGGAAACAGTACGAATTAAGCATTGATGCAGCATTCCAAACAATCAAACATCTCACTCATCTAGGGAATGATTTTTTTCTCTCTCGTTTTTGTTTTAAAATTTTATGAAACTTTTTCCAAACGAATTCTCAAACAAACGATTCATTTTCTCTCTACCTCCCTCCCTCTCTCTCTCTCTCTCTCTCTCTCTCTCTCTCTAGGCCTAGAGTCTAGACGAATGAAGATTTTTTTTTCAATTTTGAATTCTCGATTCAAAATGAAGAAAAAAATAATTTTCGCAAAGAGATTTGAAATAAAATAAATTGATCTTTTCCAGTGATTTATTCGAGGCTTAAGCATTTTGGTTTCGCATTTCCCCATCTTAACGATGTTTTCACTCGTTTGATTTGAATCAAATTCTAGGCCAAAACTAACTCTGAATACATTGAATTAGATTCAATTTGAAAATTTTTCAATTTTCTATTCCGTTTCCGATCTCATTCATTCACAATCATCATCATTAAAGTTTTCAAAACTTTCTCAACACAATTTTTTCGATTGGTTTTCAAAAAATACAAAAAAAAAAAAAAATAAAAATCGTAAGAAAAATAACTTTTTTTTTCATTTCTTTCAATTAAATTCTTTATTCGGACCTTGATCTGATATATAGCTAACAATCGAATCTTTAGGTCTTTTTTTTCCTATTCTATAGAATGAGTTTCGAATCGCCATCATCATCATCATCTTCATCATCGTCGATGAAATCAATTTCAAAATTTTCTCCAATTTTAAGATTTAGAATTGAGAATTTTTATCATTCATCATCACCATCATTGTCGTCGCTGATAGATGTGATAAAATGAATACTAATCTGAATTGAAATGATTACGTATGATGGAATCCGTTTCACTATTCAAGTGGAAAAAAAATAGATTGAGATCTCGAAACAATAGATTCGGATAGGCTCTGTGTGAAATCAAACACGATGGAAACAGCTCATTCGGCTCGGAACACTCAAAAAGATTACGGAAGTGTAGTCAATTTTGATTCATTCGAAATTCAATCGATTCTTTCAATGGGAAACTTCATTTTTGAGATCGAAAAGCGAGAAAAATGGGAAATATGGGGAATGAGAAAATGAAAAAAATTTCAAAATTGAGATGTGAAAAGTGGAAATAAAAATAAAAATCACGTCATCAAAAAATCTGTGTTTCAATGTGTGTGTGTGTGTGTGTGTGTGTGTGGGTAGAAATTAAAATTTCTTCAATTTTTCCTCAAAAAAAAAATGAACAAAAAAAAATCGCGAGAACAAACAAGAATCTGAATAAAATAGGAAAAAATTTTAGAGAGAGAAAAAAAAATCTTAAAATTTGAAATTTCATCGTATCGGATCGTGACCAAGAATTTTGATTCATTCGTTCGGGGGGAGGGAAAGAATCGCAATGTTTTGAATTATCGCAAAAAAAAAGAGAAAGGAGGAAAAAAAACAGAGCGCTAGTGAATGCAAGAATTCGATGTGACATCGCACAAAGCAATTGATGTTGTAATAATAATAACACCAGAATTAATATGGCTTCCAAGCAGACACACACACACACACACACGCACATCGTCTTGATTCTAGATTCTAGATTCTAGAGTCTAGATGAACAAATTGCTTCGAATTCTTCCGTATGAATATTCCTTTCTCTCTCTCTCTCTCTCTCTCTCTCTCTCTCTCTCATTGTTGCTTGCTTATAGCGTATTTGTTTTTTTTTGCCAAAAATTTAGAATTCCATTTTAGAATCTTCTCGATTAAATCTCCATCTCCTCAGCCCTTTAGCTCTGCTCTTTTGTTATTTGAGAATGATGTTTCAATAAGAAAATTTGGCTTTAGATTATTAGAGGAGAATGCAGCATTAGAATTTGTTTCTTTCTCTCTCTCTCTCTCTCTGTGTTTTTCTCTCTGGCTGATTATCATCAATTATACTCGTTGATGTTTCCGATGATTCTTTTTTAAAAGTTTTTTTTTATCTAAGCTGATTTCGATCATTGCTGAAGGTATCCCTATTATCGCTATCCAATGATAATGTTCGAATTGTCTCGACCTTTTCGGCAGAAGAATATTCTTACTTCTTTATTGATGCATTACTAGCTCAAATAAGGTCAATTTCGACCGATCTATGAGCATAAATCGTTTGTGAATATTCGAGAATCTATCTCATCCAAGATATACAAGCATAAAAGTTATTCATTTCAATCAGAATCTATTCATATTCACTAGTTTGAGCGAATCAATTCGATGCCATATCTTAAGAGGTATAGATTTCATCTTCTTGTTTGCTTCCGTATTTTGTTTTCTATCATTTTGATGCCTTGTTTGATTTCAAATCAGATATTCTGATCGATAACTAGGGGGAAAGAAGAAAGAAAAAGAAAATAGAGAATGAAAAACGGAAATCAATTTGATTGTATCTGTGTTTGTTTTGATTCATTGATTCAATCATTCAGCAATGTCTTTATTTTTTTATTTTTTTTTTTTTTGAAACGAAAATGGACATTTGAAATGTTTCAATTTGTTCTCCTCGATTCAACGTCTGTGTTGTCCACTTGTGTTTGTGAACGATTCGTTCTGCCCTTCATCAAACTTTTGTTGGTTTCATTTCATTGAACCGATCATTTTGGTGATTTCCTCTTTCTGTATTGGTCATTTTTTTTTCGTCCACTCAGATTCCAGTAGCTTGGAGATAATTTCACAATTGAAATCTATTTGTTTCACAGTTTTGATTGTGATTTTTTTTTGCGTCATAGATTCTCTTTTTGATTTTTTTCTCTGAAATTTCTGAAAATCTTACATTTCAAAATCGATCGACTGACAAACGTTCTGTGTGCGAAGACCATAACGAATACCATTTCTATGTCTTATTCTAGTTCTAACTGATTTATCATCGTGAAAACAAAAATGTTTGATGTTTTATTTTCGAACTCATCCTATGAAATTTCAATCCATCTAAATTAAAAAACCGTGTCCAACAAGCCTAAGCTAATTGTTTCTGAATAAGAGAGAGAGAGAGAGGAGAGAAGAAGCAAAAATTTATCATTCTTCTAATGAAATTGATGATGCTATAAATATCTTCAATCTTAGTGTTTTTATACGATTGTATGTTTTGGATTCTAACTGGAAAATTTTTAGCTGTATAAAAATAATACTAATAATAATAATAATAATAATGAAAGCTTTAGAAAAAATGAATTTGAGATTGAAATTTTTCGGAACTATTTTTTTAAAAAAAAAAAAAAAAAGTTTCAATTCTTCAACATCATCTTCAAACACAACTAAAAAAAACAACAAAACAAGAAATTCTTTTCGCAATTTCTTTTGTTTCACTTTCGAAAGTGTATATGAAAAACACTCGATGTGTCTTCAATTCTAAGATTCTTTCACATTGATTCGATACACTTCACAAATCTAATCTTTTTACTATACTCTTTCTAGACGACGAACGAGTAGATGAAATCATTGAAAACATTTCGATTGTTTCCAACTTAACTCTATTGGTTGATAGTTTCATCTAAAATAACGTTGATCATCATCAGCATCAAATAAATCCCTTCTTCTCATTCAATCCTTGAAGCAATCTTGAAGAAGAATTTATCTATCTTCGCTGTTCGCTATGATTAGTGTTTGTGTTTGGTGTGAGGAAAATAGAACAAAGATAATCAATCGTTTTGAATAGATTGAAAAAGAGATTTTAAGATAAAGCTAACAGTTGAGTTGTCAATCAAAGAATTGTCGTTGTTATTTTTTTTCCCTTTGTAACAAAAGTGACAGGTGTGTGTGTGTGTGTGTGAGTGTGTTTGTGTGTGTACGAGGATTCTGACACCTAAATCAATCAAAAACACATCGAAATGAATCAAAAAAACAAAAACGACCGAGATGTTTCAATTGATTGTTTTATACTTGGTTGTATAAGATGTTTGTGGTTCTGCGTTTAGCTTTTTTTTGCGCTTAGAATCTCGACATTCTCTTTGATGAATTCTTAGACTTCATTTAAGAAAAGGAGGAAAGTCTGATTAGACCAAATCTCTCTCTCTCTTTTTTTTGTTTGTGAATAGAATCTAAATCCAAATAAAAAAAAAAAAAAAGTTTTCTATTTCTTTCGATTGAAGCTCTCGATTAAAAATTTAATTTCAAATCAAATATAGAATTTAAATTCTTCAAAATTTGATTTTTTTCTCTCATTAGTTTTTTTTTCTTTGAACAAAAACGGTGAATATATCCCAGACTCTTATTCAAGAAGATAAAGAACAAAAAAAAAATGAAAGAGTTTCTAAGCTAAGAAAATAACGCTATTTCTATTTGAAGATTGTTTTCCAAATGAAATTGCAATAATTCATTCAAAGCATTTAAATTCTTTTGTTATTTATTTGTTTTTTTTTCGTTTTTCTAAATTTATAGCACTAAGAATAGATGAGTTATGACATTGAAATTGTTATTAAATTCTACAAGAAACGCCCACAATTAAAATTACAATTCAAATTCGCTAATTCGATTGTTTTCAATCCTCCTCTCTCTCTCTCTCTCTCTCTCTCTCTCTCTCTCTCTCTCTCTCTCTCGCTCCTCTTTCTGTTGTTTCGTTCATAATAAATCTTTTTTTTTTTTTTTATTTCAATTTAAACAAACGCCTAATGAGAAATGAAATGTTTTTTAGGAAAAAAGATTTTGAATAGAATTTTGAGAAAAAGTAATCTAAAAAAAATTTGAAAAAAAATCCTTTGAAAAATGATTATTTCAATTCTTTGATTGAATTTTATTTTTTCATTACAAACATTCGAAATAAAAACATTAGGATTCGATCGAAGAGAATATATAATCGAAAAATTAGCAATGGTTTAGAAGACAATAATGAGGATTTGAGTTCGATTTTGGTCCTCTCTCTCTCTCTCTCTCTCTCTCTCTCTCTCTCTGTCGGTTGCTGTCCAAAAAAAAAACAAGGACCAAGTTTCAATTTCGAAATCATAAACGGAAACTATCTAACAAAGTGAAGTTTTACGATTAATTTCTCACAGATGTGAATTCTGGTGCATGCAATCGCACTTGTTTCAATGTTTTATGATTGAAAAATCATAAAAGATGATGAGAAACAGAACTATGGAAACAATTGATAATTCTTTACATCTGTAATTGTAACAGTTTCAGTGAGAAAACAATCTTAGCGCTGTTAAAAACACTTACCAAAATGATTAAAATAATAATAATAATAATATTAATACAAAATAGGAACAATTTTTTTTCCGTCAAAATTATAATAAATCTTAATGGGGAAAAAAATATACCATTTTGAAGCGAGATGAATCAATTCAAGCTACGGGCAACGGAATGAAACGAAAGAATAGATTGACGAGGGCCAATTATAAACAATTCTTATAGATTATTAATGATCATTCCAAACCTTCTCAATGGAGTCTCTCTCTAGCTCGAAATTCAATTCAATTACGATGTAAAAGAAGATGTTGAATTCATTCATAGAATTCTTAATTAATCTCTCTCTCTCTCTCTCTCTCTCTCTCTCTCTCTCTCTCTCTCTCTCTCTCTCTCTCTCTCTCTTTCTTCCTGTAGTTTGTCCCGATTTCAAGCTTAGAAAAGAAAAGAGACTGAAAGAATCGATTCTTAGCTCTTACTTTTTTCAGAATTTCTTCATTTCATTATACCTCTGTTGATTACAAGAGAATGTTACTCGAAACTTCATCGAAAAAATAGATATTTTTTTTTCCAAGAAAATCTTTCCTAACTAGCCTAATATTCTCTTAACCCTTTGCTCATTTTCTATTCTTGATTCTCCTCAGAGAATCGATACGATTCTTTCTTCTAATCTCATATTTAGATTCTCCACTATGAATGAGAAAGAATCGACAATCTCATCGACGAAAACTGTAATGTTTTCAGTTATTACTTCTTTTTTTTTCATTTTAATTCTGTTCAGTTTGTTTTCCTCCCTATCTCCAATATTTTTGTTTCAATTTCTAATCAAATTTTTATTTTTTCTCCTATCTAGGTGTTCATCGAAATTGGCAGCCCCGGAAATTCGCAACCATTTGCTTTCATTGTTTTCTACTTCTTCTTTCTTCCGTTTCTTGCTTTCACAATCCTTTGGTTTTATTTCCGCTGAAATCCATTTCCATCAATGTCTAGGCTCAAGATTATGAGCATAAATAAATAATGATGACAACAAAGATGATGTAAGATCTCAATTGTGATCGGTTCATTGTTTTCGAAATCGATCGGATTATTCTGCTCCATTTCGAAGATACACATCCGGTAATACTGCAAGAAAATTCTTCAACGAATTCTAATATTGACAAACAAACAAAAAAAATGATGATGAAAAAGATAAGCCCTAGGGTTCAATTAAAAAATTCATAAAATGAAAATTTCTCTTCTCGTTTGGATTTTTTCTTCTCTGATCTTCAAACAAAAATCGTCTCAATCTTCTTGAATGTTTCTCGATCTTCGAACGCTACTTCTATTTCCTATCACATCATCATCATCATCATCATCATCGTCTATAAATAGTATGACTGAATCTTTATGTTTAGAGAAAAAATCCAAACAGAAATCGCAATAGATCAAATAATAAATCTTAACAAAGAAAGAAAATATGAAGATGATGCTGATGATGATCTTACGAAAACGAACGATAACTAGACGAGATGTTTGCTTGTAGCAAGACCCAATTCAAACGAAATCAAACATCAAAGTTCATCATCATTGTTGAATGAATAATAATTCTTAATGAATCGAATGAATTTCGACGCTCTCTTAATCGTGAAGAAGAGCAACTCAATAATAATAATAAAACTATCAGATAGATATCGGATTTGAATTTTTCTAAAAAACAAAAACAAAAACAAAAATAAAAATAAAATCGAACCAACAAACCAATTCATCGTTCCCTTACGAGAGTGAAAAAAATCATTCAATCGAGCCACCTACGACGATTGCATTGGTCATCAAACCTGAATCAGTTCGAACGAAATTATGGATCATTCGGTCAAAGTGATGCAATCACATCGTAAAGTAGCCTTCTCTAGGCTTCTGAATTCGAAACGTTTCGAGAACGATGAACTCGAACATCTCTATCAACGTTATATCTTCAAACTTCAACAATCATCGATCGTTTCAGCATTGCTGTTGTTGGCATTGCTATCGATCACAATCTCATTGCTACAGCTCTATTTCAAGCGTGATGTTAGCGTACTAGTTTGTTACGCCCTACTACAATGTTTTATTTTTTTGGGACTTTTTTTCGCCTCGTTCCGTATGCAAGATAATCAATTTCTAGCACTTTGCTATGTGATTCTATTGTTTTGTTCAATTTTTTGCTTGATTCTTTCACCGATTGATTTTCGAAATGTTTTGAAATTTTTCCATCTTTCATCAATGTCATCACCATCAGCATCATCATCATCATCATCGACAAGGGTTTCGAATGAACCACAATCCATTCTAGCATCAACGATTGCAACTACGATGATCATAGCACAACATGATCCATACGATCGCTTTCAAGATGATGTTAGTGTGAGAGTTGATGATGATTCCATAGCCCCAGTCGATGGTCTTTGGGCTATTGTTTTCATTATCTTCTTAATCTATACAATGTTACCGATCAAATTGTTTCTCTCATCATCATTCGGTATTCTTATCTCGTTAACACATTTCATCTTGATCACAATGTTTCACATCGATCCTCAAGACCATTCCGTTCGACAATCGTTTGTACGAAAACAAGTAGGTATTCTCATTGAATGGAATCATATTTTGTTTTGATTTTGTGCATAAAAAAAATCGAGAACAAAACTTTGAAGCAAAATTCTGATCTCTTGCTCTTTGAGATCGAATCCGAATGAAATCAATAAAGTTTTCTTTCTCTCCACTTTGCTTCTCGGTCCTCGGTCTGGTCGGTGAAGTCTGGTTCGAGAACTTTTCTCTTTTTGATTTTGATCTTCCGTTTTTTCTTGTTTTCTTAGTATTCCAGCAATTGATAGAATAGTATAGATTTTGGAAGATTATAAATTTTTCAGGACATTCTCCTCAGTGAGCAGAGATTGGGGGAAAATAAAATCAAAAATCGAAAAGCTTACAAAGTTTTAGAGAAAACAAGTTTGGTAACAAGATTAAGTGGAAGAATTCTTCAAAATCTAATCCTAGACATTCGATGATATATTGGAATAAAAATCAAGATTGATAGAATAATCGATCGGAAATAATCGAGTAAGATCGATTCGTCATTATTCTCGAATACTTTTGTTGGAATCATAATCGAAACGTCGAAAGCGTCTTGATATTATTTTTCAAATCGCAAATTCAATTTCAAAGTTCATTCGATTTGTAATGCATATTATTTTTTTATGAATTCTTTCTAAAAATAGATCATCGCAAACGTTTTGATATTAGCTGCAGTCAATCTGATCGGCTTGTTCACCAGTAATCTAATGGAACGTGCCGGAAGAAAAGTGTTTTTGGACACTCGAAACTGTATCAATGCACGATTAGAGATGGAGGATGAGAATGAAAAATTGGAACGATTATTGCTGAGCGTTCTTCCGCAGCACGTTGCTATGGAAATGAAAGCTGATATATTATCGCCTCGCGAGCTCGGCCAATTTCATAAGATTTACATTCAAAAACATGAAGATGTTAGCATCGTTTTCGCCGATATCGTTGGATTCACTGTTCTCGCATCACAATGCACCGCACAAGAATTAGTTCGATTGCTCAACGAACTATTCGGCCGATTCGATCAGCTAGCGAACGATAATCATTGTTTGAGAATCAAAATTCTTGGTGATTGCTATTACTGTGTCAGTGGGCTACCGGAGCCTAGATCGGATCACGCTAAATGTGCAGTCGAAATGGGTCTCGACATGATCGATACGATTGCATCGGTTGTGGAGGCGACCGATGTCGATCTAAATATGCGTGTTGGTATCCATAGCGGCCGGGTACTTTGCGGCGTTCTAGGTCTCCGTAAATGGCAATATGATGTTTGGAGCAATGATGTCACACTGGGTTAGTAGGAAAATTTTCTCGATATTTTCTTTACCTACACTCAAGCCACTATACACTCGAAAAACATCGGCAAACTTTTTAAATCGAATATGTGATCAATTAGTTTGATGATGATGGTGATGATGGTCCTTGTTCATTTCTTGATGATAATTTGGATTGTATTTCTCTCTATCTATCTCTCTCTCTCTCCCTACATTATCGGATTTCGTTGCATGTAACGATATGTAATTAACAATAATTGCTCACTCCTATCTGATGATTTTTTTTGTTGTTGTTCGTTCTTGTTTTTAATTTGATTCTTGTGATTTAGTTGTCGTTTTTGTAGTCCAACACGAAATTTCTCTATCAATTCTCTTGATCTCATTTCCTCTAATTATTGCAAATTTGATATTAATCGCGGTAAAAAATAATTCTTCTCATTCATATTCTATCTTTTTCCATTGCTATTTTTGTCTCTGTTTCCAATGGATTCCGTTCGCTGTCTTTGTATCGCTAACATCTCGAACCGATTGAATTTGAATGACAATAATACTGAAATCAAAGCGAATCAAATGGAAACTGGGGGTGTTGCTGGACGTGTTCATATCACTAAGAGCACACTTGATTGTCTTCATGGAGAATACGAGGTTGAAGATGGTAATGGTGCCGAACGTAACTCCTATCTTCGAGAGAAAAATGTCAAAACCTATTTGATTATACCTCAAGGTCAACGAAGAAAAGTTAGTACCTTAGTTCTAAAAAAATTGTGGTTCTAATAATTTTAGCTAAACATTTCTATTTTAAAAATTATTTCAGAAAAAAAAATGATCTAGAGTGATTACTAGGCCATTTATTGATGCAAACAAATTGAATTTTTTTTTCGCTGCTCTTTTGTTTTTTGGATCAGTTTTGAATACCGAGAATTCCATTCATTGTTTAGCCAGTCAAAAGAGGTTCAGAAGAAATTCTTTTGAATATCGAAGAGTTCGAGAACAATGAGAGACTTGAAAATATTAGCTTAACCATTGCGAAAAAATTGTTTCAAATATATTTGATGAGATAGTAAGAGTAGTAATATAAGATCTAGTAGACAATAGCTAGAAACGAAAAAGATTGAAAGAATGAATTCTTTGTTCCTGCAATTAATTACAAAATATGCCAACATAAAATTGACAACCCACATTCTTGAGGCCTGCATCCTAGAAAATCAATGCAATTCTAATTCTCAAAGTATGTTGATGATGCTTCAAGGGTGTTTTTTTTCCTTATTAAGATGAGGATCCTAACCCAGGACTTGAAACCAAATTATGAAGCTATAGCAGAGAGAAAAGTGATTGTATCAGTTTGACATCGAAAGAGTTAGTCGCAATAATTTGGGAAAAGATTTCATTTTCTCTGAATCTTGAATCAAACGATACTTTGAATGCCAATCTATCCCATCTGCCTTAAAGCTGCTATTGTAAACATTGTTTCAATCGAAATCTGGTCCTAGTATTGTTGACATTGATGATGTGTTTTCAAAGGATTCGATTGTAATGTTGGTCATGGTTTCTTTCTAAGCTTTATCTCTTCGATTTATAATTGAAAATATTCATTTTGTATATCTCGATGATCAAATTAGATAATAGCTATTTTTTCCTCCCGATTTTGTCTCTTTTTTGGATGATAGCATTTCCTTTTCAATACGTTACATGTACGTCATTTGGCCGGATCCAAACGCAAACTTTCGTTCAAGAACGTTTCAAATGTTGTCATACAGCTATTGCATTCGATTAAATATTCCATCGATGTACCGTTCGCCAATATGGCTATGCTTGGCAATGGTTCTGCATCTGTTTCATCTGGACCGCAACGTTGCACGTTGGGTACAGCAGCGACGTCAACACCGACCAGTGCGATGCTAAACAATCCATTATCTCTTTCGAAAGCGTTCGGTGGTGATAGTTCGGAGATTACATTCAATAAAAAGGTTTTTTATCTCTCGAAGAATATTGAAAAGTTTCTCATTGATTAAATTCGCATTTTTTTCACATTTCCTAATTGTTTGATGCGACATAAACTTGTCATAAAGTTTCATGGAACAGCTTCGAATGATAATAAATTTCGTAAACCATTCAAAAAACGGCATTCGATTGTCTATCATCAAGGAACAAACCGAATCAATAAATATCTTTCGCAAGCGATCGAAGCAAGATCAGTGGATCAAGAGAAATCCACTCATGTCAATCTGATAACTCTTTGTTTCAAAGACCGAGCGAAAGAGCGACAATATGGTGATGAGAAAGATCGTGGCTATCTAGCTGCAATGATCTGTTCGCTAATTTTGTTGTGTTTGTTGACATCACTTCAATTTGTGATTCTTTCCAAGTTAGTTTTGTGTCGATTACAAATTAATTATCAATTTCAAATGATTTTGTTCACCTAGAACATTAATGATGGAGATCTTATTTGTGATCACCTTTGTTTGGATTTCAATCTTAATAATCTTAATTATGACCGCTAGATTAGAGGTTTGTTTTCGGTAAAGTTTTTGCATCATTGAATTTTCATTCTTTATTCTCGTCCATGCCTAATATCCCAGTTTATTGAATGGGACATATCAAAGCATTCATTGATTCGATTGGCTACAATCATCTTCACCATCGTACTGATCTATGCCATTGCTCAAATCAATGTGGTAAGTCTTGAAGCTTAGAAAATCTTAAAAATCTCAAAATATTAATCACGATATTCTTACCATCCCTGCCCAAATGATCAGTTTACTTGTTTAAGTGATATGCCTTGTGATCGAAACAATCATACCCTCTTGTTAATTGATCCAGAAAGCTCATTGGCGAGAGAGAAAAAGCCGTTCCGAAATCTGGACAAAGAAATCGTATCGGCTCGTCATTGTCCGTTTCCTCAATACATCATCATAAGCTGTATTGTCTCGTTCTTCTCTCCTATCATCTTTCTTCGTTTACAAATGCTTTTGAAAGCTGCCTTATTGATACCGATGGCTACGATCTACATCTTTTTGATTGAATATACACATTTTCCATTGTTTAGCTGTGTACACGAGTGAGTATCATCAATAACATAATCGAAATTCTTTAATTGCTATTCTGTACGAGGTTTATTCTGTTTATTTATTTATTTATTTTTTTTTTTTTTGAATAGCTAAAGGTCATTTCGATGACAAAAGATTTATATTATTTCATCAATAATATTGATTTTATGTTTTCTCTCTCTCTCTCTCTCTCTGTCTCGTTTCATCACTAATCTTGCAATAGATATGATGTGCCATTGTTCGTGATCGGTCCATTAATCATTGCACATTTCGTTTTGGCGATCTTGCTACACGGGCGTCAAGTTGAATGGACCGCTCGATTAGATTTTCTTTGGAATTCGCAAGCGAACGATGAGAAAACTGAGATGCATGAACTACAGAATAGTAATCGAAGAATTCTATTCAATTTGTTACCATCGCATGTAGCGACACATTTTCTCGATAATCAATTCCGTAACAACATGGTATGAAAACGAAAAAAAAAAATATTTCCCCTTCCTCTCAATCCTCTCGATGAGTTGATGGTCTTTTTTTTTTTTTTTTTTGATCTCTCCGTTATCATCGTCGCCATTATCATCTTCAATTGGAAACATTAGAATTGGATAGATTTGCTTTCGATTCAATTCGATTCGATATACCTTTAGGTCTCTATGAATCCTATTCCATTCAATTTTTTCATTCTGCGGTTTTAGATTGGAAATTTTTTTCAAAGATCACTAGGCATAATGATTTGATTATTTTTTTTTTTAAAATATTTTTCACCATCATTAATTTTTTTTTCGTCTCTCTCTCTCTCTCTCTCTGGCTCTCTTGAATACCGTTTATTCTAGGATTCGATCATTGAAATCGATGCTTCAGGGTTCTACAGACGGAAAAAAAGTTTTCTTCTGCATTTCAGTTTGAGAAAGTTTTATTGTATTTTTTGAATTTTTCAATACCAAATCTTTATGATGGTTTTGTTGATCATGTTTCCGATGATTATGATGGTGATGATGATATCAAAGCATTCTATTTGGTTATTTTTCCAATATCTTTTATTATTATTATTATTATTCTCAATATTATTATCATTCATTTATTGGAGAATTCCATTTGCTAAATTTTCTTTCCATTTGAACTCCTCTTTCTTCCTCTCTATCTATCTCTTCTTCTTACTTTGAATCTATTCATCTTAGGATCTCTATCATCAATCATATGCAAAAGTTGGTGTCTGTTTTGCATCCATTACGAATTTCATGGAATTCTATGTGGAACTTGATGGCAACAATCAAGGTGTCGAATGTCTTCGTCTTTTGAACGAAATCATTGCCGATTTCGATGAGGTAATTCGGAGAACGATTTCATAAGAAATCTTATCGAATTTATAAATTTTAATCCCAATTTTCTGCTTCATTTTATGTCGATTGGATATTTTTTCCAATTTTTTATTCGGATTCGAAATTTTAAATGATTATCGTAGCTCTTGGATCATGAAAAATACAAACCAATCGATAAAATCAAAACAGTTGGCAGTTGTTATATGGCCGCTATCGGTTTAATACCACAATATCGGATACCAGAAACCGATTTGATCTATGCCGCCGAAAATATGGCTTGTTTAGTTGATGTCGTTTTCGATATGAAAGAACGTCTGGCGGAAATCAATGATAATTCTTATAATAATTTTATGCTCAGAGTTGGTTTGAATATTGGCCCAGTTGTTGCCGGTGTCATCGGTGCTCGCAAACCTCAATACGATATCTGGGGTAACACTGTGAATGTTGCATCAAGAATGGATTCCACTGGGCTTCCTAATCATATCCAATGTACCGAAGAAGTTTATCAATTGTTAAAGGTAAAGATCGATTTTGTTTGCTTTTCAATTACTGATTGATGGATTGATCCATTTCATTTTGTTTCGCCAACAAAAGAATTATCCCTATGAATTCAAATGTCGAGGAACGGTGAATGTGAAAGGAAAGGGAGAAATGACAACATATTTTCTATTGAATAAAAAATTCGATTCAAAACCAATGAAATTAATACGCCCATCAAGTTTGATAGAATCGAATCGATCGAAAATGAATACGAAATCATTGATGGATGAGTCTCAACAACACAAACGACAATCAAATTCGAATCAATCGAATATTTTTCTAGATCTAGGAGAAGAGAATCATCATCAATCAAAGCAATCAAATGATTCGCAATCAAACAATAGCCGTAAGAATTTGTTCAATCAGATTCTATTCTCTCGAGCGCTGTTCTCAAAAACATCTTCATCATCGCAATCACAACAAAAACGACAGCAACAATCTCAAGAAATTAGTCTAGGTTCAATCGAACCGAATGACAGCAATCATAATCAAGTGAAGCAATCTCTTCTTTTGGAGAATCTAAACGAACCGTATGGATCTCATCATGAAAGTTATCATGAACCGAAGCCGATAATTTTGGGCAAATCATTGGAAAAATATCGTTTGATGAGAAAAATTTATGATCAAAATTCCTTGGAACGCGATTACAAAACGAACGGTTGCGAGAATAGAGATCCAAACGATATTGTCAAAGCATTGACGGATGACTGCTGCCCTAAAGATATCGATCAAGAGCAACCGTATATTGATTTCAAACGATCCAATCCAACACAGTCATCGGCTGCCTTACTTTCACGTTTCTCTTTGTTGAATCAACCGATCATCGAGATGAATGATGATGAATTGATTTTTGCCTCACAATCATCGAAATCGAACGGATTGAGAACTCTAAACGATCTAAGCGAAATTGA
This sequence comes from Sarcoptes scabiei, assembly GCA_020844145.1. Classification (NCBI taxonomy): domain Eukaryota; kingdom Metazoa; phylum Arthropoda; class Arachnida; order Sarcoptiformes; family Sarcoptidae; genus Sarcoptes; species Sarcoptes scabiei. Next base: position 2,845,451 of record CP080490.1, on the reverse strand, counting down.
TAGATTCGATTCTATTTTCGATCCTAGTTCGCTTGGTGATGTCAAAACAACAGCTATCTACGAACAAGAACAAAAATCAAACAATCATTTTCGATATGGAACCGGAAACCCTACTCGATTGACATCATTCTCGCCTACTATGTCTCGTTATACAGCGATATCCAATGCTGATACTACACGGGCTACGATACAATCAGAAGAAAGCTTAGATAAGTTTCTTGATCCTATTGATGATGATGAACATCATATGGAAGAAAATCGAATGGTTTCGAAACATAACAACTATAGATTAAAATGGAATAAAGATCTCGCTCATCAATACCGTGAAAATGATTCGCATCAAATCAATTTTGAATCATTTTCAATCTACAATATCTCTCCGAATAGTGATGATGATGATGATGATGTAGATCGTGCTGATAGATGTTCGACGAATTCTTCCGAACAAAGCTGCCAATATGGACAAATAATCAAACAAAATTATGCTAAAGAATTTATTGAACAAGAGCTTTCGCGTATCGATCATCGTCGACGATACCAACAACGGCAGCAAAAGCAGCAACAAAAATTGAATCGGAAAAAACGATACGATACCAGAGATATGATATTGCCTAAAGATGATTATTATGTCCATCAAATGAGAAATGATTTCGATCATCAAATCGAATCATACCATCCATCACAATTCCCTAATCGCTCAAAACGTTTCAACACTAGCAACTTACGGGACTGTACTAAAGGAGTGTTGAATCGAAAAAATCGTTTCTCGATCGATCAACATCATCAGCAACATCAAATGCGACCACATCAGCTCAATCATCAGCATAGTTATGAGCCTCGAGCGTTGATGGAACGACAACAACGTCATTATCAAGCACATAACTCTCCATTGATTGTGCATCGTTTCTATCATATTGATGAAGAAATTAAACCGTCAAAAGCGCTACCTAAAACATCATCGATCTCTTTGCATCAAAATCTACAACGACAAAAATTGATCGAAATCGAGAACCGCTTTTCACCGAGAATTTCTCAACGATCGACAAAGAATCCTCATCGTTCCGAGCCAACAGCGCGTAGCATCCAAACTACGAGAGACCAAAACTATTTCCTCGATACTGATGATTCTGCTTCGACAAGTCACGATGATGAAGATGAAGATGAAGATGATTTGAATTCAGTCGCTGCCGCAATCATAAGTGGACGAAGATCTAGCTCTAATAGCTGTCCTCATCGTCAACGCCGTAGGTTTCGTTCGTTCCATCCTAATAGAATTGATGAAAATTTATACAGAATTGAAAATGTTTCATTAAAAAATCCAATCGATCGATCTTGGTCAATTAAATCGGAACACAAAGTGTCTCAGCTATCTTCACAACAACCGAAATTTCCTTGTAATGTAGTATTGACACATCAATACGGTAGAATTCGAAGAAAATCTCAAAAAAATGCAGCTGTAGGGCAAAATCTTGCTCCTATCGAGAACGGATCTTCATCATTGAAAGATGGTAATAACAATAATGATTGCGATCAAAACATATCGGAATTCAATCACAACGATGATGATGATCAACGATGTGAGAAGAAAAATTCCATTGTCATCGAGAACACCATCATTGATGGTGAAGCTATTATTGCAGATAATAAGGATGAAATCGAACAAATAGACCGAACCGAAATCGATCGAAATCTCGAACAAAGGAAGCAATCATTATCCATCAACACCATCGATGCGAGATTGTCTAGAGATTCAAATGGTTTCAGAATCGATAAGAACAATGATCGGATAGTGTTGAATGATCATCATTGCCAAAAGCAGCAACGAACAGCGATGAGAGACGAAGTACCATCAGTATTGATGGATCTAGATGAAAATGCGAATCTAACCTCATGCTCTAGTTTGGTTGATGAACACAAACAAAACGATGACGATGCTGATGATCATTCCAATCAGCATAAAATAAAGTTCCATTCGAATAAACATCTAGATCATCATCATCAAATTAAATTTGCTTCGATTGAAGAAGATGATCATAATGAAACAAATGAGAACAATAGAATTCGATATGCAAATGATCATCAACAAAGCTCATATCTAGCTCAATCACCTATGGATGAAAAATTAAATAATTTCAATCTTGCATTTGTTTCGAGTCGAAAAAATATCGATGATGAAATTCACAATGATACAAGTGAATTGGATTCGATGCTAAGCGAATTTCCAGATAATCGTCTTGAAGATTTACGCGAAGATTTTCTTCATCATCATTCACATCGATCCGAAACGAAAAGATCGATTTTGATGGTTGCTGATGATGATCATCTTAACCGTAACGAGAGATCAAAATTTAATGATGGAGATGTTGAAGACGATGATGATGAAATCGTAGAAAGTGTTCTTTCGAAATCCTCAAGCATTCAAGAACGTATCGATTACAGTGCCAGTGAATTTGTTTGTGATGATGATGATGATGATGATGATATATCTTCATTTCGATTAGAAAATGATCATCATCAAAATCTAGACCATCAATTAGATTTAAAATCATTGAGTAGACAATCATCATCTTCATCTTCATCTTCATCATCGCAACCATCATCTGATTCGAAATTATTGATTACCGATCTAGATGTTGATCAGCATTTTCATCTATCGAAACGGGACTCATTTGATCAATCAAATCGATTAATTAAACGATCACAGCAATTGATTTCATCGACACACTTTCTAAAATCATTCGATGCTAATATGAATATAGGCTCTAGTGGTGTCGAAGGTGGTGTTGGTGGTGGTTGTAGATCACCAACCCATCATCAAGAGATGATCTTGGCCAACAATGAACAAGATAGAAGTAACAATAACGAAATGCATATCTAAACGAATGCCTAGAACAGTATTGAAACCGAAGAAAAAAAATGATGGGCAATAATCGATTGAAGTGTAATTGCGATAAAATTAAAAATGTGATCTTACCTTGAAACAATGATGCTCAATTTTCAAGAAAAAACTGATGATTTGTTTCAATCTGAACTTTTGATATAAAATTATTGGATGAATTTCAAACAAAATTTTTAAATCTTAATTAAAAAATATCGAGATATATTTTACAACGCAACAATTTGACAACAACAATAAACAAATAGAAATAAGTAACGATAGAAAAAAGACAATAAAAAAAAAGATTAATTGCAAAAAAAAAAAATTATCCATTCAAAACATTTTATTTAAAGCTCTTGGATTGAGTTTGATTCAATTCAATAGACCTGCCGCGATCAGGCTTAATTAAAGAATTCGAGATCTCACAGGTAAAAGAGAGGAAGCTATGGATTGATCCAATCATTGAAACTCAAAATCAATCGAAGAGTGTGTTGAATTCGAGGAGAAGAAATTCAATCACTTGCGATTGTTGTACCTGTAGCATCATATCGAAAACTAAATTATTCAAATCATTCATTTTACGGATCAATGTTGGACCAAAGACGATCGCTAAATTTTGAATATGCATACGATTTTGTTTGCTATAGCCAGTGACCCTATTGTAAGGAATTAAGGGATAAGAATTAATTCGATTCAATTGGAATGGGAAAATGAAATTCGAGAGCAAACCTGAGAAGATGTTGTAGAACAAAACGTAACGTATGATAATTAGGTTTCGGTAACTCTTTGATTAAAGAACGAAATGAATCACGTTTTATCTCACGATTCTCGATATCTTCGGCGGCAAAGAAAAAAAAGGATCAGAGACAAACAATGAAAGAAAAAGACATTAGGAATGTCGGAATGAAAATCAAAATTATCACAATAACAAGTTGAAGATTAAATCATTAAGGCGTTACGATTCTCATCGGATCAGGTCCGAGATTTGAGATTACAGCAAAACAATCCAATTCAAAAAAAAAAACAAAAACTCTCTATACTCTCGCTCTCATACTCACCGATAAGTTTGATGAGATTCTCGAAACGATCGAATGGAAACAATGGTTCTTTAAGATCACGAAAAAACATCTTCAACAAACCGGTTAGAACATGAACATCGGGTTCTTTTTGAATCCCATGATAGTTATCTTGGTTGATTTCGAAACGCAAACGTTGCACTGTGGCGAGATTACCGCAAGCACGATAGATACCATCGGCAGTGATATCATTCTTCTCGATCGCATCGATACATTCCGTAACCAGGCGAGGAACCAAGGTATTCTCTCTCGAACAGATCCGTTCCAATGTGCAACCGAAAACGTTCTCGTCTTTTAGGATTCCTTTCTCTCGTAAACTTTCCGCTGGGGGTCTTTTTTTCAAAAAATTCAACAATCTTTCGCGAATTTTTTTTCTCTTCTCGATGATCACCACACCAGTGGTGGTCGGCGTTGTTTTCTGAGCCAACAGTGAGGGGCGGTGGTTTAGTTGTTGAGAAAATTTTGTATACCCACCGATCGTATTCGATCCACTTTGATTGAGTGCATAATGATGATTTGGATTCAAGCTAAGATTATGCTCATCTGGACATGAATTGATCGGAAAGCTTGAATCTGCTCCAATTGGTCGGTCTAAATTAGAGGCCGAATCGAACAGAGAGAAAGAGATGGAATTAACAATAATAATGAGATAATTTTTCTCAAAAGAGAAAAAGATCAAAACAAGAGAAATAGTAATCTAGTTCAAGATTATAGGATTTCCAGAAGCCAAATGATCCTTCTCGAATTGAAAGCAGATGATGATGATCATCGTTGTCGTCTTCATCATCATTGATGATCATCCGATCTAATTGAGGGCATTGAGAACTGCAACTTACATTTAGTTGAACGTGATCTTCGAAGCTTGAAATGATTGCCATTGCCGTAGATATCCACATCGATATCGGGAATGTTTTCGATTGGTGTCTTTTTATTTTTATTTTTTTTTCCATTCCATAATTATCGTAAATCAAACCATCGAAATGATGATGATGAAGATGATGAAAGATAATTTGAGATTTTAAAATCGATAGAAGAAAAAAAACCAAAAATAGAGAGAAGATTAATAGCAGATTATCGCTTGAGTCATTTGAACGCGAGGTTTGAGAGGAAAAAATCAGTAATCTCTTAATTCCCTCATCTTAACCCTTCTCATTCAAATATTTTGGGATCGAACTTCGAAAAAGAAGTTTGATAAAGTTTACACAAATACGAACCAATTTTCTTATACAATCACCGATGCTTTTGATCCATTTGATACTTTTATCACGATCATCATCTTGTAGTAAGGTTTGATTTTGAAATGTGAGGATCTTGAAACAATTTTTACGGCTCGATTCGTAACCACAACACCAATCGACTTTGGCATTGAGAAGACCGATAATGAAATCGGATTTTTGTGGCTAAGATTGTAGCAGAACAATCAGCAATAACGAGAATGAGATGAATAGAGATCAAGAGATTAGTATTGGATAAAACTTGGAAGGTTAATGATATAAAAAGGTATGGAAGATAGTTTTCGAAATATCGATTTTGTTACACTGAAACGAGGTGAATTAAAGCAAAGTTGCATATTTACCGAGAGCATATTTTTATGATCTTTGAAAAAATAGAGATAATGTTCGGTTAGCACCAGATATGAACTTGACCAATGTTTTCGTTTGTTTTTGCCGGAAATCAAAACTCTAGCCTGTGAAAGTGTATCGTGGAGAACGATCTGATCAGAGAGAGAGAGAGAGAGAGAGAGAGAGAGAGAGACACCGAAATTAGTCCAAAAATTTATGTATATCAAATCGTTTCAGTGATACTAACATCACTAGAATCAAGCTTATTTGGTGGCGGTGGAATGAATTTTTTATATTCTTGAAATGGTCTCGAATGTTTGAATCCACCTTTCAATTGGATATCTATTTTGGTGGCGAAATTTGAAGAAAGAAAAAAGGGAGAGTTATTTCTAAAGTTGAATTTGCAATCTTGGGAGAGGTAAAATTTTTTTGGTGATAAAATTTGCAAATTTAAAAAAAAAAATTCTTCGAAATCTGTGGCAATCGACAAACCTTGATAAGGATCGGTGATCGAGAATGAATTGGATTTAAGATTACGTTCAATCGATGTGATCTTCTGTGGAGGTCTCAATCGATGCTGCTGCTGTTGCTGTTGTGGTTGTTGTTGATGCGATTCAACCCTAAGATTAGGATCATTAGACCGATCATTTTGGTCTGTGGCTAAATTTAAACACAAACACCACACGAAATGTGAAGATGTAGGATGGAGGAGAAGAGAGCGAGAAAATAAACGAATGATAGCAAAAAAAAATTTGTAAAATTATAATAAAATTGAGAAAGTGAGGATTAAATTTTTTTTTATTCAAATTTAATCCTTAAAAAGATCAATTAAAGTATGGAAAGATGGTTTTAATTACTTTTTTTTGGATTCTCCTCCGAGAGCGAATTCTGTTCCAGGTAGATCGAGATATGTAGATCACGAACGAGGAGATTTAATTAGAATTTTAGAATTTAAAGTATTTTTTTTTTTTTTCGAAATCAACGAAATCAGTAATCGCTAAAATTAGCTTGCTCGGTGACTTACCTTAGTTTGGCCTGAATACGATGAAACCGTAGGTATCTCTGTGGATTGAGATAATGATGGGCTCGTTGTTGGTGTTGCCGAGATATGGGAAGAAGGATTTTCGTAGAAATAGATCCTACCATCATCATCTCTGGTACAAAACCACTGTGTTGGAGATCCATCGAAAATAGAGAGAAGAGAGAAACAAAGTTTTCGATTAAAGAAAGAGACAAAGCAAAGATTGTCGACTGAAATCATCACACAAGATCATCAAGAAAGAAGCGAATTCGTATCAAAACAAATTCACATATCAGACGATCAAGCAGATCAAAGAGATTTACAAAAATTATTATTTTCGATCGAATTCCAGATTTGATTCGTTTTGAGAGACGGAGAAATCCCATAACTTCAAATAACACAACGATCATCACCTTTTCAATCTCTTCAGTGGAGAAGAGATGTTCGTTTTCGGCCAAGATTGGCGATAGTTTATAGTTTCTAATTATCACATCACAATCCAAATCATCACCATTCTCATCATCGAAATTGTTTGGTAGAAAATTTTCCAACGATATCATTCGATCGGATAAATCCGATAGAGATAATGAAATATTTTTTGTTAATAATCGAGGATAATCATTGCGATGCTGTTTTTCTTCTTCTCCATTTTCGCCATCATTGAGATTCGAACATCGCAGTTTCGACAACCGCAATATTGATGATAATCTAGCAGATTCCATTTTTGTTATTATTATATTTTTTTTCTAATTAAAATTAGTTTCTTCTCTCTCTCTCGCTATTCTCGAATTAATTAATCAAATCGTAAAGTTTTGATTGTACTTTTCTAGAAGATCTGTTTGCGATCTGTGCGGTTGAAACAATTAGATCATCTAGATTCTAGATGTAATCATCTGGAAACCCAAATCAAAAACACTTTACACTTTTCATCAAGATTTTTTTCCTCTCAATCTCTCTCGCTAGCACTCTTTAGCTTTGTGATATTATTAATAATGAATAATAACCCTAGTAATTGTTTCCGGTTCGAAGGGCGAGGATCTGATTGCTGTGTTATGTGAAGGCATATCAACTTTGCATAGTTGAGGAAAAGTGAATGAGAAAAATAAAGTGGGGAAATCGTTTCACTTGATTTGATAAAAAAAAATAATCAACCGAATTAGTTTCTACTATCTTCTAGAATGAAATGTTTCAAAGTTAGGTGAGGATGATTGGTGCTCTTCGATGAGGATCGATCGAATCTTATCCTCCCCGGATATCGGATAATTGCTGCCTGTCTCTTTTCAAATCGTTCGAGGGAAATACGTTTTTCAATCGCTACCGAAATCTTCAAAAACTATTAATCTTTTAGCTTTCAAATCAAATGCAATCTAAGATGATACAAAAAGAAAATAAATGCAAAAAAACTCACTTGTTTCGATGAATGAAAGATTATCTTATTGGTTCCAGGATCACAAAATTGTTTCCAATCTTTTGGAGGACATTGCTCAAGAAGCTTTCGAATGATCATCATTGGAGAGAGATCTTCACAATCCTCAATCGTATTCACAATCGTCGCTGCTGTTGTTGGTGATGAGGACGTTGTAGCTTCTCTGCGATCGATTCGATTCCGATCACAATCATTTATTGAGGATCGATATTCGCTTGCTCCAATCACTTGATCAGTTTCCGATCGTTCGAATGGCTCTTGAAGAAAAAAACGATGACGATGATTACGATGAGGATCTTTCTCGATCGAAACTAATTTTCGATGTTTCGAACGATTTTTGAAAAAACTTGAATGTTTTCTAACTTTCGAGGATCTATCTCGATGATCTACACAATTTTCATCATCCCCATCCGCATCATCATTATCATCATCCTTTTCGTTGAGATTTTTCACAATCTTTTTTACTTTATTGTTGCTATTATTGAGTAATAATTCACTATCACTTTCATAATGTTTTGGTTGCATCATAGCCACCGTCGATGATGACGATAATAGCAATGATGATGATGGTGGTGGTGGTGATGATGTTGTTGTTGCTGTTGCTATCGTTGTTAATGGTTGCAGTCTTGATGATTGTCTTGTGGTTTGTTGTGATTGTCGCAAATCATCAACATTATGATTTCGATGATCGTGATCAGATTGATCATCATCGATCGAATACTTTCGGTAGGATTGCTGATGCTGCTGATGATATTGTTGTTGCTGTTGTTGTGACGGAAGATGATTTTTTCCGTTCTGATCGTTTCTATTAATCGATTGAACAGCTTCGCTAATATCATTCGCATCGATTCTAGTCGTACGTCTTGGTGGCTTCCATGAGCTCATCTTTGTCGATAAATTATAGTAGAAAAGTCTTCCATTCATATCGAAATATTCGTACCAATGATCGAAGATCCAACGCTTCAAACGAACATTTTTGCCTGTGATCGGTGGCGGTTGAGATTTTTTCAAATAAATCTCTTTATCTAGTAGAAGATCATCATCGAAATCATCATCATCATCGTTATCACCACCATCAATATTATCATCACGATCATTTTCTTGATAATTATCGCCATCTTCTTCGTTGTAATCAATCGGTGTTGTTGAAACTCTTAAGGCTGTTGCTACCGGTGTAGCTGTTCCAGAAATTTTCGGCATAAAATTCTCATAGACCGGAATCGAACGAGACTTTCTCGGCGCAACATTCGGTTTCAATTGTTGTTGTTCTAAATTAAAAGTGATATCAACGTTGTTGCCAACATCATCACTAGCTTCATCATCGATGCTATAGTTTTGATTACAATTGTTTCTGTAATTCATTGAATCACTCTTCTTCTCTTCGTCTCTAGAGTTATTGTCATAAACCTCATCATCATCATCATCTTCAACAATGGCAATGGAATTTTCTCGGTTTTGATTGTCATCAACACTTTTTAGATTATTATTCTTATTCTCGCATTCTTTCTGTTTCGTATTCATTTCAATAGTATCTTTTGGCAATAATTTTTTCTCAATCAAATCGAATGAATCATGACTAGAAGAAGAGGAAGAGGTGGAAGAGCATTCATCATCAAAAATTTCTTCCGATTCTTCCGATGAAAGTAAACTAGAAGATGCTGATGTGGTTAAAGATGATGAGGGCGTTTTCGTTGTCGGTGTGGTCGGCGATGATGATGATGCCGATAGTGGAGCTATCGCCGAATCGTTCGATAGCGATGATGATTCTCTGTCAACCACAATGGATTTCACAATCGATACCGATGCATTCCGTTCTAGATCGTATGGATGTTGGAATGAAATCATTTTCGTTTCAAAACTTGTCGATCAGACAGATGCAGATGTGAAACTAACGAAAGAGTTCTGGACCAATGGTTGACGAAAAAGATGCTAAACAAGAGAAAAAGATATCTTTTCTTTGATCTTTTTAGCTACCGGAATCGATTAGTGTGTGTGTTTAGTTGATCAAACTGTTTTGATATGAACTAGACGAGTTGAATGAGAGGACGAGGACAAAGGAGAACAAAATTTTTTTTAAGTTCGAGACGACAACAATAATCGACGACTATTTCTTGGAACAATCTAGTTATTATTGATTGCTAACGAAACATCATCGACATCATCACAAATTATTTGTTAATTATTATCTCGTTTTCATGCAAGCAAGATACATAGATCGAAGTGGGGAGAGAGATAGAGAGACGAGAGAACAAAAATCATTTCCTTGAGAATGATCACTGAAGCTCATCACGATCATAATGGCGACGATCACTTTGAAGAAGATGGAATAGATTTTGAATGGTATTTTTTTCAAATCTTGTTTGGTTGTTTTGCAAAGCAAACATAACTAGAGCTGGCTAATCCATCTCTCTTTCTTTTTCGCTCTCTCTCTCTCTCTCTCTCTCCCTTGCAATGACGGACGGATCGCTAATGAATTTTTCTCATTTTATTTGTTTGGTTCTAACGGAGAGATATTTTTTGTTTGGTAGAAAAAATTTTTTTCACACACGATTTGAAAACAATCCTTTCGTTTGTTTCAGTTTCATTATTCGATCAATTAAATTGAACATTGGAACCAAAGATGTCTGTTTTGTTAGATTTGTGTGTGTGTGTGTGTGTGTGTCTGTTTACTATAGAATGTAGGTGTATATTGAAACATTGATAGTCTCAAAACTTCAAATTCACAGATGTTCGTTCAGTCCCGATAATAACAACCATATTGTACTCGGTGATGATTATCTAATGATGCGATGAGAAAGATGAGCGCATTCAGTGACAAGACAAGAACTGATTGGGATTTAAAATAAACACACTTGTTTTTTTCCTTCTTCTTCTTTCTTTCTTTCTTTCATCTCAAACATTCGCATTCGTTCGAGCAGTTTGAGATTGGCGATCACGAGGGCCTAGAGGTAAACTTTTTCTATCTTACTTTTGCTAATTTTTCATCGATTTCATCACTAAAGATGGTGCAATGAGGATTGTAGATCGAGGAGAGAGAGACAGAGAGAGATATTTCGTATGAGATTTCCGATCTCTTTTCTGGTTCCTTGTCTGAAAATTTGTCATCAAAATCATCGTTTGATTTCATCACTTTGGTATATATCATCATTGTTGTTGGTGGAGGTTTATTTTTAGAGTGAAAATATTTTATAAAATTTTAAAACAAAAAATTGAATTAAATCTCACATCTTTGTCATCACACAGTTCACATCGAATGAAGAACGAAGAAGAAGATTTTGAAAAAAAAAGAAAAAGAATAGAAGCAAAAGAGAGAATTCAAAGTCTATTCTTGTCTTGTCACTTCGAGTGGAGAAGAATTTGAGAAATAAAATTTAGAGCATCGAACTTTCTGGGCGAAGAAATCGGTCTGGGTGAAAAGAAATTCGATTCGATTTTCTCATTTTATATCCGATTCTAATAAAGCTAAATTCTTCTTCAAATTTGAGTAAAATTCGAGTCTAAATTTCAAACAATAATTTAGATCGTAAATGAATGTAGAAACAATTTTGGGAGATTTTTTTTTCTCACTTCTCTTTACACAAAACTTAGCACAATAATATTCGCACTCTCATTCGATTCAATCGAATCGGTTTTGTTTGAAATTATTTTCGCATCCCAATTCTATCCGGGTGTTTTTTTGTTTATCCGGATCGAATTCGATGATTTGATCTCGTTTTTCATCGAATGGGAAAAAGCAAAAAAAAAAAACATTTCACAATCATTCACACACACAGACACATTTTGATCTGCTTTGATTTTGATTTTCTCGAGAGATAGAATGAAGAAGACCGAATCTAATCACAGCCAAAGGGTTCAATAGTGGAAGAGAGAGAGAGAGAGAGAGAGAGAGAGAGAGAGAGAGAGAGAGAGAGAGAGCAACAAGACTCTCGATGATCGAACCTCTCGAGAAGAAGAGGAAGAATAGTAGAAATAACCGAATAGTTTTGGATCCGCTTTCTTCTATTTATTACTATTTATTATTTCATCGAGGTATTGATTTTTTGATTTTTTTTTGTTTGTTTGTTTGTTCTTTCGCGATTCATCGAAAAGTTGTCTTCGATGCTCGATTTTAGATCTCCGTCTCTCTCTCTCTCTCTCTCTCTCTCTCTCTCTCTCTCTCTAGCTCAATGGCATTTCATTTGGTTCTTCAAATATTCAAAAAAAAAAAAACAGTTGAATTGAACGAAAATGAACTGTTTCTGTTTTAGAAGAAAGACACCAGTTACCTATTTCTCTCTCTCTCTCTCTCTCTCTCTCCCTTTCTGGGTTTTGTTTCAAACTTAGTGGAGAAAAAATTTATGGCTCAATTCCCAGTTATATTCAATAAATGTTATGACATCGACATAGCCACCTACATTCGCTCTCTCTCTCTCTCTCTCTCTATCTGCCTCGATCGAATAACGAAATTGACGAGAAGAAAAAAAAAGCCCTGAAATGTGGAGAGATTCGAAAGCGAACGATGAAGAAGAGGAAAAAATATCCGAATCGAAATGGAAAAAAAAACCAAACTAAACTTGATTTTGTTTTGTTTTTGCACAACCATCACATCACCACCACCACCACCATCATCAAAATCTCTCCAATCTTCTCTTTCAAGCAATGAAAAAAAGGGACAGAAAAAAAAGAGTTTATTCTACATTCGGATTCGCTTTTTTAAAAATAGAGCTAAGGTGAGAGAGAGAGAGAGAGAGAGAGAGAGAAGACCAAACTAGAGCAAGTGCTTGTCGATGAGCGATGATGAATGATGGAGATGGAAAATCATTTTTTTTTCTAGCAAAACTATGTTAGAGCCAATAACATAGTGGAACTGGCGCCATTAATGATGTGTCTTAATTATACAATCAAATGGTCTGAAAATTTGATGCAAAGATAAAGGGACGATATGAGGACTAAGTTTACCTTCGATTTTTGTCTCTATTGTCTTCGTCCTAGGTTAAACACAGGTGATCTCTTAGACTATCGAAAGCTCAAATATTGAACAAATGAATGCTTTCGATGATGGAGATTATTTCATTGGAGGCGAAGGTTGGAAAAATCAACCTTTCACCACATTGCCTGGTTCTTTCTCTCTGCTGATTGGATAATTTGCGAATTCTTCGAGATGCTAATTAAAATTCAAATCAGACATTATTTATTTTCGGCATGAATTCTTAATCAAATTTTTTTCTCAATTTCAATAGCTCAACAAAAAAAAATGAATAAATTATGCAATTAAACAATACCTTTAGTGCAAGTGAAATAATTAGACCAATTTTGGTGGCAGCATATCTGCTTGCTTGTTTTTCTTCTCTTGAAACGATCTCGTACCACAGAAAATGTTTCGAAGATTCGAGCATTTAGAGATAGAGAGAATTTCGCCAAACAAAAAAAAGATTGTGATGATTTCAATGGTGGAATGGTCTCGATTCGCTAATCACATTTTGATGTCTATATCTCTCAATTGTTTTTGCTATATCTCTCTGTCAATCTGATGAGATAGAAACTGAAGATCACGTAGTTTCAAAACAAAAAAAAATCCAATATTCATAGTTCCATTGATTAAAACGATGCTAATCTACAACGCCTATTCCATTCACAGGAAATGATGAATGGAGAACGGATGTAATCCCGGTGGATGTCTATTTAATAGAGAATTTTTTCGATTGAAAAAAAGTCTGTTGAGTCATTGATTCGATTGAAAATCGTATTTGAACTTTAAACACACAAATTGTTATAGTTTCCCGAATTCTAGGCCCTAGATAAGCAAGTTAGCTTCGATCAAGTTTCATCTCGGATTTAGAAAAATTTTATTGTAAAGTTTTTCCAATGAATGCGAAAATTTTTCGAAAAGTTTCCATCAAAATCATGTGCTTGATGATGGCATCACAAAAATTTTATTTCTGATTTTTTAAATCAATCTAAATCGAGTGTTTTTTCATTTTTTTAACGCCAATTATTTCTTATTTTAGACAACAAATATGGACGAGGAATTTCGAAAACTAGGATTAAGCAATTGGCTTTGTAAAGCGTTGAAAACTTTACACATCGTTTCCCCTTCTAGGATTCAACGTGAAGCTATTCCATTGATTCTCGACAAAAATCGCCCAAATGTTTTTGCTTGCAGTCAAACTGGTACCGGTAAAACATTAGCATATGTTCTTCCAATAATTGAAACATTGGTTCGTGATCCACGCCCATACTATGCATTGGTTCTGGCTCCAACACGTGAATTAGCAAATCAAATCCATGAAATCATCAAAGCATTAACTGCGAACACGTTCTCGGTGAAAAGTTTATTGATAATTGGTGGCCAAAATCAAGAAGAAGCACAAGGATTGTGGTTCGGTAAACCTAATCTGGTCGTTGCTACACCAGGCCGATTGTTGGATCATCTTGAGAATAGAAATTTTCTCGATCTCTGCGGAACAGTTTCGATGATTAAATTTGAAATGTTGATTCTTGATGAAGCTGATCAGTTAATTAGCCATGGATTTTGTCTTCAATTGAAACGCATACTTAAATTTTTTGATTCAATCGAGAAACAGTTCAATCATCGACGACAAACATTACTTTTTAGCGCAACCCTGACTCATGCTTTGGAGAAATTACGTGATTTGACCACCGAAAAAGATTCAAATATTAAGCCTGTCGTAATCAATCTATTGCCAACAATCGAAGAGATCAAGAGAGAGCTTGCTACTAATGAATCTTTAGATCAAAGATATCTTCTCTGCCCGGAAGCGATAAAAGTAGTCTATCTTGTTGAGACCATTTTAGATCTTCGTTTCAAACAATTAATCATATTTTGTCGAACAAAAAAAGAGGCGAATCTCATCCATAAAGTGTTACAATCGTTAGGTTTCAACGGACCAGAGTTCAATTTAAATCCGGTCTTGTTGAATTCGAATCTCAAACAGCATCTTCGTTTTGCAGCATTGGATACATTCAGATCGTTGAAATCAAAAATATTAGTAACAACTGATATAGCTAACCGTGGTCTCGATCTACCACAAGTCGATCTAGTAATAAATTTTAATTGTCCAGAAAATCCTATCATTTATATACATCGTGTCGGTCGTACTTGTAGAAAGCCAGATTTTCAAATCGAATCTCAATCAATCGTTGCCGATAATGTTGACCAGAACAACCCTGATACAGAAGACGATGATGATGATGATGATGAAAGTATCCTTAAAAAACAAAGAAAACGGAGACGATTGAATAAAAACAATAAAAACCATATCAAATTGAAGCCGAAACTTCATTCTTGTTGCAATTCAATCTATCTTGGCAAAGCCATTACAATCATCACTCAATATGATATTGATCGATTCAGATCGATTGAAGAATTCATTGGAATTAAAATGAAATCGCAAGAGATTGATGAGAAAAATATTCCGAACATAATCAAACAGACTGCTATAGCTATCAAAGATGCCGAACTACGAATCGAACAAGAGAATCAAGAAGATAAGGGCCGTAATAATTATAGAAATAAGAGGGTCAAAACAAAATAATTTAATCCTAAGAAGTTGAAAATTTATTTATAACTCATCTGTATATGTCTGTATTTTGTTAAACATATTTTTGTTTGAATAAATTTATTTCCATAATTTTTTGATTGACATATTTTTCTCTGCATCTTTTTGCATCACTTTGGCCACAGCCATCTCGAAATCTTCTTGTGTGACATGAACTCTACGTTCTCTTAGAGCGTACATACCGGCTTCGGTACAAACACCTTTTACTTCGGCACCACTAGCACCAGGCATAACTTCAGCAATTTTTCTAAGATTTATCCCTCGAGTCAGATTCATTTTTCGGGAATGAATTTTTAGAATATCTAATCGAGCTTCTTCATTCGGTGGCGGAAATTCAATTTTTCTATCGATTCGTCCCGGTCGAAGCAAGGCTGGATCAAGAATGTCGATACGATTCGTTGCCATAATAACTTTAATATTCTTGGTAGCTTCGAAACCATCTAGTTGATTTAACAACTCTAACATTGTTCGTTGGACTTCTGAATCTCCTCCGGAACCGGATTCTATTCTAGACGAGCCGATTGAATCGATTTCGTCCATGAAAATGATCGATGGTGCATGTTCGCGAGCCATCACGAATAACTCTCTCACCATACGAGATCCTTCACCGATGAATTTTTGAACCAATTCTGAGCCACTAACTCTAATGAATGTACAATCAGTGTGATGAGCGACAGCTCTGGCAAGTAAAGTTTTGCCTGTACCAGGAGGCCCATAAAGCAAGACACCTAGAGATTAATAATTTCATTTAAATGGATTTCAACACTAGAAAATCATTAATTTTATTAACCTTTAGGTTGTGCGATTCCCAAAGCTTCAAATAATTCAGGATGCTTGACAGGCAGCTCGATAACCTCTTTAATTTCTTTAATTTGTTTATCGAGACCTCCAACCATCTCGTACGTCGAGTCTGGAACTTTTTCCACCATCATTAGGGAGACCAAAGGATCAACTTTATTCGGTAATATTTTATGAAGAGTATAGGAATCATTTCGAAGAGCAACACGACTGTTTGCAGTCACATCATTTATGTCGATATTTTTATCAATATCGACCACGAATTTTCCTTCGGGATGAACTTTTACTAAGACTTTCTTCTTGTCCATAGGTTTGACAACTTCACCAACATATGATCCTTGTTCTTGTAGCAATTGAAGTTCTTCTCGAAGCATTCGAACTGAAACAATTGGAAGGAACGAATTATGTTCAAATAAAACTCACGATCCAAATGAATTTACCTTTGGCATTAAGTTCATTTCTTTGGGCTTGAAGCCGACGAAGATTTCGTGTTTTCTCAATCACAGCAAGTTGTTGGACTTCTATTTTAGTGATATAATATTGTCGAAGACCTTCGCCTGATGGTCTCTCCGAAACCACTTCCATCGCTTTCATAATCATTTTTTTTTGTCCGGAAAAATTTAACAAAACCAAACAACATAAACAATTAGATCGAATTCTTTTCTTTTCCCAACCAACCACCAAACATTAGTCAAAAATGCACAATCATTCACATTTGGTAGAATTTTTTTCGATTTAAAACAATTCGATTAGGATAGATGGCGATTATGATTGCAGTGTGATGGATCATAAAATGTTAAGACATCGAAGAGAGAGAGAGAAGGGGAAGTTTAGGGAAGAAAACAACAAGGATTGAGAGCGAAACAAAATGAGAAAACGAGAGGAAGATAAAGGAGAGAGAAATAAAGAGAGAGAGAGAGAGAAACGTGGAACGATGTGATGATGATCCGAATCGATCGTGCACTGCACACACAAACACGCACACACACATGAAAAGCGTACACGAGCGCTAAAAATCTATGCTATCTCAGCAATCTCATCATCATCATCATCATCATCATCATCATCATCAACGACATCATCACAATAATCTCGTATTGTTTTGCAATAATATTTTGTGTTTAGAAAATAATATTGTTGATGGTGACGACGACAACTTCGTTGTGATGAAGAAATCGTCAAGATTGGAGATGTTTGAATGAAAACAATTCAATCATTTCAATCTGAATAATTCGATCAAAACATTCGATTGGATTAACAATTGTTGAGATGGTTTAGTTTTGAATCGAATGATTTTTTGAATTTTTTTTCCATCCTTGTGATTGTTTAAATCAGATTTTGTTTCGAATTTATCTTAACGAAATAGAACGAATTTCTCTCTCGAATAATTCTGAATTCTCTTCGTTCGAATTCGAATCGAAAATTTATTTTTACCTCAAACAAATCAATTAAATTTCTAATCAAAATTGTTAGGTTTACCTGATTCAAATATTTCGAGATCTAATATCTAATTATAAGGTATGATTTATATAAATTTTTCTTGCACTTTCTTGAGTGGAATAATTTTTCTCTCTCTTTATTACGATTTCAATGTTTCCTTCACCCCGTTACCGAATCACTTTGATTATTGAATAAGATTTTGATTGATAAAAAATAACCTCGCCGATTTTTTTCGATCCTTAGCGATCGAAATTGTTATCTAAATGTTTGACCTACTTTAAAATTATATTCTTTAGATTGAATTTGTTTTGAATAGCCATGCCTCGACCCTTATTCGACTTCGGTCGGTTTAATGCTTTTTTCCTTTTAATCATTTGACCTCTTAAGGGAAGGGAATGACTAAAAAAACATTTATCATTTCAAGCAATCGTAATTTATCTCGATAAGGGCGATTCTTAATGTTGGTGAAAAAAACTTCATACAGATCAATTATCTATGCAATGCCATGATCATTTTCGAATCAAAAATTCAAATTCTTTGTTTTGTCTACTTTTATTGTGTTTGTTATCTACTTTTTATATAACATCTAGATTAGATGTTATATTGTTTATCGATTTCTGTGGTATCAGTCTCTATTTTGTGTTCTATCCTCTGAGTTCAGCATACAAAATGTGTTACTCAAAAACTCTACCTAAAATGCACAAATTATCCAATGCATTGGAGCATTACATGTCTTTTCAGTTGAAAAAGCGATGGTATAAATGTCATTCGATTCATGGACTTGAAGATTGTAGATTTTTCCTTTTTTTTTGAAAAGAAAAAATTCCGATATCGAACTTATTCGTCGGCTTTTTTAAAAGATTTTCTTGAGAGATTTTCGAGCAGACAAACAGTGACTTGTGAAAATCTTTTCCGCATTTTTTCTTTCTAATGCCTCATTTTGTTCTTACCTTGCGGTAGATGATTGAATCGATCATTTTGTGAGTGTATGTATGTCTGCCTCATCTCTTTTTAGCTTTTATTTTCAATCTCTTAACAACTGGTTTTCTATTCGAGTCTTTTCCTCTTTGACTTTTCTGTCTCAAGAGAAGATTATGAAACTTATCCATTGCTATTATATTTGATTCAATGGTCTCTTTTTTTTATATTTCTGTAGCAATCATCGATTGGTGAGAAATAAGAGTTTAATTATTGAATGAACAAGAGAAAGATGTTTTTTTTGTTTTCCTTAGACCATTCTTTTATGAATTTGATGCCTCAAAGATAATAATATGATGCTCATCAATAATTTGATTGATAATTTCCGTGATCTGGTTATTAAAGTTGCTTTCAAAGCATTCAAACATAGGTAAAACTCATTTTAATCTCTATTATTTTTCACATTGATATATCATAAGATTATCTTTTAAATTTCTAAACTTGGTTTTTATTAAATTTTTCCACCGTAGTCATTGTTATTGTTATTCAATCAGAACATCTACCAATTTAATTCCATTGATTATTTTTTGATTATAACAGCATTTTCTTTTTCCCTGGATATAGAGACAAAGATCGATAAGTTAGTTCTTGCTTTCTATCAAGTCGGTTCAAAAAAAGTGAGAGCTAAATTGTAAGTTTCAAGGAAAAAGTTGCTTGTATGCAATCAGTAAACATCAGATAATGTTGCAGCTTCACAATTTTTACTTGAAATCTGCCAAATCGGTGCCAATTTTTTGGCACCGATCTAGTGCATTTACGAGACTGTTGCTCCATTGTTTTTTTCACTTTCTCTTCAAATTTCAAAGATCTTTTTCAAACAAAAATATTTCGTTCAGACTCTGAAGAGAAACATTCTTCCTTGTTCTCTTATTTCTGAAAAATTCGATCAAGAAGAAGCTTGAACAATGCTTCAATGTTGTTTGAATTACGCGCCAGATCTTTCATCAATACACTTCATAAGATTTGCAAGCAGTGAGAAGATTGCTACGATGACGAGGATGATATTGATGAACAGGGAAAATTTCAATGATTTTATCAGCACAAAACTTCCAGGTTCCAAAAGCATTCTCTCCCGTCCATGCCATCTCTCTGTTAGTGAGGTCAATCGTAAGATTTGATTTTAAATGAATCATTTTCAAAAGAGACACAGGTAACGTGTAAGGTATCGCATAGTGCGAATGATGCCCATCCTTCTATTAGGAAAATTTTTAATTCATATTTTTCTCGTTCAAAATGATGAAGAATAGCATCTAATCTTTGTGTGTTAGTGGTCCTTCTCTACAATCTCAATAGATCTATTGTTTTTTTTCTTTTTATTTTTTTTAGTAACATTTTGATGTTTGTATGCTTTAAATGTTACAAATTTCGTTCTAATTATTGCGCAATTGAAAGGTTTTTCATTACGTCGATTTTAATTCTCGTTTTATTCGCAAAATTCATTCAATATATTCCTCTATAAACCATTTTTCATAAATATTTTTAAACCAATTTCGACTATTAAGATATTTTTATTCTCTTCCGTATTAAGAGATCTAATTTTGCTAATGGGTAGAGGCAATGAATACATTTGCAGAATTCCTTCATAAATTCGGCTCTCAACCAAGGGAACTGAAAATTGGCCAATCTTTTTTCAACGATACCGATGAAGCTTTTCACACAATTAGATGTAATTTATCATTTATTCAATTTCCATGTTAGTTGATTAACTTTTCATATTTTATAGATGATTTCCTTCCAGCCTCGATTGATCCGAATAAAACTTCAGCGATTGATTTCGGTCAAAATGGAAAGGTTACCATAACAGTGCCGAATATTGGTGGTTCTGGCACCACCGAATCTGTGTATCAAGGTCAAAAAAAATCACATCAAAAAGAATGTGTATTAATTATCAACGATGAAACCGGCGATATAATTCTGGAAAGATTGAATCAGAGTATAATTGTGAAAAAAGCTCGTTTAAGGCAAGAAGATTTGACTAAAAAATCCATATCATCAAACAAGACGAATCCTTCAGGGTTTCCTGATCATTCATCATTGTCACCTTATTCATCATCATCTTCAACCAATGGAAACGGAACAACTTTGTCGCAAAAATCTAATACTTTGTCAGACAATGTCAATATCAAAAAACCAATATCACAAAAAAATGGCCAGTCAAATAACTTGTCTATGAACTCGAAGTTATCGCCTAATTTGCCAAATGGAAACAGTTATTCTAACAATAAAAATAGTGCCACATTAACACGATCGAATGGAACCAAATCTTCTATTAGCTCTCCATCAATGCCTCTACTGAAGCCCTCAACTAACAGTGCCGGAAAAACCACGAGTATGAATGATAAATTACAGAGTGATTGGACATTGAAATTACCAGATCCACCAGAGGTTTCGAAAAAAACGAAACTTCAACTAGATAATGTCAATGATAAAAAGCAACGAGGTACCATCAATTCATCATCAACATGTCTTTCTGAATTATCTTCATCGAGTGATTCAAGTGATCTGGATGATGATAGTCAAAGTGATCATTTGAGTGATAGCGATAATGAAATCAATAGGTCTTCGAATTCAAAGAAGCGACCAAAACAAAGCGAACCAACTGCTCTGTCGATGCCATCACTTATACCAACGTCTGCTAATAACACCTCGCCTGACCCTTTCTCTATAACATCTCATGATTCTAAGAAACATTTGTTCGCACTTTCTGACGATTCTGATTCATCATCCTCATCTTCATCTGATGACGATGATTTTGACGATAAAGGTGATCGCAATTCTGAAAAAAGCAAAAGTGCTTACAATTCTGGTCAAAGAACTAAAGGCTCAAATGATGCGGAAGAAAAGATGGAGCCCGTTCAAAATCGTTTCCCTTCAATGCCTAAATTCAGTCAATTAAGTGAGTTTTTTATATTTAAATCTGTTTGAAATAATTTTCTGATTTAATTACGAATTCCAGGTCAAGATTTACAACTCAGCGAAAGTGATAGTGATGATTAAAACTTTTGTTTGTTTCATCTGATTGATGGACATTTTTTTCCTCCTTCTGATTTATTTGTTAAATTATTATTCCAAAATATTTTTTGCCGCTTTATTTGTATTCCATTTGAAAGATTGATGTATTTCATTTAAAAGATGATATAAATTTTTTTTTTGAAGTTTTTAAAAAATTTTTCTACTATAGCCCAAAACAAAAGATGGAGCTTGTTTACTCCTAATATTATTCCCATCTGTCTTGATGATCGATGTTTGTTGATTTATTTGAAAAATAGTAGCCAGAAAAAAATACCAAGACTGGTTTTAGATCTACAACCTCGTAATTGTTGAATGATGGTCTTACGAAAGGTTAGCCTGCTAAATTTGTTCATCGGTCATCTAACCAGTTTTGTTTAGTTTGGTTTGGATTTCGGTTGCAACAACCGTTTCTCCTCTATATTGTCTCTGTTTTTTTTCTCGAACAAATTCGAGAATCGATCCGAATCGTTCGATTTCGATCACGGATGTGGTTGGTTATTCCGTGATTCGTAAACTGAATGTTATACCGTCTCACTCGATAATAGTAGCAGATTAATAGATTGATCGTCAATGATGATTTTAGTTTCGCAAAAAATAATCTTCAAAGGTTTAGATTCAAGAAAACTCGAATCATTGGCAAATTTTCTGCAGATGTTGTTTTTAATCGGCGAAAAAAATTGATCCAAAATGGGCGAGAAAAAAATTACGCGAATAGAGACAGAAAAGTTGGCAACGAAATTTGAAAAATCGATTGATAATTCGGATGAAGACTCGAGTCGAAAAGATTTGTTCCAAGCTGGATTCAAATCTGATCGAAATCATTCAGATTCCTCGGCTGTCAACAAATTTAAATCTTTTCAGCAAAATAATCACTCTTATTGTGCTGATCAAACGAGATCATCACTAGTTTCTACATCATCACCATTCACACTAACATTCAATGTTGATTGTATAGCTTGGACCCTTTTTTTGTTGGCATTCGGTTTTCGAATCTTCGAACTAGATCAACCATCTAGCATTGTGTAAGGCTAGACGAATTTTACAATTTGATTTCTCAAATATTGATTTGATTTGCCTTCTTTATTCTCATTATAGTTTTGATGAATTGCATTACGGACGTTTCGTTTCGCTTTATCTTCGGCGAACGTTTTTCTTCGATTCACAACCGCCTCTTGGCAAACAATTAATAGCTCTTAGCTCTTATTTAGCTGGCTATAAAGGGGAATTCAATAATTTCACTTCAATCGGTCAAGGTTTGTTGATTTCGTTTAAAATCATTTCATTATACATCAATTTTTTTTGTTTCCTCCTTGCATAGATTATGATAAAACTTTACCTATTCGATCATTAAGATTTTTTCCAACCCTTTGTGGTAGTCTTCTAATTCCATTAGTTTATCATCTTGTTCTCGAGTTTGGTTTCAATTATCAAATCGCTTTCTTTTCTTCGTTACTGTTCATCCTCGAAAATTCCCTGCTTACACAATCAAGATTCATTTTATTGGATACAATCTTGATGTTTTTCTCTTTTTTTGGTCTATACTCATTCATTGTTGCACAAAAAAAATTAATCAATTCTTTAAGTTGGTTCAAGTGGAATTGTTTGGCATCGATTTTTCTAACTTGTGGTATTTGTGTCAAATATATCGGGATTTTCACTCTATTACAAATCCAAATTCTTGCCTTCTTCTCGATCTTCACACGACTATCGGATAAAACGATCAGAGCAATAAGTTTATGGCTTGAATTTCTACATAAGACCATCATTTATATTTTTCTACCGGTCCTAATTTATTGTTTGGTATTCTATGTTCATCTTGCTGTGTTGATTCGCGCTGGACCACATGATAACATTATGACCAGTGCGTTCCAAGCAAGTCTCGAAGGTGGTCTAGCATCGATAATCCGTGGACAACCAAGAGAAATCGCACATGGATCCCAAATAACCTTACGTAATACTCACGGCCGTACTTGTTGGCTACATTCACATCAAGCATTGTATCCGATTAGATATCCAGATAAGCGTGGAAGTTCACATCAACAACAGGTCACTTGTTATTCGTTTAAAGATGTTAACAATTGGTGGATCATTAAACGGCCTAATATTGACGATCTAATAACTCACGAGCCAAGAGATATCATTAAAGATGGGGATATCATTCAGCTAGTTCATGGTCTATCCGGACGAACATTGAATAGTCATGATATTGCTGCACCGATGTCACCTTACAATCAAGAAGTATCTTGTTATATCGATTACAATATTTCGATGCCAGCGCAAAATCTTTGGCGTGTCAAATTACATAATGCTGATGAAACTGATCGTTATTGGCATGCGATCAAATCTCGCGCCCAATTGATACACGTTGATTCCAATCAAGCTTTAAAGGTTTGTTGCAAATTATAATCTTACGAAAAGGATCTTATTTTTTGAAATTTGGATCCACAAAATAGTTAAGCGGTTTACAATTACCAGTTTGGGGACATCATCAACACGAAATCGTAACGGATAAACAAATCCATCATCCTAATACAATTTGGAACGTGGAGGAACATCGATATACAAAAAATTCTAACAATAAAGAATTGGAAAAAGAATTAGGGATGGCAGAATTTGTTCCCCTCAGCCCGACTTTTCTCTCGTTTTGGGACAAAATGTTAGAATTACAATCGAAAATGTTAATCAACACAGAGAATATCCAAAATCACATTTATAGTAGTGATTCACCTTTAGATTGGCCATTACTTACAAAAGGTATTGCGTACTGGCTCAGTCCAAAAAGCAATGTAAGTCTGATCATTTTTTGGCCTCGCGATAGAATAAAGCCTTCTCTCTTTCAATTTTCGCCTTTAGGCTCAAATCTATTTGATTGGAAATATTTTTCTATGGTACTTCGGGATTATCGCTCTTGTGATCTATTTGCTATTGTTTGTATTCTATCATTTAAGAAGAAGACGGCTGTTTTTTGATATTTCTGAAGGTGCTTGATAAGTTTCCAAAACAAAATCAATACTATAATTTGATTTTTTAAAAATTTTTAGACGATTGGAATCAATTTTTATTGGTCGGGAAATTTATTACCCTTGGTTATCTATTGCATTTTTTGCCATATTTTTTCTCTGAACAAACCTTATTTCTCCATCACTATCTACCGGCGATGTTTTTCAAATTACTTTTAATACCAATGATTCTAGGACATCTAGAGAATGTTCTTGTGCCAAATAATCCAAACTCTTTGCTGTTTCAATCGATTTGGGTCGCATTGATCGCAATCGTTGCTTATGGTTTCTATAAATTTCTTCCATTTAGCTATGGTCTCCATGATTTCAGTGCCTTCGAAATCCAAAAACTTAAGTGGAAATCATCTTGGCATTTTCTCATCCACAAACGGTAGTTAAATCAAAATCCCATACGCATTCCCAAACGAAATGTGATTTCTCGCGAATTTAGAAAATTATTGTTTGTATTTACTTATAATCGTCACTATATAATTTTTCCTATTTATTTTTTTAATATTTTTTGAATTTTAGTTTGATATAATTGATAATTTTAATCATCTAAGTAATTACGGATTGTATTTCAACCTAATAATTTCTGAAATCGATATTTAAGCCATCAATTGATTTGTATCAATGGAATGGCATTATTTGATTTCTTCTTCTTCTCATCATTTTTCGCTTTCATTTTTGATTGCTGCTCTTGTGATTGGTTCTGTTTTCGATTATGTAATTCTCTACTAAAATCAAATCTAATCGGTTTAGTGGGTCGATTTAACCCTTTTGTTTTATATCCTTGATCTCTTAAATTCATTGTGGGTTTTTTCGATCTCGATTGATGTTCTGGTGATTGTGTGGGTGATTTGAAAAGACTTCCACTCATATTAAGATTGTTCGCTACCACAAGATAATCTTCGTGATATTCTTCATATAATTTTGTCACGATATAGGTTGGGAATCCGAATAGATGTTGAACATTCGCTTCGACAAAGTAGTATTTATCTTTCTGAAGATATCTTTTTTCAGATCAAAACGAAACGAAAATCAAAAAACAAAAGAATTAGGCTATTATGGAAATGATAGATTCCTTCTACCTTTTCGTAGCTTCACTGATATGGACCATTCCGAATTGACCAGCGAATTCCATCCGATTAGCTAGGGTTATTGTTGATCCGAAAACTGAATATCTTGGCATCGATAGACCTTATTAAAATGTAAATCAAAAAAATTAAATTTTTTCATCGAAATAATTTAAATCGAATAGGATTCTCACCCACAATACCGGCCATACATGGTCCAGAATGGATACCGATACGCATTTCAATATTTTTTCCATCACTTGGCGATATAATCGTTCGAGTTACATGCACCATAGCTAATCCCATTTCAACAACACGATCGGCGTGATCCGAAATCGGCTCTGGAACCCCACTGATTACCACATAAGCATCGCCTATGGTACAAACCTTGAATGTACCATAGTAGTTGGTTTGATTATCGAATTGTATGTAAAGTCTATTATAAGCAACACACGCAAAGATTTTGAGTACAAACTTTCAGACATCCAATTATGCTTACTTGTTCAATAATCGAATGATTTCGATCGGTTGCAATGAGCTACACATTGCAGTGAAATTGACAACATCGGAAAACAGACAGGTGACGTGTTCGAAGTATTCCGCATCCACTTTGATGTTCTCATATAGAATTCGAGCGATTTTGGTGGGAAAAATTTCATTCAAAATTCGATGATTCTTATCAATTTCTAATCTATCGGTGAAGATTTCCATTTAAAGCTAAAATAAAACAGATCGAAAAAGTTTTTACCTCAATTTTTTCTTGATTATTTTCAAATGATTCACAGCAATCTCAATCTTCTTGATGATCTCATGATCGTCTTCGCTCAACGCTCTGGTCACATAGAAACGTGCAGCGTTTTCGGTAAGATCATCGATGGTAAGATCTAAATCAAGCATTTGTTCTAGATGATCGATTTCGGGATAGCCTACGAACAGGATGGAATCATAAACCGGCAACGATATCATCTGACCACGAAGTTTCAATTTTATCGGTTCCAATGTTTGCGATGATGTTGTTGAATTGAGACGATAGGAATTTCTACGCTTTTGTCGATCGATCTGTCGGACGTATTTATCTCTTCCGGTCAAATTGAATAGATGATTCGAGAAGTTTAGAATCATTTCGAAATCCAGATCAATAATTGGTCGAGAAATGATGAATAGATCGCTGAAAACAATTTTCCCATTAAATTGTAACAGATCTTGATTGATGAAACGTTTCAATTTGTTTCCGATTTGTACAATACGAAAATTTCGTTTGAAAACAAAATGAAATGGTAGGGATTCACAAAGTGTTTCGACACTGAACAATAGATGAGAGAGAGAAGTGCTTAGATACGAGCTAACGATCGGTGTTTTAATCTTTTCAAATGCTTCAGAATTCAAATCGATCGATTTGTTTATGATCTCGTATTGTATCGCACCATCTTTGCCCATAGGTAAACGATTCACAATCACTTCAGTTCTAAAAATCAATTGACTGGCGGCGGTAATCAATCCTTTCACGAACGAATCCAATCCCTTCCGGTCGCTATGATAGAAAAGTCTCATCGTGCCTTCCTCGCTGTGTGTGATCCGAAAGCTGGGATTTTGCATTCCAATAAAAACATGATTCAAATGGAGATGGACAAAATCGATGTTCGCTAAAAAATCATGAAGATTGTTGCCGAGACTGAACAAGATCTTATCGTAGCCTAGTTTACAGATATATTTAATGAAATGACTCCCGACAGCATCCAACACTGTTTCGAAATCTAGTTCTAGTAAGAGAGCAATGCATTAATCTTTGCAACATTGATTTGCCTTAGAATTCTAAATTTCTCAACTCAAAACAGCACTGGTGGTCGATAATAGCTTCAACGTTATTCTATCATCGTAACTGTTATAAGTTAAAAAAGATCCACCATTTAAATTCAAATCAGCTTGTTGTCTGATTTTGATCAGAATCGAATGTAAAGAAAATTAAGGGAAAAAAGATCAAGTTAGTCTGTTTTAAAAGTTTCTACTATTTTGATGATTCTCCTTACAAAATTTCCAGCCATTTAGATTCATCGAACAATCTGATTACGAAATCTTCAATACAATTATGTATGATTCCGAACTTTGAACGAAAAATTGATTTCGTCAATCTTTTCTCAACAAAAAATAGTCCAAAGACAAAATACTTACCATCTTGATGCTCGACAATCTCCGAAGATTTTAAAAGATTCAATAGGTTCTAAATGATAAGTTTTATTGAAATGCAATAAAATCGAAAAGTAAGATCTTTATTTATGATCAATCATAGAAATCACCAGCAAAGAAAAAAATACATCGATTTAAAATACATTGGCGAAACGAGAAACAATTTAATGATCAAATAATAGTCCGAAATAATTAAGATCAGAGATGAGAGAAGAGCGATCGATCGATCGAATATGGATCGATAGATCATAATGCAAACAAATAGGAATGAGAAATAAAACAATCATCTCCATCTAATTCGATTAACATGGACCTTTGAGATGAGAAGAGAATCTTAATTGAAGATTCAATAACCAATCAAGTAAGAGAAGATTCATCGATTGATTATTGAATTCAATCAAGACAGATCCGAGTTCAAATTGGATATTTAATTAATATTTTTCGATACTAGCATAACGATTTTGGTTTGCAATAAGATTTAGCGTTCGAGAAGCAATCACATTAAAACGAAGGATTTTTTTTTGGTTCTAAGCAATTATTTTAAGATGATGATTCTCAATCTTTATAGGATTCTTGCATGATCGAATTCTCCAGATCAAATCCGTATTTGGATGATTCCGCAAAACTTTCTATCCGATTCAAAGTGCTTATGATATTATAATCTTCTGAGTCATCAAATGAACCACCAGGACCGCCGCCAGAGTTGTTGATAGAGAAGGGAACATTATCGATTGGAGAACATTGACGACAATTCGTATTTGCTGATGGATTATTTCCACCCGAGGATCTTGCGCTAGGATCCAGACTAGGATAAAATGAATTCGGTCCCCCTCTGATCAGCTAATTGAGAGATAAAATTTTTTGTATTAAATAAGAACAAATTTCGCAATCAATTTCGTACATCATCATTCAACATCATCGTCTGTGGGTAAGGTGGACGATTGGGATCGTTATTGTTGTTGACGAAAACATAGTTACCATCATCATTAGGAGATTGATCATCACCTTGATTGTTTCCGCCTCCATTTGAATTTTTAGATTTTTTACTTTTTCCAAAACCAAACAAACTGTCCAACATTTTTGAGTCTTTTTGTTTTTCGAGATTAAATAAGATTTGGGATTATTAGTGCTCGGAAGATCAGAATCAATGATTCGATCGACTATGAAATCAATTAAGGAATCACATTCAACAAACGAAACATTCGAATAAAATTAAAGAGTGAAAAGAAAATTAGATTCACAATTCTAATCAAACGCAATCTCGTTCAATATCCTTGGATCCTTGTGACCCTAATCGAGATATTTCTGTTGTTGTTATATCTTCAACAACAATTCAGAACAAAACAAAACATTAGTGTTCGAGAAAAACAACCAACGCATTAGAATAGCATCAACGAATACAGTGCGTTATGGACCCCTTGCAATGTTAAATTCCTTCTCTTCTGATTTATACATTGAAAGTAGCTGAATTAAATCAATTCTATGGCATAAAATAGAGCAAATTTATTTTTTTCTCCATCTGTTTAGAAGAAATTGAATACAAAAAGTCTATGATTTAGTCTTTCATTTCCTTGTTTTGGATTCTCAATCCAATTAATCGTTGTGTGTTGTTCGAAGTCATGGAGAGAATTTTCGATTCTCGTTGCTATCGGATTGATGAGAGATTCGAGGGCCTTGTTGACCATGATGATGGTGGTGATTATTTATTACCGAATGATGAAATGGTCTAGAGAAACCCGAATGTATAGAATTTATCCATTGATTTAGAAAAGGAAACGGATTCAAAAGGGGAACATTATGAATCGATGTGAAACCAAAGCCACTAGGTCCTTCGTTGTTATTACTGCCGCCATTAACGAAACCGCTTCGGTTCATAAGCCATGTGATTGCTGGCTTGAAAGTTTCCGGAACCTTGAACAGAAGTAGATTGTTGTTGAAATATTTGAGAAGATACTCATCGATATCCTGCACTATATGATCGGCTAGAACCCAGAATAGCAATGGGCCTAGCTCGCTTGCAGTCACTTGTTTGGTTGATTCCGTTTCTAATCCCTCCTTGTTCTCGTCGGTCAAAACAATTTTGGCCGTATTAAAATCGATCATAGGCGAATCGGAGCTGATTATTTTGAAAGTTCTATTTTCATAAGCTAGATCTAATTGTGCTCGAACTAAGACATTGTTATATTCCAGACGAGCTTGTCCTTCGCCTCGAACATCAATCAATTTGTAGATAGATCCATTCACATTGAAAAGACAGGTCGAAATCAATTTCGGAAATAACAAAGCCAAACGAACTTTCAAAGAATTCAATCGAGGCCTTAGATCTTGTACTTCAAGATCGGAAAGACCTTTCACTTCTATATTATTCAAATGTATTGTAAACTTTTCGTTTGCTATGTTCGGCTCGACTTTAATCTCGTTCAATCGGAGAGGATCCATTGGTGGAATACTCATAGCTGGTATTCCAGATTTCATTTCGTTCGCCAATTTGGAGATGATAATCTCATGGAAATATTCGGTAAAGTTCTCTTCAAGATTACGAAGATCGACTGTTTCTAGCGCGTAATCTTGTATGAATCGGAAAGGTTGATTATCGCTTGCTGAATAGCTGAAAACAGATCCTACGCAGAAAAGAATCACAGAATGAAATCAAAGAAAAGAAATGAGACCGAGAGCAAACCTCTATAAGAGACATCGTTCAATTCTTTAATGAATGTTATGGATCAATGAGATGGAAACGAGAAAGACATTACTTAAATTAGTTGTCAATTAAAGCATAAAAAAGCACAAACTTTTTGGTAAATTGATTCGAGAAATCGGTGTACGAGCATAGCATTCAATTTGATCGATGGACAAAAACACAATACACGAAACGATTTGAATGAGAAGAATCATTTTAATCGGTCTAGATAAATTGAATCGGTATTGATTGAGAAAAATATCACAAGAATTTGGATAGTTTTGAGAGATTTTGTAACAAGTAGAGATCAGAACTAACAATGGTTGGTGAAATCGGAGAACAAAGACGACAAATCGAAACAAAAAAACACTCGTTGGACAAGTTCGGAAGGTTTGTTTTGCTTGGCAAGTTCTAGTGAAATTCTATTGACCTCTATGATCGGACTTGGAGAGAGAGAGAAAGGGGAAGAATTATCAATCTGGTCATCGAATTTCTCTCTCTCTCATTTGTTCGCTTTCTTTCTCTCTTTCTCTCTCTCTCTCTCTCTCTCTCTCTCTCTCTCTCTCTTGCTCTTTCTCTCTAGTCCCTCTCAGATACATCTTTGGATAGATGATCCGTTATGATACGGCCAGAACGGTTCTCTCAAGCAAGATCATTTGCGGTGCTAGCTTCTATCTCTTGGTGATTGTTGTGATTGTGAAGATGAAAACCTCAAACCCATACAACAAAACGACCGAATCAGCTTCGATTAAATCGTATTGAATTTAATCCATTGAATACTGGAATAACACTAGATCAATCACATTTCATTAATGTTTAGCAGAGGACTATTGAAGTGAATAAGTTTTAATAATTAAACAATAGCTTATTAAAAAGATAAAGCGATTTCTTGTAAATAATATCTAGTATATTCGTAGCAAAGAAACAAGGCACCTGTGGATGGAAATGTTCGAAGAAGAGTCGGCGTGAGACCATTGTAAAGACCACGGATGCCTTCATTCCGAAAGATTTCGAGAAAAACTTTACGCATTGATTTTGTACTTGATTCGATTTGGATCCTAGACTTCACAACATCAAACGGGAAGATTGAGATCCAAAGGCATACACCACCGATGCCACCAGCTAGTATCGATTGAACTAGGCCTATTCACCGTCGATTAAATTTACAATCAAATCAATTAATCTCTTGATTTTCATACCTAATTCTTGATGAAGATCTTGATTTTTTGAAGATCGAAACATTGATTTTGTATATTCACAGCCACCGAAAAAGAAAAAATATCCTGGCATCTCTCGGAACATTGTCGAGGTTAAGCCACGAAACAGGCCAGCTATACCTTCTTGTTTCAAAATGGATCTTGTCAATTGGTAAGAAGTTATATTGGAACTATGGTGGCCAGTCTCTCTCAGCGCTTGTAGTTTACATTTGATCAGCTCGGTTGGGCACAAAGTGAATGAAGAAAAGAATGCTGCCATGAAACCAGCGGTCGCATTCTCCAGAGTGTTCAAGGAATTTTTATTTCTGAAATTTTTGATCAAATTCTGACAGAAACCATAGGCACAGAAGAGCACTGAATTTTCCGCAACATTCGCCAACAACGCAGGAGAAGTTCCAGCGTAGAGACCTCGACGTATTCCTTCCTGGATCGGATCAAGAGATGACGATTGGATAAAAAAGCATCGTTAAAGATCGAAATCATGTTTCCATTCAAGAATTAAAAACTAATCAGCTGATCGTTTTAGCCCACCTTCGAAAAGGTTTGTTTGAAACAGATCCAAGGATTCTTGTAGAGATTTGGAAACGTTTGCATCTTGACTTTGATGGTATCCAATGGCTGTCCAACCAGAACATTAGCTATACCGCCTATTTAATGAAATTTGATTGAAATTTAAGTTTTGATTTAGTATTGAGAAATTGAGAAAAAAATCTTCTTGGAATACCATTGCAACCGGCAACGAAATCGATCGTTCCAAAAAGAATCGGATTCAAATTCTTTTCTTTTGATTCAGTAGAATTTATCGGTGACATTTTTTTTCTCGTTCACTTGCTAATTCATTTCTTATGGCGAATCATTTCGTGAAAGCAATCACTAAAAAAAGCTAAACCAAAAAAGAGAATACTCCGAACCATAAAACCATAGAACATTTTCCAGTACAGGCACACACACACACACACACACCTACCAACAACGAGTTAATCAATTGATGGCTGGAGCTAAAGAACAAGCCAAAAGGAATAGGCATCTGGCGATTGGAAAGATGTCGAACTTAAAACTTATTAGTAGTATCAAGTAGCTGATATAGTATCAAGGGGATAAATTCCATCAATTTGTTACGATAACTAAAAGATTAAAAAACCGAAAGCGAACTAGGCAGGGATATGTGAGTGGCTAATCTTAACGATTGATCGAATCATTTTGAATTCAAAAAAAAAACGATCTCATTCATTTAATTTTTCCATTCAGTGATAGAGAGAGAGAGAGAGATAGATAGATTAATGAAAGACCGCGAAAAAATTCATTCACTTAGGAATTATTATATTCTCACTGATATAATTGTAATAATAATAATAATAATAATAATTAGAATTGAAAAAAATCATCTCAACAGAGATCGGAACAGAATGTTTGTGTCGAATGAATTTGGATAGAAATTTGTTTTCGAATTCAAAATGAATTTACAAAAGAAAAAGAGAAAGAAAAGATTTCAATCGAGAAACATCCGGTAAGTATTGGCTATAATTTGTTGAATTTTTTTTTTTTTTTTTTGTTCTTTTTGAATTGATTGATTGATTGATTTCAAACCGCTTCTTCACAATAACAATTATTTCAAACAAAATAGACCAAAACCATTGAAACAAATCAAAGAGATAAGAGATGATTGGAAAGATAAGATCAAACGCAAAGAACAAAAATCAAAACAGAATAGATTAGTATGAAGAGATGTGTCGGTGTTTTGCTACCCAAATCGGTAGGTGTGTTGGATTCTAGTCGATTATTAATCGAAGCAAATTTCGATTTCGATTAGATTGAGGATGGTGTTTGAAAGACGGAAGATTTTTCTTTGGACCTTGATTTTGATCAAAAATTTTCCATTTTCAAATGGAAAGATAACGGAAGATTTCAATGATTGGGCGTTTGACTGTTTTGTTGATGAATGAGTTCGTTTAAGTTAGTTTTAAAATTCCAATCGGAATTGCTGGTATTTTGATTTTTTAGATCGAATTTGTGCGTCTGGTTTTTGGATTTTGTTCGATTTTCAACTACAACAGACAGTAATAATTGTTGTACTGATTTAAGTTTGGCAAAATTTTTGCTTCAGACGTCTTTGGTAAGGTGATGAAAAATTTCTGCCTGAAGATCTACAATCAATACTACAATCAATGGACGGTTGTTTAAATTTTTCTTTGTTCAATTCTTTGTTCATAAAATAAAGATTTGTCTGATTGATAGGTGAGTATTGGCTGCATTTATTGTGTGTATCGATTTTGTATAAATCAATTACAATATTGCTAGATTTGATACTAGAACAAATGAAACAAAGAGAATAAAGTCCATCAGTTCTGGACTGATGATGGTGGTTGATTGGTTTCCATCACGATTGAGAGTTAAGTTAATTCGACTAGTTTCGGCATACGAAAACGGTGACAAATATTGATGAGGATAGAATCGAAGAGCACAAGAGAACAGATTGTTTTCTTGTCGATCACAATTCGATTTGATTTTCAGACAACTGATAATCTCATTATTGCGAATTTCGATCTCAACTTGTTGTGGTGTGTATAATCCGAGTTATAGGCGAATGAGTGGACGATCAGATTGATGAATTCTTTGCCTATTTTCTCTGATTGATAAAGATTTGAACCAAACGATTCGTTTGACAGATGTATCACGCGATCCGGTATCAATCGGTGAATATTTTTTGCTTCTAGGTAACTTTTTTGAACATTTTCGTAAAATCCTCACCACAATAACCACATCGTGTTAGATTCTGTGTGGAAGCGAACGACACAATCTGTTTCTTATCGGATTTTTTATTCGAACTTGTTGTTGGACTTGTTTCCGATTTTGTCGAAACTTTTTGCCCACCAAGAATATTCATACGTTGAACATCTTCGCGAATGATCTGTCGAATGCTTCGAAGAAAGAGATTTCGATATTCATTGGTACTGAGAAGTGTAGATTCAGATAGCGAAGACCAAGAAAGAGAATAATTTAATTAGAAGTGGTTAGATTTCATTCGTACGAACCTGTTCGCAAGGCTGAAAATTTTCTCCGTTCGTTTGTCTTGTGAGGAGATTTTGAGTTGAATCAATTCCCATTTGAAATCAGGTTGATGTTCGGTTTGAACACAAGCCCGTACTTGAACTTCGGACACTGGTATCAATACTTGATGACGGATTATTTCCATATCAGTTGCGGATTGCTTTTTCGATTTACCATGTCGGACAGTTTCTTTGCAGAGAAACACAACACATTGCTTGAAAACGAAGCACATCGAATGAAGATTGAGACCACCACCGCTCGAGGTACTCTTACGAAAACTTTTTCCGAGAAATTCCAATGAATTGATCCATTCAACACCTCCGTACTGCAAAAAATTTTGAGTTCAGAAATAAGGTCAAAGTAGGTGTGAAATTTCTTACATGAAGTAAAGAGGTTGATGTAAGATCGTAAGGACACACTGCTTTCTTCGATCCGAATTTCATATTGGAGAGAAGATTCTCAAAGATGCTGCCATATTCCTCATTGATTCGTTGCATCTCATTGATGTGTTCCGCAACTATAATCAATAATAAGAACAAAAAAAAAAATGCAACGAAATTGAATGAGATTGATGACCATCTTGACCACTGACCATTCTCGATCGCTCTCAATGCTTCGTTAATTTTGAAATATGGTTGCGATTCTTTAACACAGAGTGTTTTGATCTGTGACAACAGCAATGGATATTTCAGTATTCTTTGTATCGGCCTTATTAGATACGATTCCAATGAATACATATTCGGATGTTTCAATAGTTTCGTTTGTTTTGTTAGCCATTCATGTAGAGCTGATTTTTCATCCGCCAACAATTTTATAGCTTTCGCATGTGATGCACAAAAGGTCTTCAAGGTACAAGAACGATTCGAAACAAAAAAGATTGATTAGATAATTGATTCGAGATTTTTCAATGCGAGAATCTTACCGAATATTTCTTAAAATCATTACTATAATTGAGAAAACATTTTGCGATCGCTTCGATATTGAGATCATCATGTTGTATGATTGTTGTTAGATCTTCACGGAATTGATTCTGTGTCACAATGACCGATGGTATAGAACCGATCAGAATTTTTCCATCAAGATTGGACAGCGATGATGATTTTAGCAATGGATCCAGATAAAGTTTAATTAATTGATCCAAAGCTTGGCAATAGGTTATTTCTGTATCAAGCAGCTCATGGACAACTTTTCTCAATTTCTCGTTGATCATTTCCCCTCCACAATAACTAGTCGATTGTTGTTGGTAATCTGATTGTCGATCAATTGTATTGTTAGGAACATCATCACTACTTATCAATGTTTGCGAAAATTGTTGCTTCGATGATGGGGATTGGTGAACGTGATCTGCATCGAACGTTTCCATGACGTTTCTTTTATCCAAAACACGTTGTTGTTGTTTTGATTGCGAATCTTGGATGGTTTCTTGAATTAGATTCGAATTCAATCCAATCAAATCAGATTCATTCTGATTTGCCAATGCTGATACATTCGATTCCAGAGTCGCAATGGTATCCACCGGTGGCTGTGTCGCAGGCAACGTCGAAGATGTTGGCAATAACTGATGATTATCAAAACCAAGAGATTCTGCGATGGGACCACCACCACTCGATCCAATTAATCGCTGTTCTAGCAATTCATAGAGATTTGTTTGCGGATCGTTTATATGATAGATGTGCTTGGTACTAGAGTGATGATGATGATGATGGTGATGGTGATGAAGATTTTGATCGACATTCGGTGAACGATTATGATGATGGCCATGATGATGTCCACCGTGATGGTGATGATGATGATGGTGGTGGTGATGATCATGTTTGGAAGGATATTCCACCGCTGTTGCAGAATGAGGACGTTGAATTTTTTCAACATCACGCTTACTACTCGAACAACGCATCGATTTCGATGAAAATGATCTACTGTGATGGCTTTGATTGATCAACGCTGATGAAGGTGATGATTGTTGACCATCGATGAAATATTTTCTTCTATGGTGGCAGTGTTGTTTTTGATTCGAATCCTCACTTTGTGTACTGATCAAGTAGTTTTCCACTTTTGGAACGATATACTTACTCAATTGTTTCTCCGACAAAATCATTTGAGAGATATCAATCGGTGGTGGCGGTGGACAAACCAATGATTCAATTAGATCATTTGTTGTTGATTGCTGTTCTCGTTGTTGCTGTTGGATCGAAGTCAATCCCTCTTGATTTGAATTCGTCGCGATCGGTAATTGATTCCATGAGGAGCTGTGATTTAAATTACAGCGACTATTCGATCTGCTCACCGAGGTCTCATCTCGAGCAGCTCTTTTTTGTAAACCAATTTCAAAGTAATCAGTTTGTGGTCATTGATAATTTTGATCTTCGCCTACCTGATTGTCAAACAAAGAGCGGATTCTTCTTGTAGCACCGATTCGACATACATCATATCGAGATCTTGTATGAACGCTCCGTTGATCACTACGATCTCATCACCACGTCTCAAAGATTGAAAGGCGGCCATCGATTGTGATTCCACTCTGGAGACATACACTCTAAGATCATCTTGATAGAGTTCAGATTCCACAGAGAATCCGAACAATGTGGTAAGATTCTCTCTGGTCATCTCACAGGTGAACATAATCTAAAGAACAAAAATTTTTAGGTTTAGAATGTTTTTTTTGTTGTTCGAAAAATTCTCAAACTCAACACGAACTTTTGGCACTATCTCCAATGTGATATTGGAATGATTCAGAATGGTTTCGTGACGTTTGAAAACTATTTTTGGATCATCGAGGCGTCGTAAATAATAATCACGTGCGATAGCCGAAGGTAAAAGTTTACTGAGAACTTGATCAGCCGATAGAATAGCATTGAACTCGAAACGATTCAGATCGCCATTGAGCAATTTGATTACTACTGAACAATTGATATCTTTCTTCAACGAAGAAGGATAATTTGATTTCATTTGAGCGGCATAGATTTCGAAAGGAGATTTTTGCCCACCAAAATTATCATCGGAACTCGAGCGTGTCAGATTACCAATGATTGTTGGATTCTTTGCACAATTGAATGCTTTCGATGGAAAAATTTCGAATTAAGAAAAAAGCGAAAGAAAAAAATTTCGATCACCACTAACCGTGTAAAGATGAGACTGAGAAAACACCCAAACGATTCAATTGAATTTTAGATCGCTTTGTTGTCTTAGAGAGAAGAGATTTTGGATTTGGATCTTCTTCATTTGTTATCCTTAAATCGATTCAGGAATCAGAATGAAAATAAATCAAAATCGTAGATTTTACTTACGCAGCAAGATATGCTCGAAAACGGAAAATTTCTATACGACTCTTCTCAATCTTCTCCTCTAACGAAAGAATTTGATTCGACAATTGTTGTTGGCGTGTTTTAGCTTCGCTAGCTGTCAACGATATCGTTGAAAGAGCAGATGAGATAATTTGTTCAGCTTCCGTTTTAGAACGATTATCGAACTCGATCGATTCTTCGATTCGTTTGATCTCTTTGTGAAGAACATGTGAAACAGTGGCACGACCAGAGCTTCGCGCCAATTGAGCGGCACAAGCACAATGGATTGCTGCGATCCAAAAATCTCTCTCAACAAGACACGGAGCATCAAGAAGATACGCATCACCGAACGCTGTCGACAGACAGAATACAAAATCACGTTTCGGATGTTCCGGTATCGCTTGCACGAGACATGCATCGACAAAGATTAGATGTCGT
Source organism: Sarcoptes scabiei (assembly GCA_020844145.1). Classification (NCBI taxonomy): domain Eukaryota; kingdom Metazoa; phylum Arthropoda; class Arachnida; order Sarcoptiformes; family Sarcoptidae; genus Sarcoptes; species Sarcoptes scabiei. The sequence continues at coordinate 2,806,778 of CP080490.1, read as the reverse complement.
GGCCTAGCTTCTATCACATGGCCACCAGATTTGTTATCATCACAATCACATCGATAAAATAATAAGGTAGTCCCTTTTAGACACACCCAATACCTGGAAACAAAAGCAATGATTACATAAACTTTGCTGACAAAGAGATAATCTAAACAAAGAGATATCGAACCCTTTCCAACCACGTTTTCGTGCTAATTCTAAAGAATTTTTGCGACGAATAAGCCATTTTTTCACAGAAAGAAATCCAGATTTTCTAACAGATCCTAAACACTCGACATTAGCGGCAGCCGATCCAGCCGTCGATTTTGATTGCTGCTGTTTCCGATGATTGTGTTGTCTTAACGAACTAGAATGTTGATCATCTTCATCCGAAATCGCATTCGATGAGGCTTTTTCTTCTTGAGCAATCTAGATTCCGAAGAGAGATCATAAATGATGAAAAAATTAAAAATAAAATCAAAATTAAAAGCCTACTTTATTGAGAAATTTAGCTTCACATTCATCGACACGAAGACCATCACCATCATGTTTGTGGACGTAACGAGGTTGTCCTAGTCGTAATTGAAATTAAAAGGAAAAAATCACTCAATCGCAAATCGAAACATTAATCAAAAGTGAGACACAAACCTCGTTCACAAAACAATCGCCAATCGAAAAGAAATGGAGCACCGAAACTCATAAAATTATTCGTTATACTATTGATGAAAGCACTACTGGCATTACTATGAGCTGAAAGATTTTTCGTTTTGGCTGTCGCGGCCATATCGATACCGTTGAAGAGAAGAGAATTATTGGCACTTAGATTTGTGACCGATGTGGCCGGAAACAAACGTTGCTGTTTGGCTGTGGTTGTTTTCAAACGTGAAGTCGATGAATGTCTTCGTCTCTGATTTGATGCTGGTTGATTCTGTTGCAAACGTTGCTGGCGATTAGATTCATTGGAATGCTTTTTCGTTCCACCTCGATGATGTGATAATGTTGCTCGATCTACTCTGGTTCCAGTTGGTTCCGTTTGTGGATACGATGATCTATTCGTTATCGAAGACTTTGATCTCGATTCCGAATTATCTCGAAAGTAATAAAGCAGTTGATTATCATCCAAACTTTTTGCTTGATTTATACGATATTGGTGTTGCAGATCATTTTGTGATTGAGGCTGTTGATGATGATGGTGGTGGTGATGGTGATGATGATGAGAAGGTAGAGACGAAGGATTTGATAGATTAGAATTATAATGTTGATTCCGTAGATGTTGTTGAGCCATCAATGTTTCCGTTAATTGCTGCTGTCGTCGATGAATCTTTTGTACCGACGACGAGGATGAAGGGGAAGTGTTGGCAAAATATTTCGATTGTGGATTCGATCTATGTTTCAAAATTGTTGTTGTTGGATGTAATCGATTCCCTAGCGATCCATAAATATTCATCGGTAACGATTGCTGTCGATGTTGTTGCTGCTGTTGCCGATGATCGTAAAGATAATTTTGATTCTGTTGTGAATCGATTCCATCTAGCTGTTGTAGATCCGATCGATCATGATGAACAATGGCACTATGTTGTTGAATATTCGGATGTTGTTGAAACGTTGATTGTTGTTGTTGCTGATGTTGATGCTGTGGCTGAAGCTGTTGTTTCTGATGATGATGTTCTAGACGATCCATCAGATCTAGATTCTTCTTTTCTTGATAATCTAATCACTTCACAGCTATCATTTGATCACTTCGATCTCCAGCTATCAATTCTACTCACTCTAGGATGTTCTCGTATGAAATTTAACTCTTTTTCTGGTCTTCATCGTATCATTTCTTATTAATGTAGCAAGCGTTACATTTTAGATGAGCTTTAGTGTTGATCAAAATGAACTTGGATGAACTTTGAAACGATCAACTTTGACATTTTCTACATCATCATCAAAGCGTTCGGATGAGATCGAGAATGAAGAATCATTGAGTAAAAAAAAAATGCAAGAATGTGATGATTCTCTCTCTCTCTCTCTCTCTCTTTCTGGCTCTGCGTTCCAATGTTCGATCATCGATTCTCCATCTATAACCCAATTGTTTTGTTTCTATCTTTTCCCCTTCTCTGCTATAGGAAGGAGTCCCGGTCACGGAAATCATGCGTTAACAGAGACGAGACAGAGTGAGAGAGAGAGAAAAAGAGAGAGTGAGACAGAGTGAGAGAGAGAAGCAGAAAGGAAGAGTACTTATTTTGAACTCAGAAAAAAAGTGAACCAAAAGAGTGAGACTTCATTGAGAAGAGTATGCTTTCGAATAGAAATAGGTTTTCTCTATGAAGGCAAATTTCTATGAGAAAAAAATCTCAGGTAGATAATCTCAATGAAGATAGATTTACATTCGGTTTCGAACGAAACCATTCCCGAAAAAGGCAGATTTTCAAAATCAAAAGCTTTAAAAAGGCGCCAATTTTTGTATCTCTAAAATGAACTCCTCTCGAAGCAATCGTTGTGTTTTTTGGTAAAATTAAAAAAAAAAATAAGAAATCGTTTGGGACCAACAAAAGAACCAAGATTCCAAGAATACTTCATATTATCATTTCAGACCGAAACTCAAATTTTTCTAGATGGAAACTATTATTATTTTCATAATTAATAATAGATGATTTTGATCAGAACTGGTGAGGTGCAGAGATTAATTTAACCATTATAATGATGATGAAGATGAAGATAATTGCGATCTTATCTAGAACATCTATGAACTAATGATAAATGTACCAAAATTTTCGTGGAGAGTTGGCGTTTTAAGAGAAACTTGTCTCTAGGTCTTCTTAGTTTCTCGGTCTTTCTTCAATTAATTGCTCTTTCTCTATGTCCCCAAGATTTCTGTACCTCAAATTTGTTTTAGGTTTGTCAGATTGCTTTCGATGATGATTTTAGGTTCTATTTGGGCATAACAAACTATTATTTTTTTAAAGAATTTTTTTTTTTTCATTCCAATTTCTGGTTTTGATCCATTCCCAGCAGGTCTATCATCACCGCCATCACCAACATCATATTTTTATTTCGCACAATGTTTTTAGTTTATTCACATCTTACATCTCTCGCTCTCTATCTTTCGAGAATTCTATCCATTTTCATCCAGACTATTATTAACTTTTACTTTTGAAATTTTCATTTCATTTGATTCTTTATGCGAAACACTTCAATGAAATCCAATTTTCGATGTTTGAGTGGAGAAAAAAATATGACTAGAATGAACACATATAGCTATCCGTTGATGGAACGAGATCGCAATTGGAATGTAAAAATAAAAGGGGTATAGAAAATAGATTTGTTTCGAAAGATTTTGTTACATATTAAGAAATAAACCAAATTGAGAACACGATCCCTAGAAAAACAACAACAATAAAAATAAAAATAACATCTACTAGAAATAGAGGAAGTGGAAATTGGTCCAAACGTTTTGGAACATGCGTTCTACTTTGGATCCCAATGGATCGATGATGGAAGAGGAAAAGAAAATTTGAACTTTCTCTTTCTCTCTCTCTCTCTCTCTCTATTCCGTGATAATCTGATTCTAAAGAGATAAAAATTAATAAAACGAAACGAAAACGGATAAAAGAAGAATCAGAAGTAGAAAGAGGTGGAGGAGAAAGATCTAGATCTAGAATCCTTTAAATAAGGAAGACTCTAATTTAACTGAATTAGAACACAACAAAAACATCCTTGTTATTTCGACAAGAAAAAAAAACAAAAGAAAATTCTGTGTAGAACAAGAAAATAACCAAAACAACAACAACAACAACAAACAAACAAACAATCAAACATTATATGAAATAATCTTCAATCTATGGAGAAGAGTTAGAATGACTCGAGGGTTTACTTTCTATTATTATCTCCTCTCTCTTATTTTGTTTGTTGCTCTCTGATTGTTTCACGACAACGATCGCATCGAATTAGAAATCGCACGATCATAGAATCTAGAGAGAGAGAGAGCGAGAGAGAGAGAGAGAGAAATTATGAATATTTAGGTGAAAGTATAATTGATCGATCACCATTTTCCATTTCGGTACATTTCTTGCAATGATTTTAGATCAATTTTCTCGTCCGCCTTTCTACTTCGGACAAGAGTAGAGATGAAAGATGCAAAGATTTTTTCTCATTGATTCAATGCTAGACGCTTTGGTGATGGTACGTGATTAGATCGTGGATCTTGCGAAGGTCTCTTTGCCACCATCACTGTACCAATCGCATTCGCCATCACCGCCGCTGTTCAACAACAATCATAATTAATCATTTCTTCAATGCTAGGGCTACAAAACCCAGAACGATGGCGATGATGGTAGGGTTGGTGGTGGTGATGATGATGATGATGATGATGATGATGATTATGATTTCAATACAAGAGAATCGAGAAAAAAAGATTCCGAATCTCAGAAACAAAAACTAAAATGAGACAATACAGAAGCTCTTCTCTGTTCCCATTTTCAGAAATAAAAAATTCAAATCGAATCTAAAAGACAATGAGAATATTTTGTTCGTTTTTGAAGCAATTTTTTCCCACTTCTCTCTCTCTCTCTTGAAATTCATAGTATCATTTTCGTTCAGATTCAACTTCCGCATTCAAAGGGGTAAACGGATACGAAGAGTTTGGAGGAGATTCTCACATACATTTTCATCATAATCATCGTAGTGATTTCAAACAAGAAACGAATAGGAAAAATAGAAATGTTATGATTCATTGACCATCACTATCATTGTCGTCGCTGGCGTATTTCTCATTCGATTCTCAACAGAAACCAAAAGTCTGAATGAAAAATTTGAGATGGGAAAGAGAGAGAGAGAGAGAGAGAGAGAGAGAGAGAGAGAGAGAGAGAGAGAGAGAGAGAGAGAGAGAGAGAGAGAGAGAGAGAGATAATTTTGAAACACAAAGAAAGAGTGTAAAAAACTTAGCACAAGTTTGCTTTGTTGCGTAGATTTTTTCTATTCTTTCCCGGATCCATCACCACACCGAGTTTTGTTCTTGCATCAAACAAATATATCACTAATGAGAAACAAGAGAAAAAATATAAAACATACCAACACACACACACACTCACACACACACAGATACACATTAGGGTTCGACGCAAAAGATTGGAACAATTTGTTTCAGAATCGTTCTTCTTTTTCGCTGCCAGACAGAAAGAAGAAAAAGATATAACAAGATCATTCTTTTTTTATGATTGGTTCGTGAGAAAACAGAATAAAAATGATCGGATCGATATTGTTTGTTATCGCTTTCCATCCAATCGGATGTGAATATTCTTAAAACTAAGAGAAAAAAATGTCTAGGAAAACTTTTTTTTCTAATATCTCTCTCCTAGAGAGACCAAAGATTTTTTCATTTTATGATGCGTTTGTGAGAGAAGGGAAATTGAAGAGAAAAAATTCGAATACCGAATAAAAGTGTGTCGATACTAGATCGATACTAAATCAATATCAGCTAGAGTAGAAAATAAGAGATATTGACCCTAGCTAATAATTGCAATAATGACAATCCTGGATCAGTATTTAAGGGAAGAAATTATAAATTTCTTTTATTTTCTAGTTTTTTGCTTCTTTGTTGCAGAAGTTATCGGTTTTTTCAAAGATTTTTTTTGAATCGAAAATTGGATTTATTAAATTCTTGAGAAGAAAAATAATATCAAATCTAGAAGATTGTAAAAAAAAAAAAAAAATGAGCGAATCTTCAAATCTATACACCAAAGCCTCGATTATTCAAGGTATTTTTATTGCCCATTCGGTGATTATCATTTTGATAATCCTCGATTTTATCACAATCGCTAATTTTGCCATGAAGATTATTCGATGAAGATTGCTGATGCTTGAGTTGCGGTCGAAATATAGATGAATCGATCGATTTCGAATTTAATCGTAAGAATGGATACCATTTATCTGGAACCTCAGTGAAATAATCATTGATGGCGGCGAGAAAACGTTTTTGATACACCGAGGGATGCACAACGGTCGGATCGATAGCGTTGGCAATTTTTTTTACGTGTGATTCTAGAATCTTCTCCCAATTGAAAAGTCGAACATAGTCGATGATACCGACAACAAACTCTTGAGTCTCATCATCAAGACCAACCAGAAGCGAGTAATCCATAACGTCATGGATTCGAAGAAACTCCGAATCTCTATGGATCGCTTCCATTAGAGATTTTTTAGAATGGCTGTGAACGTAGAGTGGATATGCGATGCTAATCTGTCGAAGATTTTCATCAAGCAACACTGTAGAGGTTGGATTGATCCGTCCATTCGATGTCACATTCGAACGATTAGAATTGGATGATTTGTTTGAGAATCTAGCGGTCGCAGTTGTTGACGCTGATCCATTCGCAATCCCAACACTGATACCTTTCTCATCATTCAATAACTTCGATAGACTCTCATCTGTAGTATCATTGAGATTTATAGCACTCCCTACTACACTATTACTATTGCTATTATTTCGTAGATTATTCGAATAGAATGTTGAATCGATATCAATTTTCCGATTACGCATGGATCCCTTAAGGTCATAGATGAACGAAATATTGCAGTCATAGAAAAGATTCTCCATCACCAAAATATAATGAATCGATCCTTTATTGTTGACGTTTTTATAGATGATCTGGTAGACACCGACGACCTTGACGAACGTTGTTAAACGATTCAGACGTGATGCACGTTGACAATAATTTATATAATCACAGACGAACGTAAGAAAGTGTTTCAACTCTCCTTTTGAAACCTCTTTCAAAATGAAACGTTGATCGAGTGTCTTCATGAATGTTGAACCAGATTTACCACCGATAGCATTCCATGGTAAACATTGCGAAAGAGAATGTATGTAGAGATCTTCCGCAATCTTTCCCAAGCTATTATTATTGGTATGATTGAAAGAGGAGGAACCGGATGCATCAACACTATCATTATTTTTTTGCTGTTGTTGTTGATGTTCTAAACAATCATCACGATAATGATTCAGATGATCACGGATCGTTTGACGAACAGAATCGTTACCACCTAGAAGAATTTGGGAACGAAATTTTCGAAATAATTCCGCGAAATAGATGCAGCAATAAAATTTTCCATTTGTATCATTGAATTGTATATCAATATGATTGTTCAATTCTTCACCAGTTGTCCCATCAATTACTGGTGCTGCTATCGATGCCGAGTTTGTTGCTGTTGTTGAAGCTGGTACTGATGATTGTTTCTGAATAGTGACACCATCCTTTCCATTAGGTTCACTCTGTTTCATCCATTTTTCGTAGAATGATGATTGCCGGAAATCAATTGATTGTGAAACAAACGAAAAAAAAAATATTTTTAAAATGGAAATGAACAAAAAGATTAGATGAAACTATTGATTATGGACCGGATCGGATAAAATCTAATCAGAATTGAACAAAAGCAATAATGACAATAACAATCTCTTACATTTGACTCGTTTCCCCTTACGGATGGATTTGTGGCCAAAAGAGTCGCTGACGAATTGGTCGATACTAAGGAAAATAATGACGATGATGATGTTGCTGTAGAAGCTGCCATAGTAGAATTATTGATCTGATCAGATTTAATCGAAGTTTCCGAGGCGCTGTACATCGATGGTGTAGAGCATGAATTTGTTTGAATCTTTGATAATTTTGTTTCGTACTCGGGCAATGTTAGGGCGTAGGCAATGATAGAACCAGGATCGGAACCTCGAACAATAATAGAGATATCACGATATGATGGCAATTGATAATGATTAAATTGAGCCGATGTCGATGATGATGAAGATGTTGGGGTGGCTAGCTGAGAATCTTGATTATCGTTTAAATCGAAAGGCATCTCGAAAACGATTTGGATCTCATCATTATTGTTCCGAGTGAAAAGTTTAGTTGAGAACAATGTCGAAGAGGAAGTGGTAGTCGAAGCAGAGGCTACAGTGGCATTTGATTCATTCAGTGATCCATCTGTCACCTTGGAAATTATTTTGTTCTTTATTGAACTAGTTTGCTTTTTATTCTCCCAAGAATCAGCCATAAAATCGGAAATTCCGGTTGTTTCTCTTGCAGAGGAACTATTTTCTTTCATTTGCGCTGATTGTAGATCACTAGGTGATTGCTCAGTTTGTTCCGAGTTTTTGGGATCAGATTTCGATTCATTCGTGGAATCATTCGAAAGAAAACGATTAACAATCGAGGTAATAAATTTATTAGAATCCGGTCCACGTTTTTTGTTCGATTGAATTTCTTGCAGAAATTCTTTCATTCTTTCATTCCATTTCAAAACCAATTCAGCAATAAATTTTCGAATGTAAACAAGATTATTATCTAAATTATATAGTTTCAAAACATCAGCACTGATTGTAAGGTCGGATTTGGAGAGCTCAAAATGCATCTCTTTTATCAATGAATCAAAATTACATTTCTCTTTTCGAAGATAATTTTGTAGCTCGTCGATTTTTCCTAGATTAATTGAAGGTCCTTCAACATTACTTAATTGCTGTTGTAGCTGAACGATTGTTCCTGGAGCATCAATTATTCCTTCACCACCAGAAGCTAACGTTTGGATACGTTGTAATTCATTGTGAACATTACCGAACACCTCATAACATTGTTCCGTAAGCAATTTTAGCGAATCGATCATTTTGGTTTTGGAAAAATGATTCTTTGTCAACGGGATCACTCGAGCTGGTGTCATAATCTCGTAGATATCAATTGGCTCATATTTGAATATAACTACCAAACGATCGTAGGAAAAGAATTGATAATTCTCTTGATGAGATGAATGTCTACATTTTTGGAAACGAAGATCATCATCTGTTTGATTCTCGATGATCCTCTCTTTAGAATCATCACAATTATCGAGATCGAAATATTTTCGGAAATCGAAAAAATTCTCTCCATAAAATTTGAGCTCAAGAAATTTCCCAAACGAAAGTGATAATGATTCATTTGATGTCTCACAATAATCTGAAATCTTTTGACAACGTACACAAAAGGTCCAGGTTAATATTTTCGATCCAGTTCCGTTATGATTTTCCAATGATCTTGATTGGGTTAGCTCATTGAGATAAACAGTTAAAGATCCATTATGATGAGTGAAGCGCATCAGATGCTTGAACATCGTTATATTGCACGATTCATTCGGACAAAAACCTTTCCGAAACGATTGATTAGTCGACGATGATGATGAGAAGGTTGGACAATAATCGATGAAAAAATGTCTAACTAGAAATGATCCCAATGACATATCATTCTTTCCATAGTAATCGATTTCGATGATTTTTGGTTTCTCACAGAACAAAAACGAATTATCTGATTGTAATGAGAACAATGAGAAGAGAATGAAAATATTTTGTTGCGCTTGATTGCTTAGTGGCTCGATTCGATTCCCGTTCGATCGATTTAACTTTCGATCTAAAATGGTCGATGATGATCCTTTTTCGTTAGGAACCGAAATCGGCCTCGGTGGTCTCCGAAATGGACCGGATGCTCGAAAATCTGCGATTAACTCATCAAGATGCTCTTGAGAATCATAGTCCTCATTGATCATGAATGGATGAATCAGATGTTTAGAATGATCAGGATCGGATTGATTCGAATCACAGAATCTAGACTTTGGACCAGAATAATCTATCGACGATGAACTCAAACCTAATTTTTGATCGAGTCGATCGGATTCAAGTAGACATATTGGAAAATGAAATCGTAAGGCTGAAATCTCTAAGATATCTTCTTTCATTAGAAAAGGTAAGGCATAGCGAATGCTTGGTGATGATGATAATTGAATCGAATCAAGAAGGCTAGAAAAATTTTTTGAAACTGTTTTGATTTGAAACAAAAATGTTTGCTTTTTTCGAATATCATCATTATTTTGTCCGTCATCTTCTTCGAGTTGTGCTGATCGCAACGGATCCGAAAAATCATTAATTATGGTCATTTTGGATAATTTATCACAGCTTTTATCCTCTTCTCTGCTGAGGCTACTTCCGTTTGGACTAATAATCATATTTTCATCGATTCGGTCGTCGAATTGCTTTGTTTCAGATGGAAACAGTTGACGATAATAGCTTGCCAATGTTGTGCAATCATATTTTTGTTCAATAGGCAAACATTTGACATTCTCATGGAAAGCTCTCTCGAGACGATTGTTATAGTAGACAAAGATTATATAATGGAGTATGGATTTTAATTTTTTCAAATCATTTAGAGAAGAGCTACCGCGTAAAAGAATGGAACATCCGATTCCTTCAACACATCCCTCCAAGAACATCAATGTTTTTGTTCTAAAATTCAATAATCGTGGATAGTTTTGATCCGATTCTAATGAGGTGATTGGCAATGGAAAATTCTGTAATCGGAATCGACGACAATGACCTATCCGAGTGGTATTTAAAATCATCTCCTGAGAATGGATCAGTTCAGCATTGGTGAAGAAAGCTATTCGCTCCAGAATCGATTGCTTAACGTTATTTATCACAGTAATGTTTTTTGATTGTAAAAGTTCTATTGTCGCTCGTGAAATATTACCGGATACAAATATAATATCCGGTTTAAGAAGAACAATTTTTGCGACAAGGTTACTAACATAATCGGTTTCTTGCAAACGCATCGAATCGAAAAATGTCAAACGCATGTTTGAACAACTATTTGATTTCGATGTCGAGAGGATTCGTTGTGATTGTTGTGAACTATGTCGTCGTCGTTGATTGTAGCCAATTGAACAGGAAAAGAGTAGAATTCTTGGATTCTCGATCAAACTCCTCATGTGCCTGTTGGCGACATTTTTTCGGAAAACAAAGCCATCGATAATTTCACAATCGTTTTTGGACCCATTCACAATGGTTTTGATCTTGATTCGCTTGCGAATATCCATCGGATACGAGAAAATGGAATCAATCGGAATACTATTGTTATTAATATTATTGCCAAAGTTTGAAGACAATAAAGAAACAGATGATTGTTGCTCATTTTGGACTGGAGAAACTTGATAATAATCTTCAATCGAATATGATAATGTAAATGTTGACGGTTCAATGGAGTCAACAATTTTTTTGGCCATGTTGTTGAGAATCTCGAACCAATCGTTTGAAATTCTACAATCTTCTAGCATTTGTCTGAGAATCTTCTCGGCATGGATGTCATAAATAGTATTCAGTACTAAAGAATAGAATTTTGAGCGATCTAAATTTATCGGAAATTGGATCAATGATCTATCGGAGTTGGGCTCAATTTTTCGTTTTAAAAATATTCTCTCGAATATTTTCTCATTGTTTTCGTTACTTGAGTTACTATCGTTATTGTTGCCATCGGAATCCAAAAGCGAATTCAAATCGATAAGATCTTTTCTCAAAAGAATCGACTTTGGAATTTCAGAGAATCGGATCTCTTCGCTTGGTTCATATTTAATCAGTCGGAAAGTTGTTTCATTTTTCAACAATACATCGTGGCGATCATCCAGATGACTTAATTGTTTTGACGATTTTCTATCCAAAGAATCAATTCGATCATCCCTTTTATCGCAGATCATTTTGATTTCTTTGTTTTTATCGGTCGTAATTTTGATATTAGGACTGTTGTTATTAACCTTGTCTTCATCATTCAGAGCTGAACGTGCTTCTTCAACAATCTCTTTAACCCAAGCTGGCTCTTTAGCATTAATCGTTGCATCTAATTCTTCTAGCATCGTGCGTACATCATCAAATGAGCATGATAGCATCGAAGTAGAATCATCAAGATTTTCTCCATAATCAAAATTATTAATAATTATTGATGGTGATGATGGTGGTCTTCCTGATTGTAACGATTTGCCATGAGAGAGATGACGATCAGGATCAATCATAATAGTATCGGATTTATTTCTTTGGTTGGATTTAGAAAATCTCACAGTTTCCTTTGACATGGACATTGAATGATGACGATGACCATCAGCTAGATCTGACACAGAATTGCGTTTGGTGGTAACCAACGATTTTTTTCTGCCATCTTTTCTCCCGCTCTTAGTCTGCTCATTTCGAATGAGTTCCAATCGATTGGAACAATAACGACAGACTCGAATCAAACGTGTCTTTCCAGATGTTCCATGAGCTAATGAATATGATGCTGACGGTGAAGGTTGTGGTGCAGATGATGGCAGAATCAATCTAGAATCGATCATCTCATTGCAACAATCATTACAAAAGATTTGCCCACAAATTCTGCAATGATGTCGTCGACGAATGGTGGTAAACTTACTACAACAGTCAAAACAATCGATCGAGGTTGCATCGGGCATCCAAAATTCTCTCCCATCATCATTGTTCACATTCAGTATAGTTGAACGAAACTTTTTTCGAACACTTTCCAGGAGACTTATTTTATTGAATTTCGGTATCTTATTGATGTTGGGTGATGATGAGCGATTATTACCATCTTTTTTGTCAAAGGATTTTATTTGCACCGAGAATTGATTTTCCGAATTCATGATTTCGAGATTCGATATTTCCTCGATTGCATTTCTAACAGATAATAGAGAATCAAATTATAGATTGTTTCTAGATAAAGTTTTTTATTGTTTACATTTACCCTTGATTTTTACTACTTCGATTTCTGAGCTTTTAAAATTCTTGAAACAATTATATCATTATTGCAATATTCTGGTGATCGTAGCATCAAAATTTCCTGATAATTTTGATCAAATCACAGAAGATAACACAACGAAACAAGGTCCTAACTTCAAAAACATCTGATTGATCGATGATCGGATGACAACAAAACAATCTATTCTATTGCCATCTACTATCGGAGATTTTAGATAGCATTAGAAATAAAATAATTATCAGATTAATTTCTGCTCTAATTTAATCGGTGAAGAAATTACGATTTAAGTCAATCCATCGGAAATTGAGAGAAATTCATTGTCTGAACTAAGATTTGAGAAATTAAGAATTTTTGTCAATTTTTTTTAGTTAAAATCTTATGGATCTCTTTGCCAGAATCAATAATTCCTTGAGAGACAATCGCAGAGTTTCCTTTCCTTTTTTTTTTTTTTTTTTGATTTCCCATGATACCAAACTCTTTTCTTAATCTTTTTGATTCACTTTCATTTTCTCATTACGTAACCAGTGGCGATTCTCAAAGAGCAATGAAAATGCTTTACGCAAAAACTTTTTAGGACCAAGTCTTTGCCGAATTATTCAAAGCGTACGCTTAAGATTCTCAATAGAGAATGAACTGAAATTAAGAATAGAATACAACTGGCAAAAATTCTATCAGATCCAATGACTCATCCGAAGACTTAAGATCTTTCCCAATGACCAAATGGAATTTTTTTCTCGACATCAATAAGCTTTTAGAAAGTTAGTTGACCGAATATCTTACACGACAATAATGATCGAGAGAGAAGAGAGAGAGAGAGAGGTGAAAAAAGTGATTTAAACCAGACCAAATGATCCTTCATCGTCATCATCACTCCACTATATATAGTGGAATCATCAGCCAAATAGAGAGACCAGAGAGTAGCAAGAAAGGAAACGAAACCAGATTGTGCGCTAAAATCGAATCCGTTATTTATTTTGCGTTCCATTTGGAAAATTTTGTTTCATTCGACATCAGAATCAACCAATATGTGTGTAAGTGTGTGTGTGGGTTGGCACAAACAGAGTACCAAAAACTCTGGCTTTTTTCAATGGAAAAAAAGAAAAAGAATCAAAAGCTTTGAAGCTTTGAGAGAGAATTATTTCGTGGATCAACGCTAGTGGAGAGAACAGAATCCAAGAATCCAAACAAAAATAAAAACGTACGCCATTTTCATTCAATGATCCAAGAGAGATTGCGAAAGAGAAAGAAGGAGAAAAAAACAATGAAAGAAAACCACCACAAATATTCTTTTTGTGTTCAGTGACGATTGAATGAGAGAGAGAAAGCCAAACATTTGATGTCTTTTGAATCGATAGAAATTTTTCTTTCTATCTTTTGTTTTTCCCTCTAGAAACATTTTCTTCTCTACAATCTTATTATTCTTCTTTTAATATTTTATACTAATCCTTTGTCTTCTCTCTCATCATCATCATCATCATCATTCACCAAATCAGCATCGATCACTAGATTATTAAGATGCTTACGAAGAATTGATTCGATGATTTGATTCTTCTCGATTTGAAACTAAACCTCTCAGAATCAATCATTTTGCGATCGATTGACTGTTAAGTTGTGAATCCATTCGTTTAGTTGAACGCCATTCTAATGATTTGATCAATCAATTCAATCATACAAGATTTAATCGAATTCATTGTCATCGTTTTCGAATCGCACTGAAAATTACGATCTAATTTTACCTTTAATGTTACACACCATCGAGATTGCATAATGAATCACTCGTATTAATTGATTATTCTCTACGAATCCATTACGATGGTGATGATGATCTCATTCTGGATTATTAATTATTAGTAATCAACTCAGTGATACTGATACTTAAACTAATCATCATCGAAAGACAGTTTTTGTTCTGCTCTTTTCCGACTCATTTATTAAAACTGAATTCGAGAATCTCGTCTGTTTTTTTCATCAATTGATTTCCTTGCGTTTTCATCCGTTTTCTATTTCATTCACTCTCTCATATCTTCTCGTCGAACAGAGAAAAAAACGCAATGAAAGGATTAAATTCGGATCCAAACAAGTAGTGTTCGAATAGTGAGAGTCAAACGAACTTCAAAGAAGATCCAAAAGAGACTTCTAGGAAAACCATCAAAACAGTGTCAAAATTATAGTTTGAGAAAAAACAAACTTAAATTATTCATTGTGAAATAAATCTAGTCCCCTTATTCACTCCCATATGAAATTCTAAGTTTTAGGAGATTTCTATGGGAATCGTTTTCTAGAACTCTAAGAATTCGGAAGGATTGTTTCTTGGTGTAAGTAATTAATTGTCTTTTATGTTCTTTCTTTCTCTCAATGTCCCATCGTTTTTGTTGTCTTTTCTTTCAGATGTTTGTAGAGCTACGAACTTCTTTTAATTTGATACTTTTTTCTATTTTTCATTCTCGCCGTTTCTCTCGATACCAAATCACAGCATGATTGTGTGCACTAAAAAAAAAAAGAAACTTTTGTCTTAATTGAATGTTAGAATGTTTGCGTGTGTTTGTTTTATCAAAAATGAATTATTTATTTTACAGTTTCTTCTCCTAAAGTTTAGAGCCTAAGCTATTGAAATAATCCATCTTCTAGTATTCTCTATTCTGGCCGGTTTTCGTGTCAAGATCTAGAATCTCAACGATTCTATTAGATAAACTTGAGTTTGATTTTTAATGATTCTGCAAAAGAATCACTTCTATTTCTCTTTCTCAAGCGTTTGATTGATTTGATTGATTTCCTCTAGGCTATGGACCATAATCAAGAAAAACTTTTGCTTTTTCGGCGAGATTTTGATCCTTTTCCCTATCTGTTTTATTACTAAATGATTCTGCAAAGAAAAATGGAATGAGAAAACTGAGTAACAGAGCGAAAATCGAAGTCTTTTGTTGTCTGAAAGAAGATCACTTGGAGAAATTTAGAGAATTTCTGATTTCTTTTGCTTTCTTCCATTCGGTTGATTGTAATGAGTATATATTTCACAAAATGTATTAGAAATAACATTTGGATAGTAATAATCGTAGGCATAAGAGTCAATGATTACATTAGATTTTCAAAATTAGATCACTTTTTTTGCATTCCTATTCCGTTCCATCGTCTCGTTTTATTGCTCCGTTCTAGAGCTAGCATTAAGATCCCACAAATTACATCCGTTTTGAAACAAACCTCTCTCGCAAGATTTATTTAATTGGTTCACTTAGCTTGGTTCTTATCACTTGTTTTTTTCCCATATTCGATTCAAAGCAATAATTTTCTGTTTAAACGAGAATCAAGAATCGTTTTGCTCTGGAATTAAGCCTTTTTTTATCTCATTTTGCTTCTTTTCGATTAAATTTCTCTAGCAAGAGATTCAAGCGGATACAAAAGGAAACGTTTTCCTTCTCTGGATCCTATCATTTCGAATATTGTGATGTGGAATATTGAGAACTTCTTTTGGTTGTTGTTCTGTTGTGTTAGTAGAATATTGCAATGAAAAATTGAATGAAATAATTGCTAAACTATTGAAAAAAATCATTGAAAAAACAAGCTTCCTATTCATTCCGATCGATGATGGATGAATAAACGGATGAATGAATCTTTGATGAGAAAAGAATAGTTCAATGGAATTCAATGATACAACAACAGGAATTCGATTGAGAAGATAACGATGGAGAGCAAAACGAAATCGATTCAATTCGACTCGATTGAATCTCTATATTGTTCGAGATCAATCGATCTTGTTCGATGATTGATGTGAGATAATTATCCGATACTTGCTCAAAGTCACAATCCATCTTTCAGTGCTTTTTTGAAGAGACCAAAATTTTATACTAATTCTCTGTTTTGTTGAAAAATTTTTCGATTTTTCCGAGTTTTTATCTGCTCATTGATTATTTTCAGCGAAATTCAAAGCGAATTTCATTCTGATAATTCTGATCCAAAAATCTGCATCAAAAAAAAAAGAGTTGAAAATAGATAGGATTCTGTTGAGCATTTATTTTTACCTTTCGTTTTGTTCGATGAACAAAGCTGATTTCTTACTCTTCAAGAATCCTATCGAAAGATTCTTTTTTTTTTGGAAGTTTCATTAAAAGATATTCATTTAGAACTCGGGCCTAGTCTCTTTCGATTAGAAAAATTATAGTTTGCACCAAAAAAATCTTAGAATTAGATTGAATTTTCTATGAATTGTTCTTTCGAACAGTATGGGAAGTTATATCGAAGCCAATCTACATTAACGGTGTGATTAATTGAAGGAGAATTTTCTCTTCTTATTCAGATCTGAATTTTTAATCCTTTACTATCTCTTTATTTTCTGAGTCCATTTCTGAACAATCAGATTGACGGGAAAACAATCGAATTACTTCCCGTTAATCATTGTTTTAATAATAATAGCTATGCAAATGAAACGTTCAAATACCAACCCATATCTCCAATGATCACATTTTGGGCCGAACCAAACCCAAAACTGTTTGGAACTCTTCGTTTTGGAGATAAAATATTGAGACTGAATATTGTTTCGTTTTCGAATGTGCCTGACATTCATTTTTTCTCGTTTCTGGACCATATCTTTCTTTCTCTCTCTCTCTCTCTCCGATTGAGTCATCTTGAAAACACAGAGAAAAAGAGCGAATGAAAGAATAATAATCGTATTCCAAAGCCATTGATGTTGATATCAGTGCATTCAATCACGTACATCGGTCTATCACAAATGGCATCTACTTCCCTTTTTTATCCCTTCATTTTTATCCCAAAATTTAATGAGAATACTTTTATTCCTATTCTTAGTCTTTGAAATTATTTCGTCTCCTTATTTTAGACTTCGAAGAGAATGAATAAATTTCTATATGGCCATGATCATTGGTAATAATTCGATCGATTGGATAGAATAAATTGGAAAAGAAGAAAACGATGTGGTGCCAGGTTCAAACAACACCGTCCATTAACGGTGAAGGTTGTCCATTAGTTCGTAGCAAACACGCGATGAGTTTGGCGACTGATGGCCGAATATATCTCTACGGTGGTAAATCATTGCTCAATCAAACATTGCGTGATCTATGGCGATTCGATACCGATCAAAATCGGTGGGAATTAGTGTCATCCAAAGCAATCACAACAGTACCAACAACAGTACAGTCGAATGATTTCGTTCGGTGTTCGCTTCCAGAACCCAACTCTTCTAATCGACAAACAGAAGCATCATTGACGATGCTAGGTTCGAGTCAATCGTGCCATACATCATCATCAGCAATATTAGAATCGAATGATTTCATCAATCCCGATTTTCCCAATGAATCATCATCACCGCCACCGCTTCAAGAACATACCATTGTTAGCTATGATGTAGGTGTTTCCGATTACGAATCAAAGAAATACTTGGATTTACAGCCCATTTGAATTCTTTTTTTTTTTTTTTGTTTCTACTCTGTAGAATAAGCTTTATATTTTTGGGGGCGAGATTGGTTACGCTACTGATGAGACACCATTATGGATTTATGATTTGAAGAGATGTGTGTGGAGAAAATTCTCGACAGAATATCGACTCGCAAATCGATTAAATGCTTCGATTTCATCCAGACCTCTAGGTCGACGGGGACATTCCGCTGTTGTCTACCGAAATTTGATGTGCATTTTCGGTGGCTATCAAGATATCAAAGGTTCAACATCGGAAATTTGGTATTTTGATTTAGGTTAGTTTTGTAGGGGATTAAAGTACAATCTCGAACATATTTAATTGATACTCTGCCTCTCTGTACACAATACTTAAATTAACAAATCAGATACCGAAGAATGGTATTTAGAAGGCAATAATTTTCGCAAAGAAGCTAGTCCATCTGTACGACATGGACATTCGGCGGTGGTTTATCAAGAATCAATGTTCATCTATGGTGGTATGTCGAATTTAAATATCAAAGGAGATTTTTGGTCCTGGAATTTTGGTAAATAGTTTTGATAATTATTCCATTGATAATTATGATTTCATTCCTGAACAATTATTTGTTTATACTGAGCATATCGGTATTCTAAATGTTCTTATCATGTCATTATCTTATGTGAATCCAGAATTGAAACAATGGAATCGAATCAAAACAAACAAGAATCCTGGTATTCTTGCATTCCACAGTGCGATTGTTGTACTAGATTCAATGTTCGTTTACGGCGGGGAACGTTCCAATGGGAATCATGTCAATGATCTATGGCGTTTTCGGTTCGGTAATTCAGCATTCAATCAGCATTCAATAGAGATTTGAATTGAGATAGAATGAAATGAATGAATTCTTTTTTCTGGTTTTTTATTCCTACTCTGTGTCCCGGGACACTTTTCAACATTTTGTAGCTAATCAAACTTGGGAGCATATCGAGATAAAGGGAATAGCTCCTAGCTGTCGGACACGGCATGTTGCAATCGCTAATCCATTTTTAAAAGAACTTGAATCGTCATTATCATTTCGGAATGGAACAAAACAGAATGTTTGGTATCGATCCGAATCGAACCTAAAAAGTAATAATATTGTTGGTGATGATGTTGATGATCAACGAGAGAAAGAATCAACTTCGTCATTTGAAGAGATTAGCTCGCAAACGTTTCCAGATCAATCGATACGTGAGACTAGTTTTGTGGCTGCAACGAAAGAAAAAACTAACCAACAAATCAAATCGATTTCGATGTGTTTTAATCAACCGCCTCAACCTCCGCCACGATCGAAAACAATAACGATCGAACAAATTTCAAGAAAACACGATCAATCTCGAAATGTGGATTGTGAAGAAGTTAATGAGAAAAAAATCGATCGAAACAATCAATGTAATTCGATTACAATTGATAATTTGCTAAAAGAATTGGATGCGATCGAATCGATAAATAAGAAAACAGAATCAATCGATCAAAATTTTTCTTCCGAGAGAGAATTTTGTGAAAATTATTCAGACAAAGAAAATCGAGAGAATCAAAGAGATTGTAGCGAAAACATAAAAAATATTGATGTCAATGTTGAAAATGTCGGTACCGAATGCGAAAAAAATAAATTATTATTGAACGAAATCACCAACACCGTAACAAAGGTTCGAATGCGATCGAGACGAGCACGCGATCGTGAACAAAAACCTCATCGTCCATATTCAGATTTTTATGCAGTAAACGAGAGAAACAAACAATCTTCTTTGTTTAAGACGACTGCAGAAACAATAACATCACCCTCAACCAACAAAGATGATTTTGGTCTCGATGAGCTCGATAATGATGAGATCAGATTTAAACGTAGATCGATCCAAGAATCGATGTCTTATTATAGTCTCTGTTTTTCAACACCACCTTCTCATGCGAAACAATTATCGATTGCACCAGGAATGATTGATTTTGAAAACGATTCTTTGCGAAAAGCATCAAAAGATGTAATGTTTGAGACCGGCAAAATTTCGATGAGTGATATCAACGAGCTTAATGTAATAAATGAGACCAAAAATTCATCTGAATCCTTGTTGGATCGCTCTGTGGATCGATCGAATTTTATCGAATCAGATTTAATTGAAAAGAATCTTGTTCATTCAAGAACTAAAACGGCTAAACCTCGAATAGATTCATCTTCTTTAGAATTAGAATTCATTAAATCCTCTTCTTTATTTAATTATGATTCAATTAGAAAGGATCAGACCTATGATAGCTATCATTTAACCATTGATATATCCCCTGATTTTGAGAAAGAATTGAAATTCAGCACAGATTCGACGCCGCTAAACAATCATTTAGGTTCTTTAAGCTCAATGGATCAATATGAATCTGATACTAGTAGAACCCTAGCGCATTTAGATATGCTGGAAGATTACTTGGAACCAGAAGATATGCTTGAAATTATCACCGAATCACAGAATGAAGAAGAGATTATTACGAGATCATTGATGAAAATGAAATCAATACCTCGAACACCTGGGATGAATAGAAAAATTCTCGATGGAAATCAAATTAAATCTGTCGACATCGATAAGAATGCTGATTATGATGATAGTGATCAGCGTACAGATGAAACCGATCAGCAGCAATCTTCAATAACAGCTACCAAAAAAACTCCACCATTGTCTTCATTGTCTGCTGCATCCGTATCGAATTCTTCATCTGGTTATCAATCATTAATATCATCATCTGGTGGTGATTCTAATTTTATCGGAAATGGAAGTTTCGATACTATTTCAAGTCAATCCTTATCCGGCTCATCATCGTTTATTAATCAGCATCAGTGTCGGCAACAACATTATCAAAATCAGAACGAATATTCAATATCGGCTCAAAAATTAGTATCGAAATTGAATGATTCATTATTGAATTTTGACATACCCAGCGATAATCATCACCAACAAGAGCTGAATGAATTGAAATGTTCGTCTGCTCAACTTACAAATCAGAAACGTTTGAGAGGTTTTCTCTTCAATTACATCAGTCGTTACGGTCAGCATCATCGTCAACCGAATCGAGAGCCTGAAATCATCAAAGAGGTCATCGATGAGGTGCAATACGCATCACAGACAATATCATCACCGACAACATTGACAATGAAACGTAGTGGAAATTCAAAAATAAATAGTTTGAATATTCCAATCAAATCGGAAACAATCATTAAGGAACATTTCTCGAATCATAATTACCATCACTGTCTAAATGATCATCGAAATCAGACTGATTGTAAAACATCGTTAGCTAATGAGAAATTGATTCGAATCAAGCAGAAACAGAATCCAATATTTTGTCTGTATGTGTTCGGTGGCAAAGAAGATTGTATCACCGGTGTTCTTAATAAGAAATCGATGACAGTCTGGAAATATTATCTTTAATCATATTCAAAAGCCTAATGATAATCACTGCGAAAAGAGGAAATATTTTTTTAAATCAATAAAAAAAGACAAACAATCACAATTAAAGCAATCTGATCGAAAAAAAAAAACTTGAAAAAACTAAAATTTTGTTATTTGTTCTGGTTCAAAAACTTGAATCCGAAAAGAATGTAATGATTACTAAAAATGCGAAGCAGCTTTACCACACAAGATAATTTTATGGCTTTGATAATTTTTATTTTTTTCGACTAGTCAATCAATTAATCGATGATCAAAAACACAATTGGATCTTATTTTTCTATTTACAATGTCAAATCAGGCCAATTTAGATTGAAGTGTGAACAATTGATTGTTTAGATGCAAAAGAAAAATAACAAGAAAGAAAAAATCATTGAGAGGAATGATTATCAAAACTCTTTGC
The DNA here is from genome assembly GCA_020844145.1 of Sarcoptes scabiei. Lineage (NCBI taxonomy): Eukaryota > Metazoa > Arthropoda > Arachnida > Sarcoptiformes > Sarcoptidae > Sarcoptes > Sarcoptes scabiei. The sequence continues at coordinate 2,784,977 of CP080490.1, read as the reverse complement.
AGAATTCGTTGAAGAAATCGGTGGTGGTTTGTTGGGATCAGATGAAGACACTAGATGATCGGTGAACTCTTTCGAAGAAATCGATTTCGAATTCCGATTATACGGATCGATTTGATTAGTGTAAATTTTCGAGGATGAATGAGATAGAGGTGGGATCGGTAAAGGTGACCTTGAATTATCTCGACCATCACTGTCTCCACTGATTCCGTTGATTTTAGGAACTACGGCGGCATCGATTAGCTTTTGTAACGACTTCGCATTCATGCTACTCAGAACAACTTCGGGCAAATGATGCTGTTGATGATGTTTGATATCGGTCGCTGATGGCTCGAATAACAGTGGATCTTGGTGTTGATGATGATATCTAGATTTTTGTTGCGACGGCTGATTCTCATTGTAAATTGGTGTCGAGAACAAACGGCGATTAGATTTTACTTGTGTGGACAATATTCTGTGTCGAGATTCTACTCCTTGATTCGATGCAGCAGGATGAGGATTAAATTTTCCACCAGTGATGTCTTGATAATTCAACGATTGATTCAGACGATTGATCGGTGTGAAATAACAAGATTCATTTTTATCACCGACTGTGGTCGAAGTAATTGCACCACCACAAACCTCTCCTTCATCGATGTTTCTTTCCTCTTTGATAGGTACCAGATTGGTGGAAAGATTTTGAATCAAATCGCGACTTTCATTTAGTTGAAACTCGAGCTGATCATAACGCACTGATAATCGTTTCCGTTCATTGATCTCACGTTTTAATTCATTACGAATCAGATCAAGTTCTCTGCTTTGCTCCGCATTCTTTCGAGCTTTCATTCCTAATGCTTCACTAAGGGCTTCGTTTTCACGTTGCAATCGTTGATAAGAATCTTTTAACTGTTCGTAATCCGCAAGTTCTAATTCGGTACGCATTTTTTCACTTTCCAAATGTCGTATTCGTTGCGTTTTCATATCGACAACAACATTCAATGAGTCTACTTCTTTCTCAAAATTTGATACTTTCTCTTTCAATTCTCGATATTTTTTATCTGATTTGAGATTACTTTCTAAACGCTCGAAACGTCCCTCGATGTCTAACCGAATTTGTTTCTCGTTCTCGCATTCGCTTCTGGTATCTTCGAGAAGTTTCTCTAATTTTTCATGATCGTTTTGCATCGATTCCAATTGTGCTTTTAATTCAACACGATCTTTTTCGATTGTTTTCGTTGTTCTTTGCAGATTATCATTGTAACTTTTTAAGATTTTTATCTCATTCTTTAACGATGTTATTTCCGAATCTTTTAGGAATGATGATTCTTTAGCTAATTCTTTGTAACAGCAAAAAAAAGAAAAAATTAACTTTGAAGATTAATGCCAAGATGAAATAAAAATACCATATTCTCGATTCAAGTAGCTACATTTCTGATTCGACGCGAATAATTGGGAACGTAATTTTGTTGTCTCAAACGGTCGGTACTGCGAAAAAAAAGAGATAATAATCAGAACATATGAGCCTGAATTCAATCATTCTAGATTTACAAACCTCATTGATTAAAAAAGTGAAAAGCACAACAAAAGCTTTAGATTTCAATTCTGATTGTTTCAATTCTAACGAAAGTTTCTCCAAACTTTCTATTACTGATTGTTGATCTTTCGATCGATTCGAGAGTAAAGATTTTATGTTGGCGACAGATTTTGGCGATGTGACGATCGATGATCTCCGAGAGGAATCAGGACTTTTAACGTTGGTTACACTTTGCAATTGACTCAAATGATTTAGCAACGAGAATCCATTTGATTTTTTCGTTGTTGTTGACATTTGAGTTTCGGAATGATTTTCACTACCATTACCTTCATTGATGGATGATAAAGAAGAGATCGATGATGAAACGCTAGTTTTTTTACGAGATTTCAGATTACTAGCTAGCTGATGTTTTGTGCTAGCATTTGTCGTTCTTGTCGAAGGTTTCGAGGTGGTGGCTACCGACGAACTCGTGACGTCAATAGTGCCCGATGCTTTACGTAGATAGCTTGCGGTAGGTTTCGCGAATGATTTCTGTTTACAGCTAGAAATTTCTGTGAATTGAAAAGAACGAAAAATACATCACATATCTAGGTCGGCTTAACAACGAGACAACAAAAAGAATAAATAGAAACAGAACACCGAAATCGATCGATTGGAACAAGAGGGAAAAAGATTAATTGTTACAGGCAAAGAGAATAATTTACTAGCCTCTAAAACCAAAGAAAAACTTGTGAAACTTCTGAATATTTTTCTCTTTGGATTGGATTCTCTGCTTTGGATCAATAATAACTTGTATATAGATTTTTTTAAAAATATTATTTTGGTTCCGTTTTGACACAACACTAGAGCTTGAATCCAAAATGTGATAAAATCGAATTATGAAAAAAAATCAAAAAATATTTTTTTTTGTGAATTTGATTTTGTTTTTTTCTATCCATTATAGACAAGAGAAAAAGATTCTCTTTACAATCCTGCAATAATTTTTTTCTTATTTCACAAATAATCCTTGAGATCTAGGATTGATATTGATTTTTTTTGGGAAATCTTTTTCTCCCACGAGAGAGACAATCGCTTTCACCTTGAGATTCGTTTCATTTTTGGTGTCCACCTTTTTTTGGACAATCTACTTTTGTCGCTCGAACTTTTTTGTCGAAAGTCAACTTTTATCATCGGAAAGCGAGGGAGAATAATTTTTAGAGATCAGAGGATTAAAACACCAATCTTTTCCATCAATCATCACTTTCTCATCGTAAACAGAGAGAGCGAGAGAAAGGATCTATTTCGGTCTTCAGTGGTCAAATAGAAATACTATTTTTTTCCCAAATGACAAACCTTTCTCTCAGTTGTGATATTCAAAATACTAATAATGAAGCAAGAGAAAAAAAGGATATTCTCGAAGGAAAATAAACTAACCTTCTTCATTAATGGTTTGATTACTCGAGGCGTTTGATGATTTTGTTGATTGACTTGGAACCTTGCTTGTGGCTTGATTCAACGATCTAGTATATGTGGCACTCCGTTTAATACCTTTATAAGCGATAGCGAATAAGTAAAATTAGATCAAATAGAGAATGACATGAATGAATGCTAATCCAATCAAATAATAAATATTGAAATGAGAAAAAAATTGATATAGATCGAGACAAACATGAATTGAATATTAAAAAACTTGAAAGAAAAACGGAACAGAACGGATAATAAACAGAAATATAATTTAAAATATAAATTATGAGACTAGAAGACAAAAAATAGAAAACAAACCGGTCTTTTGATTTGTTTCCATCGCCGCCGTTGTCCTAGTCATCCCGGTAGTTTCTGTCTTATTCGGTGCTAATTTTGTTGTCTTTGCGGTATTGGCATTGCTTGTAACCATCATCATCAAACGCTTCTCATTGATCAGATTAGAAATCTTTTGACTTGATTGCTGTCGGTGCTGGTTTTGCTGTGTATTTGTTTTTGGTTGTTGTCTTGAAATTTTTTCGGTCGATTTTTTATAATTATTTTTAAACGTCGATCCTAGGCGGATAGAGAGAAAAGAACAAAGATAATTATAATCTTAAAAACCTTTCGCGTCTCAATCAATGATATTGATTCAATGAGAAAAAAACGCCTACCATTTGAAAGGGTTGATACGATCGAATCGTGTTCCGATAACGATGGTGTTGAACAACGGGAACTAGATTGCACCGATTGTCTCGATGATGGACGTCGTTGATTGGATTGATATGAACGATACCTTATCTCATTGATCTTATTCGATCTCAATCGATTCTCTTTGTTGGATGATTTATTATGAATAGAGAAATCTGATGATTTCTGCCTGGACGATGTGTATTCTGGAAGTGTAGTTTTGCTTGTTGAAGATGGAATCGAATCCTTAGTTTTTGATCTTCTCGTCAATGTTTCATTCAATGGTTGATGATTGATTGAATTGCTTCCTTTCGGTTGTTGTTTCTCAGATGTAGGAGTTGCTCTTGCATTGATTAAAGTCGCATTCAAATCGCTTGAGATGGATGAAATTGTTGATGTATTTTCTGTATTGTTGATGGCCATCTCTGAAACAATTTCTATTGAATTCAAAGAATTAAGAGATTCGACATCATCACATTCAATAAGGTTGCTTAGAACTTGGTCTGATTTGATATCACTATTACTGGAAATCAATTCCGGTCCACTTGAATTCATTGCAGAGTCATCATTTTTCGTCACAACGTCACAAATTTGTGATTTCCTAGCAACAAAAGTATCTTTTTGATGCGATGTTTCCGGACCAATCTCATTAAAACATTGGTAAGTCGGGGACAATTGTGAATGATTTTCGTCGTTGGAACATAAATCAGTGATTGATCTTTTCTCATTGTCTTCGTCATCGCTTATATCACAACTAATATCATTGATGGTAACAATATCGTTCGGTATCGATACCAAACTCATTGAACTTTGACTGATTGCATTTGGCAAAACGAAATCGATTGATAATTTTTCATTATCCTCGATAGCCATCGGCAGCTCATCAATAGATAATTTGGATCGATGAATAATCTCACCACAATTATTGGCACCATTTTGAGAGACGTTGGACATTGTATTCATCGATGATGATATTGGTAATTTGCTTTGAATTTGTGGCACAGATTTTGATAAAGAAGGTTTTCTCGATTCCTCGATTGATGATGATTGTTTCATTATTGTTTTGTCAACAATTACATTCACAGTAGGGTCACGATAATCAATATCATCATCGATCATCATCTCTAATGATTTAGATGGTTCCAAAATGTTGGGAGTGGTTGCACTGGAACTATCGGTTGTACGCATTTTTTTGTGCGTTGCGGAAGATGAACAAATCGATGTTGCTGATGAGGATGATGAAGATGATGGCATTAACAACAATGATGTTGACGATTCTGGCGTGAAGATTACACAAACATTCCATTTGAAAGATCCAAATGAGAGACGAGAAAAAAGATTTCAATATTCAAGTCATTATTGTAAACTTATATCATAACAAACAAAATGGATTCGAATAGTTATTTCATTGGCGAGATTAAAATTAAAAACAGAAAAATTTTCGAGAGAGAACAAAAAGGATAACTTCAAGGAAGCGAAAGGTTTTTTATTGTTGGACGAAAATGGGATTGATTTTAATTTATAATTTAAACTTGTTTCACACATCGAAAAGATGAATGCATTCTTAATTATTATTATTTAACATTCCTACATAAATTGATTTAGTTTCAGAAATACATACACATACACACATAGTTTTGCCACCATCAATTCAGTCTCAATTTGATCTTGAATCGAATTTTTTCATTTGTTTTGAATCCAAAAATCGTAGAAAATGGGATTTTTATTTTGTTTATTTTAGATCTCAATGTGAAACATCGAAGGTTAATACGACACGCACCAAACAATGATTTGTTTGCCATTTAAAGTACACATAATATTACTGAAACACCACAAAAAATGTTAACTTATTAGTGTTCCAGTGTGGAATAATAACTGATTGTGCAACTAGATATGTCTAGAATTCAATGTTTCAATTTTGAAATATGGAAAAAATCGTATGAATCGGACCTACACACACACACACACACACACACTCTTTATAGAAAATGGTAAAATATCAATGATAGAATTATTGAATCGATTCTATTCTATTTATGTCGATCATTGATAAGTGGCCATTTTTCGTATTTTTTTTGTGCAATAAGTGAGGATTTAAATTGGAATAGTAACGAGAACGCTCAGAACACTCTCTAATTATAACTAAAAATTGAGAAAATTTGCCACACTGATTTTGAACAATCCAGGAAATTCAAAAATCAAATTTTTTTAGAACAAAAATTGATTGAAAAATTAAAATTCTTTCTGAATGACTTGATTTGGACGTTTAGATTAATGAAATAGGAACAAAGATCATGTGTGGATGAGCAACCACCAAAACGGATTTCTTATTTTCTTTCAGTCTTCCCAACATCTTTAACAAAAGATCTACTAACATTCGAAGAAAAATAAACATTCTTTTTGTTATCATTCTCATCACTATACACGGAGATGATAATTTGCTAATCTTTTGTTCTCATCTAGGAAGTTGACGAATTAAAAAAAAACATCATTGTGAGACAAACCAACATGGGAGAGTCATAATCGTAGAGATTCGTTCTCCGTTCAATACTCTTCCTGTTGCGTTTACGCTACCCTACGAGAAACAAATGTTAAATTTCTTGATGCGTAACTATACTACTAGGGCAAAGAAATTGTCTTCTGAATTTTTCTCGGCTCAGTATCAATGAGCGAATCGAATTTAATCCGATCAACAATAGAATAAATCAAAACGAAGATGAATGAATGATTGTAGAATCAACAACGTGGTTCAAAAGAGAGGCCTAGGATTCGAAGCTTGCTCGATCGAAGAAATCAAAAAAAGGCCGAAATCATCGATAATGAAAATCATATTAATCATGATTTCTATCGAGATTCGAGATTAGATTAAAGGATTCAGTGAATCTAGTTGGGTGTATTGCTTCGATAGTTTCGGATTCAATCGCAAACGGTCCAATAGAGATTAGAAGCTGTGATGATAATGGTGAAGAGATGAAATGATTAGAACATGCTTTTTCAGTTATCATTTCATTTCCATTATCGTACAAATCTGTGAATGGTAAACAGATTACCAAAAGATTTGAAATACTTCGATGCAAAAAATAGCTGAATCATTTACTCTCGCTCTAGTATGGAATCATTTCATAATTATTAGCATTTCTAGGATTAGATCACGATCTTTCATTCGAGAGAATTGAATTTTGAAATCGAAAATAGAAATAGAAATTGTTTCCTTTTCTCGAACATCTCCTGAAACAAATGAAACCAAGCAAATCGAAACGTTGAGTTTTTATTTTCATCGATAGTAATCGAGAAAAAATCGAGCCAGTGAAATTAATTTATAATTTTATCGCAAACATTTAGGTCCAAGATGGAAAAATAAAATTTTAAACTTACTTGTAATTGTTGGGTGTGGTGATTGAAAAGATTTTGGAATCTTACTGGTTTGGCATGCAATCGCATTCAAAGCATTGGTACTATGGCGATTATTAGCGTTGTTATTTTCGCCGATAAAGGTGGTGGAGATCGCTCCGGAGTTCGGTGCGATAGATAGATTGGCAGAATTTAAACCGAATTTCAATGATTGTGATTTAATCATTCGTAATCGTTGTTTGGGATTAGATGGTGAGGATTGCTGGCAATGAATGGTGTTGAAAGAATCCGTGTTATTAATGATTTTCGATTGGTTTTCAATCGATCTCGATTTTGGATCATCGCGTTGATGTGGACGATGCTGTTCGGAGAAATGATGTGAGTCTTGTAAGCTAATATTGTCATTACTTTTGGCAAAATTTGATCTAAGAGCTAAGATTGGAAGATTCGATTGTTTCGTTTGTGGATGTTTCGAGATTTTCGTAACATTCTCTATCGAGGAATTCGATTCTGATTTTTCAGCAAAGCTAGAATCGAATTCTTTCGGTCGATTCTTGTTTGAATCAAGGTCGACTGTTTGAGATTGTTGATAATTTGTCGATAAACTATCGATTCGTTTCAATGTTGATGATGATAGTGGTGGTGAAGTTGTTGATGTTGTGGTTGTAATCGATGATGAAAATAAGGTTGATGAAGGTGATGCTGAAGAAAAGCTTGTTGCCGTACAAGTTGGCGTCTTTGTTGCCGTCTCTACCCTCTTCTGTTGTTTTTCATTATTGATGTTGTTGTTGTTCGCCATCATTCTCCCAACGATTGCAGGTGTAAAAGGTGTGAATCTATCGGCATTATTAGAGGAAATCTCTTGATGCTGTTGATGAGATCTATTGTTACAATCAATGCTTCCATCATTTTCATCTTCATTTGCAACTTTATCATCTTCGATATTGAACAAATCATCTTGAACCTTCATTTGTGTTTCAAGCTTTCTAGATTCGTTACCATTCGAAATGTTTTCCTTCTCGGCCGAGAGCGACGATGAAGCGATGCTATTTATGTCGAAATTCTTTGCTCGAAAATTATCAATCGAATCCATTGTATCCAGTGTTGATTGATGCCGTTTTCAGATGAAAATTATTATCATTAGAGCTATTTTTATCGAAAAAATTCGACGATCGGATGGAATCTTGAGGCGTAGGGAAAAATTTCAATCTAAATGATGAAAACAAGCGCGAACTTTGTTATTATCGCGCGATATTAGCTATCGGATCTTCACTGCTTCGCTTGATGACGATCGAGCAAGAAATCGAGTTATTCGATGAATTCGATTTCAGTGAATATTTTTGATCACAAAATTTCGGTAAAGAATCAAACAAATCATCCATTGAATTCAGCGAAGAGATCGTTGATTAGCTATCGCTTCGTAGCTATGTTTACATCGAATTCTAGTCCTATGGATTTCTTCAAGTGTTTTGGTTCATTCCAATTAAAAAAAAAAAGACACAAAATAAACAAATTCACTAGCTTCTTAACAATCATCAAGTTTGGTTGCGAAAAGGATTCCAAAAAAAAAAAAAAAACAAAAGCAAAAAATTTTGATGGATAGCATCGATGTTTGTTGAAGATTCGTTTTTAGATAACCGAAACGAAAGAGTCAAAAATCTTAGAGAAAGTGGGCCATTTTTGGATGGAAAAATTCGAACATTTCTTCTCTCTCTCTCTTTCGTTTTTTTCTCCGTTAAATTCTTTCCGCTCTCTCTCTCTCTCTCTCTCTTTATGTCCAAACTCTTTGGTTTTTAGTTCAATTTTTCTTTGGTTTTTTTTTCTCTAGATTCTTATCGAAGATTGATTTTTTTTTTTTCGTTATCTTTTTCGATTTTGTGTATGACTTGTGTGAAACAACAATCATCGAAAGTTTCTTCTTCTTCGTCGAAAAGAGAGAAAGAGAGAAAACAAACGGCAGGTTTTCTCTTCCTCGCTTTTCTTTGATTAGAAAGAGAAGAAAATATCTCTGCTAAAAATTTGAGATTTTTTTTTCCAATTCTTAATCAAAATACCACAGACCATAGTGAAGACCGAAGACTCGTGTTTACTCTTGTCAGTTGAAGACGAACCTAAACAGAGAAAAAACTGTGGCTCATTTCTCTTCGATATTTTCCTAGCTATTTTTGCTGTCGCTCTTTTATCCACTATTATTATTATTACTCTCAGTACTCGGTAAATACGAGAGAGAGAGAGAGAGAGAGAGAGAAGAGGCGATGAAGAGAGTACTGGCCAAGATGAAACCGCCAACAAACGACTATATTGGCTGGGGGTTAGATCTACTAGTTAAGAGATGGAACGTATCAAAGAGGGGGTGGAGGTTCGCTGGCATTACATAACAGTGGTTCGTAGCGAAACAGTTCTCGTTAGGATGACGATCAATGCTCGCTAAATCCAAATAATGTTCTTCACAAACCACTTTCAAGACCATAGAACATTGGGCCAAACTAGCGTGGTTCGGCTACTTGTTGGTTCATTGATCTCTACAGAATATATTCGGCCATAGAGAGCGATGATTGTTGTCCATCATAACTCTGAAAAAATAAAATGAAAATTTTGCTCACGCTAGGTTTGTTGTCGAGATTGAAAAGACATCAATCGAAAATTTTTCGGGGGAAAAAACTGATTTGAAATTCAAACGAATCTCAATCCCAAAAACAAATCAATTTTAGTGGCAATAGAAGAGATGTTTAAGGAAAGAAATATGAAAACTTTATTGATTGCTGGAATTGTTTTCGATTAGAAAAATCTTGAATAAATTATATTTCTCTCAAAACGATTGAATTCATTTTTTCTATTTTCAATTAATTCTACAAAACCGGAAGAGCAAATTATTTAAAACAGTGGAAAAATTCACTCCAAAAGTTAATCTCTTTCTAGGTCGCTTGCAAAGATTTCAATTAATTCATAACAAATTATTGTAAAACTAGATCTAAAGATCTTAAGATGGTGAACAGATCTCTAGGATGAAGGTAACTGAGAAGAAAGCAACAATAGAGATGGTCGAACGAAATTGATCAATCAATCGGCTACTGTTCCGATTGACCACAGTGAATGGAATCAATCGGCTTGTGTTCCAATAAAATCAAAAGTTAGCCAAATGGTTCCGCTCTCTTCCTTGCTTTTCCCCTTTCTCGCTTTCTCTTTATCGAATCCTCAGATATCCAAACAAATCAATATTCATTTCTGATTGATTGATTTCGGTAGAGAAGAAGGGAAACGATTTTTCACTATCGATCAAGAAAATGAAATCAATCCTTCTAAACTGGAAAAAAATTGTTTCCGGATTATGTTTGTCGAGAACAAAAAGGTCACGAAATTTTTCTCTTTTACCTCTTTCTCGTTTATGCACCGTTTTTTTCATCTCAAACTTAATTCCGACATTGTTGAATGAAACAATCAAAGGACTAGTTTGATGAGTGATGAAACAAAGCTAGACTAAATTTAGAATAATTTCTTTTGAAAAAAAAGTAAAATTATAGCTAAATTGATTGCGTAAAAAATCAATAATAACAAACCAAGGTTCGGTGGATCGAAACAGTCACCAAGACAACACAAACATTGCGGCAAAAGCAAAAGCAAAAAGTTGAAATTTTTTCCAAACAAACAAACAAAAAAAAAATTACCAGAAATGGACCCATTCTGTCGAGATTCATATCAGTGATTGAGAATTTCAAGACTCTTAAGAGACTTAGTAATCGCAGATCTGATTTTTGCAATTAGAATTTGAAAAATCTCAAGCCCCAGCGAGATGTTTTTCTCCTTGCAATCCTTCCTAAGTGCTGTGTGTTTGTTTTTTCGACGAATTCTCAAAGGCTTTCTCCATCGAACTACTGGCCTCTGTGAGCTTCAAAGAATATGCTATGCTGACCAATCCAATGTTAGTCGTGCGAGAGCTGTTGGTAGGTTATTATCAAAAGCCAGATATAAAATTATTCGATTAGGGATACGATGAAATTTTTTCCTTCATTTTCTTCATAGAAAAATCGATTCTATTATCGAATAATGAAGTGTTGCGAAAAATTGATCACGAGCTTGATAATTTAGCCAAAAACGATCAATTGACACAGAATTGGGAAACGGTCGAGAAAGCTGTCGAAGCAACGATTGTTGCTAAATCGATCAACACCAACATACATGTCGAGTATGAAGATCATCAGCTTGTTCATTGTGATAACTTGCTGTCTTTTCTCTGTTCTAAAGTTTTATTAAACCTTATCGGATCTGTTTGGTGCAAATTTATGGATATCGACAGCTTATTTCACGTTTAGATCGATTACGATCGATTCGTTTCGATATGGACAATAAATCGCATCGGATTCTTTTAGAATCATTGTGGAAAAATCTTCATCCCGAAAGATCATTAGACGATCTCGTAAGCAAACAATGGACAGAAATCGGGTTTCAAGGTCCCGATCCGAGTACAGACTTTCGTGGAATGGGTTTACTTTCATTAGAGAATCTAGTTTTTTTCTCAACAGTTTTTGCCGAATACGCTCGAAATATTCTCTCGCATTCGCTGCATCCAAGCTATGGCTATCCATTTGCTGCTGTCGGTATTAATATTACCTATCTCGCATTGAATCTTTTACGCTCGAATCATCTACAAACACATCTTTTCAATCAAGAGACAAGACTCTATGTTGTGGAAGATTTCCACAAAATCTATTGTGAGCGCCTCAACTAGTAATCTCATTCAACTTTCAATTGAATTCTCTTTTATTCCATTTTCGGCAGCCTATCTTTTTGTTTCATTCGATAAGCTTTGGATTCGGTCGAAACCCAGTTCAGTGATGGAATTTAGCCATATTCGAGACAAATTTGAGGCTGCTGTAATCAAAAAACTTGAAGATGATAAAGCAGTATTTCGTTGGGATCCATATCTCGAAATAATCTAGTCATATACAGAGATACACTTTTTTTTTGGTTCAATCAAAACTAAATAGATTTTACTAGTTCAATCTGTTCAATTCATTCTTTATTTTCGTTGCTGTTATTTTCATTATTTTTGTTTCTAGACATTAATTTATTGTAATCGAATTCCGGTGCTATATCGATGCTTTCGATTGGTTCGAAAAATGAATAAAAATTGTAGAGAAAATGGCAAACAACAGTGATGAATAAGAAAAAGATTCCGGTTGCAAAATCAAAATTCCAAAATTTTCTCATCCGATCATCGATCGTTTCGATTGGATCAGATTGAACGGAGTCATAAACTTTCAATATTCGGCTTAGAATATCATCCCATTGATAGAAACTTTTTACCATATCATGAGCTTTTTTTGGTGCGATAATTCTACCTTCTATTCTATCATTAATTGCTTTGCTGATACCTTTGAAGATGCCTTCAACAGACGGTTCAGCGAACCAAATCAGCTCTTCAGGTAGAACCTCGGGAATACCTCCAACTTTGGTGCTAATGATTTGCAATCCACATGCTGCAGCCTCGATGATTGCGATACAGAATGCTTCTGTTAAGGAACAATTTAAAAATATCTCTCCTTGTACCATTACATCTCGGACTTTTTCAGGATTGATATGCCCCAGAAGTTTCACTCTACTTTGTAAGGAATTACGTTCGACTATCTCTTCGATAGTGATCCGCTTAGGACCTTCTCCACCTATTAAAAACTGTACAAATGGAAATTGATGACAAATTTGTGGTATCACTGCAGCTAACAAATCTATTCCTTTTCGGTAAACCAATCTGGACAAAACTACAATTGTCACTGAAATGCACGAAAAAATAGAGAATCATCAAAATGGAAAAGATAGCTCAATCAGAGAGATTTCAAACATTTCTCATTGGGACCGAATTCTTTGGCCGAGATTACATCAGGTGAGGTAGACAATGGTCGAAAGATATCAGTATCAACAGGATGTGGAATGACAAAGATTCGATTCGGACTGACACCAGCTCGTAATGCCGTATTTTCTTTCCTGAACAAAACGCATGCATCAATTTAATTTCTTTAGGATACAGTGCCATACCCAGTATGAGAAACACAAATAACTCGATTACAGACGGATAGCATCACTTTTAGCAATTTATTAGTTATGATTGCACTGGCATCAGCGAAACCGAACAACGAATGATCGGTGAAAACAGTTTTTAGTCCAAGAGTTTTAGCATGAAACATCACTTCATGGGCAAGAGCCGAGAAAGCTGAATGTCCATGAACGATTTCAATACGTTCACGAATCAAAATATATCGAACGATCGGAAAACTATTGAACAAAGTTGGCAATGTACATTGATTATAAATCACCAAGAATGGTAGATAATAAACTTTAAGACCAGAGGTCATATAGCGAATTCCTCTTCGATCATCATAGGCATGTGTGATGACGATAACTTTGTGACCTTTCTTCAAAAGACATTGCGCCAATTGATAGATATGGCTTTCGACGCCACCAATATTCGGATAGAAAAAATCTGATGCCATACTTTGGTGGTTTGAGAAAGAGTTCAAAAAAATTAATCTCAAATAAATTAATATCAAGCATTAATTCAAAATTACCAAATTCGATACATTTTTTTCTGGTTTGACATAACGTTCGATGATGATCAGATGATTCGATCATATGATCAATGTATTAGCAGAGGCGTAGCGCTGGTAAATCCAAATTGTGTCATTCGGTATCTGAAAATCTCAAAGAAATGTTCTTTCGTTTCGATTTTATTTGTACCTAGAACACTTTTGTCTTGCGAGGAAAATTGAATTTTTTTCCTAAAAAAAAAGTGATGTTTGCTAAAAGAATTGCTATCGTTACAGGTGGTGGAGCCGGAATCGGTCGAGCCGTTTGTCAAGTGCTCGCTAAAGAAAAAGCCTCGGTGATTGTCGCGGATCGAGATCTGAATGGTGCCAAAGAGACAGTGAATTTATTGAATTCCTCAAACGATCAACAACATCAAGCTATGGAGGTGGATGTCTCTAAAATTGATTCAGTTCGATCGATGTTCGATACCGTACCGAAAATTTTCGGCACCGATTCGATTGCTACTTTGATTACGAATTGTGCCGGAATCACTCGTGATGGATGGATGATCGAGATGAAAGATGAAGATTTCACCGCTGTTATTGATGTGAATCTAAAGGGAACCTTCTACGTCACACAGATTGCTTGTAGAATCATGAAAGAAATGAAACGAATGCAAAGTGGATCTATAGTGAATGTTGGTAGTATCTCTGGTAAGATAGGAAATATGGGCCAAATTAATTACGCTGCATCGAAATCGGGTATCGAAGGTCTAACGAGAACAGCAGCGAGAGAGATGGGCCGATATAATATTCGCTGTAATGCAGTTGTTCCCGGTTTTATTGAAACTAATATGATCGACACCGTTCCAGAGAATGGTAGAGCTAGACAGCGAATATTTATTTTTAAAAAATCTTAACTTTTTATTTTCAATTTCAGTCATGGCTGGTCTACTCTATCTGACACCAATGGGTCGAATCGGTAAACCAGAGGAAGTAGCCGAAGCAATTAAATTTCTTCTCTCAGACCAAAGCTCTTATATCACTGGAGCTACTTTACAAATTTCCGGTGGTCTATTCATGTGATTGAATCATTGGTCTAAAATCAAAAGGAATTTGATCAAAACAAATATTGAATATTTCATAAACAATTTTTATATTTGAATTTTAAATAGATTTAATTTGATTTCGATAAACTGGACTGAAATAAAATGAAGAACATTTTTTGATAGGATATTTTTAAAATTTATGCTTGAAAAAATGAGAGAAATAGTTTGTGATTAGAGAATAAAAATCAAACGAAATTCAAAAATATCTTTATGAAAGAATTCGAAGATGTTTCATTGTCGTTTATAGATGGTCACAACAATATCATCGACACCACCCCAGTAATCATAATCATCATCTGGAACAGAGATTCGAATTTCGTAACAGAAATAATTTACAAGAATTATTAGAAGGAAGCGAAAAAATTCAATCAATTTCCTTCAATCGTCTCGATCTTTTCATTGCCTAAAACAAGAATCGAATTTTGAATTTGCTTTCTTTAAAACTCGAATACCGACAATGAAGATTGATATCCAACGAACAGAAAAAGAATTTTGTGCGTTAAATTTTTATAAAGAAATCTATACTGAGATTTCATTCGATGAAACCTACTTCCTATCAAGAAATAGACACAAATATTATGTGAAAAAGAAGCATACAAGAAACGAAAATGAAGAATTTGGTCACAAAGTATTTGAAAAAATAGAAAAAAGAGAAAACATAAAAACGAAAAAAAAAAATTCAACAGAAAAAATAATTACAATAAATTATAGAATAGCAAAAAAAGAATTTTTCATAACATCATTGATGAGATCTTTTCACAGAGGCTACAACAATTAGTAGTGCCGAGATGTTGCAAGTTTTTTTTTGTTTTAGCTGATGATGTGACATGCCGATATCAGAAAATATTTTCTGCATAAAAAAATTATTTTTTCTTTTTCCATTGGAAGCTTATTTTACGATTATTTATAGCGGATGATGAAGAATTTATTTGATCATTTGTAGAATAAGAATCGAACATTTCTGATGCCGATTTTTGCTCGCAGCCACTCATCTTAGCCAAAGCAGCCATTTGTTCTTGAGCTTTACGAACAAGCTCGTCTTGAGTCATCGCTGATACTATAGGTGGAGAATTACGAGAATCTTCACAAGATGATTTTTCTTGTTGAATCAAAAGTTTATTCTGCAACCTCGGATCATTTAGGGTAGCTTTGTTTGTGTACAACGTTTCAAGAGAATCGTTGGCTGGTGTTGACGAAACAAGTTGATAAATAATTTAATCAAACACAGGCAAAATCTTTGATTACTTACTCGGTCTAGACCCAGAAACAATCGTACTAACTTGAGCAGTTTTTTCTTGAACATTCTTCAGGATATCTTTTAGATTCTCTGGTATTTGGATGTTTTTTATGTTATTGAAAACATTATCTAGAGAAACATTCGCTCCATGATGCTGAGCAGTCGTTGGTGGTTGATTGGTTTCATTAATTTCATCATTTTTTGACTTGGAATTCAAAATTGAAGCACTACTATTCCTGGAAGAAGAATCATCACTCGATTTTAGATCGTTTGAATTTTTCAAAAGTTTAGGACTAATAGGATTCTTGGATTTAGAAGTCGATGATGGATGTGGAGGAGTGAAAGATCCATTTTCATCAATCGCAGAAATTTCATTTCGAGATGGAGATGTAGGATCAGTACCTGAAAGGGGTGGCGTATAAGATCGTTCTGGAATCTAGAGAATAATATTAAAGGAAAATTATCTTAAATAAACAATCCATTGACATCATACTTGAATTGGTTTTTGTTGATGTTTATGATGATGGCGGTGATGGTGCTGATAATGATGATCTGAATTTGAACTTAAAGAGCTAACGACAGAATTAGAAGAGATCGAGGGTCTTTTATGATTTTTAATCAATATGCCCAACAATAAATCAGGCCGGTGATGTTTCTTTTCCAATCCAACTATTTGACCTGATTTTGAGAAATTTATTCAAGGAACATCCGTATTAGAGATCAAAATCAATTTTACCTTCTAAAGGAAACAAGACTTTGGGAATATCGGCACTTCTGGACAATGGAAGGATGTAAAAGTCTTTGAAAACACCAGAATCTTTATTTCCCACTACTCCGTAACGAGAACGTGAATCGAGATAATTGAAGAATGCATCATAACCAGTGCGTTCTTCTCGGCAAGACCAGACAAATTTGATTAATCCTATCTCTGTTCTTCTTGAGCTTTTTAATTTATGAATATAGTCCAATACTTGTTCTGGTGTTATTCGCCCACAAACTGTAATTTGTTCAGAAATTTCCTGAGAATAAAAGACAGCCTAATTAAAATTCGATAAATTTAAAAATTTCATTTGAATACTCTGAACGAATTGGGGTTGATATTAGTGGTGATTGGATAGGCAGCCGAAACAAATTTCGCTACATCTTGCATAAAAATTGTGCCTCTCCATATTGATTTTATTTGTTCATGATTATGCGTTGCAACCATTTCTTTTGATGATCGAACCATTTTAGTTTTATCCGAAGTTTTCTTCAAAACACCATCTTCAACTGCCTCTTTTAAAGAGTGTGATTGTTGTTGAGGACATTTCTCTCGTTTATCCATGAACAATTCATCAGAAAGTTTAACTACTTTTTTTAAAAATTCACTGGTAGATTCTGGCTCCATACGAACACGCTTCGGTTGTGAACGTTGTGGTGTTTTCGTTACGCTATCCATGTTGTTAGATTCTGCACTCGTAGGATGAGCACTGCCTCCACCGGATGTCGTAGTCGAAGTAGTCAGCGATAAATTTTCTCGATCAGATTTTTGAGTCTCCATCAAGTCAGATACGTTTGAAGCTATCTCAGTGACTGGATCAATATATGGCGATCCTGGTTTGTTTTCGCCCATTATTATTGCTGTCGCAGATGAATATGATGATTTTGTTGGGGTTGATGGCAATACATTTGCACTGTCTTTGCTATTCGGCGATTCTTGATCATTTCCACATGACTCATTTTCGTTATGATTAGATTCTTGATTGCTTGGCGATATATCAGAACTTGGAAGCTCAATCAATGGAACATCAGCGAAACTATCGATCAACTCATTTTCTTTAAGATTGTGTTTCACCATCTGAGTAGCTTGATCCACAGCATCTTTTGTGATCCATTGCATCATTGTTTTTTTCTCATGCTCACGCCATCGAACCAATTCTAATGGAGCTAATTCTTCCGGCTGCATAATTACTAACCGTTCAGGAGTTATTTCACCAAGTATCACTTTGCGAAATAAGGTATTTTTTGAATCTTTGAGATTGAAAATCAAAGATCTCGATTTGTTGTTGTACTTCACGCTAGTATTTTTGAATAATTTGAATAATTCACTTTCAATTTGATTCGAAAGCTTCATGACATCATCTGAAAGATGTGATTTCTCCTCATTGGTCAATTCGGATAATCTTTATGGCAATTAAAAAATATTTAAACAAAATATAACAACAATGGATTGATGTCAATCTACCTTGAGTTCAAAATTTCCTTTATGGAACTTCGAACAAACTTCCTTCGACTATCGTTATCGTTCGCTCGATCTGAAATCGACGATGATCGCTCAATTGTAGGAGTATGATTAGATGAAGATGATGACTTCGTAGGATGAGATTTTGCTGTATGGCTAGTCGTTGATATATTCGATGAAGTTGAAGAGGAGGAAGAAGTTTTTTCTAGACTATGAACTTTGATCTTTAATATTTCAAATGTTTGATTCGATCGTATGAAATCTAGCACGTTTTTTTCTGGAATTCCATCATTTCTTACATTATTCAGTTTATCAATCAGACAATATCTTCTTGAATCTTTTGAAACATTTGAGTATTTAACATTCGATCGTAATCTTTTTATGGTATCAGAACAATATGTTTGAAGGCAATCCAAATTACAATAGATTGACTTCAAAGAACCAGTTTCGCTTAATCTACTGAGTGAACGTCCACAATTCGAATTCGGGCATTGAATCTCATTCCCTGAAATCGGTGTCGATGTTGTTGAAGATGATCGTCGATTTTGTTGATTAGATTCATTGTGATTACTAATTGTCATTGCTGTTTCGGGAGTAGTCGTCATCATAGATGACGATGTTGAGGAAGATGATGATAAAGAACGTTTCAAAACTGGTTCAGCTTTGAATAGATCCTGAACAGATCGATCGATTGGATCGGATTTATGTTTCTTTTTCGATAAATCGACTTTCATTTTATTATTATTATTATTATTGTTTAAAACAATATTTTTTGAAACATCTTTATCCAAGATTTTTTTATTCACATTAGATGAAGTTGCTTGCGGATAAGATTGTGTGACAGAATCATTTTTTTGGTCATGCGGATGATGATCATCTACCTCGATGGAATTGGAATTTAGTTGTGAATTCGTTAAATCGTTCACATGAGAAATTAACGATGGTGATGCCGATAATTTCTGTTGCTGCGAAATCCGTTCCAATCGTTCTTTTTTCTCGTTCATTCCTCTCTTGATTAATTTTTTCAATTTCAGCCTATCTTCTTCCTCTTTGGTCATTCGAATCAAATTGCTCTGATTCGTAGGATGATGTCTTTGGTGATGAGATGGTGAATCTTTAGAGGTCTTCTTCTTATTGCTTTCAACAATCTCTTTATTCGTTTTGGATGATTTCGTAGGTGAATCATTGGAAGATTTTTTACAAGTAAATTGTATCAATTTTTTATTTTTTAATTCATTCTCCTCATCATCATCACTAATTTCATCTTTAATACGACTAGTCTCAGAGGATAATTTAACTTTAGATTTTTTATGTAAATCATTTGCAGACAATTTTTTCATTTTTTCTTGACTTAAAGCTTTCAATTCTTCTCTTGGATGCCCTTGTTCCATTGATTCTTTGCATAATGGACAGATCCATTCTAGTTTTAGTTTCTCAAATTTTCGTCCTTATTTCATTATATGACGACCAATGAAAAAATCAATCAATGAGATATGAGCGATTTACAATTTTTTGCTGAAAATCCTACCCTGAGTTTTTGTAACATTCACACATTTACCGTGGAACCATTCTTCGCAAATATCACACCCAATCATAAATCTATTGCCATATGGCTGGCGACAAAGACACCTTAAATGAATCAATGAATAAATTAGCTTTAAGGAACTTTAAAAAATCTGTAAGTACCAAAGCTTTTCAGGATCATTGTCAGCATTTTCATCATCTTCATCTTCATCCTCATCTTGATCAGAATCTTCATCGTCATTATCGACACTCTCTTCTGCTTCATCTTTTTGTTCTTCTTCATAGCTGATTTTATTCTCATTGTCAGAACGTTGTTCCATTTCATTTTTCTCTTCCTCTAAAAGCGCTGCTTTGGAAATTCTAGGAGATTTTGATTTGAGATTCGCCTAAATTGATTTTTAAATTAAATCAATTATCACAAAATAGAATATAAAAATTTAAATTTCTCACATTAGATGAAGAAGTTGGCATCGATTTTCTTTTCCTTTGCTTCTGCATCATCGATGAGTCAGATTGATCCACTTTATTGATCATTCTTAACATAGAATCATCATAACTTTGATTGAATTTTCCAGTAAAATCCACTTCAATTTCATCATTATCCCAACGTTTTGGCTTCTTTCGAATCCTTTGCGTTCGCCCACTAACTGCATTGGTATTAATATCAATATTTTGATCATTCATAGAACCAATTCTTGAAACAACAATCGGTTCTTTATCAGGCATAATCGCTTCGCTATCATTCGGTTCTTGTTCAACTTTTTCACTTCCAGTTGATTTGAGTTGAGCTGCATCTGATGCTGTTTTGAGAATCTCAACTTTAGCATCCGATTTTGCCTTCGATCGATTAATAGATCTATTTGATTTTTTTGTTCTAGCTTTGTTCATTACCGATAAGTTTCTCATTTCAAATTTCTTGAAGTTTGATGCCGAATTTATATGGTCTCGGTCTGACTTTAATAAAAAGTTGCAGGATTTTGTGTTTGATTTGTTTTGACTCTGAAAATTAAAAAGCGCATTTAAAAAATAGACATGATTTGAAAAATTTTGTCTACCTCGATATTTTTTAGAGTTGATTTATTACAATATGAATGTTCGAAATCAAGCCATTCTTCAAATGAGATCGATTTGATTGACCACAATAGTTTCTCATCATCATCATCAAGATCACCATCTTCATTATCAATATGATTATCAACGAATTTTTTCGAAATATCATAATTCAAAGTATTCTTTAACGATGCAACTTGATAATCATCGTCATGATCATTGCTATTATTATTCTTATCGAAATCTAATAATTTTGATTTTCGTTGAAGCTGCTTTTGTTGTTGTCGATTGTTTCGAGAATCATCAATTTGTCGATCGAAATCTTTCGACATTTTCTCTATAGAAAAATTTTGTATCGATTCGTTCACATTTAATTCCATTCAATAAGAAAAATCATGGAAAGAAAAAGTAAGATTCGAAATTTTTGTGATTAATTCCAGGTTGGGCGATTTTGTCTAAAATCGCATTGCTAAAATTTCAATGTCAAACTTGATTGTTTTCAAAAAAATCAATTTTTTCCACAAATAGTTTCATTAGTGAGGATTAAAAAAAACTAAATTTTTACAGCTAAAAATGATGGCTTGAGTGTGTCTTCAATAGGTCTATTTCGATTTCTCGAATTCACAAACCCACATTCTTTGTTATCGTTTTGCTCACATAAAACTTGAATCGAATCTATCTCCTTCATTTTCGAAAAAAAATTTGGGCTGAAAGAAGGGTGTGTAGAAAGCCTTCAGCCTACCACATAGGGTAAACAAAAATTTTTTGGTATTGAAAATTCAAACAGAATAGGTAAAATTAAAAATCGCTACAATTCGTTGAGGCCAATGGGAACACAAAATCGATCTGAGATAATATTTTACTAATTTCAAGATCCAGAGATATTCTCTTCGAATCTCAGTGATGCAAAATTATCAAGGAAAGCAACGATATCTGAATAAACGATTTGGATCGACGGTGTAAACGTGTGGTGAAGAAATTCATGATAAAGAATAGCAATAATTATTTTCATGGAACAAACACTATCACAGAGAAGAACAAAGAATGAGGACTGTTGAGTAGAATCGAGGAATCGAAAATTTATTATATTTTACAATAAATCCACAATCGAATTGAAAACATCAAAATCATATCATAGCAAACATCCTATAGCAAAATTATAGTTTCGGAATAGTCTCAAAAGAATCAACAACAAGAATATAATAGTTCTGTTCGGATATTCTTTTTATTTGATTCCGCCATTTTCGACCAATATTTTTCTCTTCTCTTCTCTTCTCATCTCTGTGCGTATGTGTGTGTGGTGCGTGTTTTTTGCTATCGAATCGATTTCATATAAAATATAGCTGCTTGTATATACGCGTAAAGCATGTATCATATCATATGAGTGTCTATGTCTCTGGATAAACTTCGATCTCTTAGCTCGCTCTCTCTCTCTCTCTCTCTTCTCTTCCTATGTCCAGAGAGAACATTAAGCCTAGCAAAAAGTTTTGATAGCTCTTCAACAATTTTCCATTGTTTTTGTTAGTAACTTAACCTGAGCATTTTCCTAGAAAGTTTTCTCTCCTTTTTTGAGGACATCTTTCGTCTTTTTGAGTCTTAAATTTTGACTCGGTTCGCCTGCACTGAGTAGTGACCTACTTTGAACGTTTGGCGATTCACAATCAAAACTTTTTGCTCCACATTATAAAGTATATTTTCTTCCAACAATAGATTGCTCCTATAAATCTAATCTAAAAAAACATCGAAATGCAATAGTGAAAGAGAAAGAGAGCGAATGCTATGAATGCTTGCCACACTATACTATTACCATCTATCGACATTGAATGGAACTTCAATCAATCATTGAATTTCTTTCAGAGACTCTGTGAATAAGAAGAATTTTAAAAAAGTGGAACATTGACAAAAAAAAAATCTTTTATGATTCGTTAGATAATAATTAAAATCTTAAAGCAGAATAAAATAAGAGCTAGAAAAAGCGAAAAAATGTATCAAATTTACAGGATGTTTAATTTAAAATGTCTCTAGTAGCCAATTGTTAAACTCTTGATCCATTTGTTTCGTCAATGATTGCTCTTCGGCAGAAAAATTATTCTCGGAAAAATCCTCGAAACTTATGTCTTCTAATTCTAACGAATAAGAAGTATTTTCATTATTATTACTTTTGTTATTATTATTATTATTATTATCAAAGATAGATGCACAGGCAGGTGTACAAACAGGTGAGAGAACATTTTCAGAGAATTGATGTTGCGGAGTCATTGGACAAGATGAGTTCAATGTTTTCGATGACCATTCGATGATTTTTTGATGCGAATCTAACGAATCTCTTTCTTTAATAGCGTTCATCGTCCTAGATCTAATCCGAACATTTCTTCGATTTCTATTCGAAAACTTTTTCTCTGCAAATTTTTCAAATTGATCGCAAAGAAATATTCGATTACGGACTGAAACGATCGATCGGTTCGAAACCGATGATGAAGATGTAGATGAGTGATTACTTGATGATTTGATTGAATCATAACTCTCACTGCTTATGATCGAACTGGCAGGGGAAGGAATCGAAGAGATGATCGAGCTAGAATCAGAAGAATGACTGAAGAAGTCTGAATCGATAGATGTTTCTAGCGACGACAATGATTTCGAAGAACATTTTCGTCGCTTTCTTCTTGTTGGATTTTGTTCAAAACATTTCGTTAATTCATTTGCTAGCAAATAAGTTTGATAAGATTGTATCATTTTTTTTATCGAATAATTCCGATCGAATTTCGATTCGGTTATTGTTGAGATGGGATTCGGATCGAGACTTTCGCTAGATTGCTTCTTAATATCTGCTGACGCTTGTTTTTCTTTCGGATTTCTCGGCTTCGGAATTCTAGCGGATCTAGCTTTTTTCAAGTTTGGTTTAGGCCCAAATTTTTGTTCCACTTTGATAAGCTTTATACTGTCGTCATCATTAGGCTGATCGTTATTTTCTAGATTAGTAAAAAATTGAATGCGATCATCGGAGATGCATTTCTTTTGAAACAATTGTTTCTGTCTCTCCAGTGATCTCGATGAATATGAAGTGACTTTTTTCCTCTCTTCTCGTAATGTTTGGTGATTGCTAATCTCTTTAGCTAAAATCCTTTCTTCTTCGTCAAGACCACCGAGTTTGAATGGGAGATAACTGTGGACAATGAACGAATCAATTTTACTAAACAATTGCTCCAGATCTTTGGAGTTTTTGGGAATATTTTCAACATCAGAAGTTATTTTTCGTTCAGGAAGAGGAGAAATCCTATCGAATTTTTTGATTCTACTGCCATTCTTAAACGGTAATGCCGATGGAGCAAGAAAATTATCGATTTCATCAAAAAATTTTCGAAGTTCCTCGCTGTTTTCTGGACAATTGGACTGACTTTTTTCTAGCCCAAGTTGATCACTTTTTTTCGTTCTATTTCTTAAATTTCGTTGCTGTTGTTGATTCGATGATTTTGTTCTCTCATCAATTTCTGGATCGAAATGTTCAAGTCTCGGTTGCGGCATCCGTACAAGTTGATCAATCTCTTCATATAATCGTTTTAAATTTTGTGAATTTATCATCTTCAAGGGAATTTTTATCGTCGCCATCTTCATTGTCGGTAGTTTTGTGAATTTTTCTTGACCCGAATTTCATTTCACTATCACAATCCGGCTTCGAAACGGCCCAAGCAAAAATGGCATGGCCCAAACAATAAAATCACATGCTTCAACCAATTGTCTTTTCGTTTCATATTACAGATGGCGCTATAGTTTTAGTGTAATTTTTTTGTAACCCTCCTCATTTCCGATTTGAGACATATTTTGATCAAATTTTCGATTGGTCTAGACTAGATTGGTTAGGATAGAATTGAATTCATTGAAAAATAATCGAGACTAATAAAACTTGAACTTTTCGCTGGCTAAATAAATTCAAATTTCCGATAAAGACCTGCAACCCAGATTCAGATTCCAACCAGATTCAATGCAACCCTTTGGATGGACTTCTAAAAACTTTAGACATACAAACGAGACTCGGAGTTAATTGAATTTTCACTGAAAAGAAGTATTTTTAGAGTGTTTGTAAGTAGGTGTATCTGATTTTTTTTCTTGATTTTTTCGCTGAATGATTTGATAGAGTGAATTGAAAATATAAAATTAGAATTGTTTCATTTGAAATGAGTGTATTTGTGTGGTCTTCTCTCTCTTCTCTTTCTCTCTTTCTCTCTCTCTAATCGGATTATCCTTTTTTTCTTTGATCCTCTCTTTGCCTATGAAAAATGATCCATAACGGATCTCAAGTAAACAGAAGCCAACTCAATGAATCGAGAAAAATGGTGATTGAAAACAATTGAGCTGAGGAAAGTCGCCAGATTTTTAGTTCTTTGTTCCCTCTGATTACTTTTAATTTCTGAACTAAATTATTTTTTTTCTCTTTTTTTTGAGAGAGAGAGAGAGAGAGAGAGAGAGAGAGAGAGAGAGAGAGAGAGAGAGAGAGAGAGAGAGAGAGAGATTTTCCTACCCTCTGAACTTTTTTACCTTTTCTTTCGAAAATAGATTGATTCTTTCTGCATTCAATTGTTAGGACTAGCCAAAATGGTTCGAGGATTAAACCATCAAGAAATGAAACGCTCTATTCAGAATTGGATAGAGTGGAAAACAAATGCATCGAATGTCTTTCAAATTAAGACATCCTCGATGAATCGCATAGAATTAAATTGCATTCTGGTCTCAATCACTTAGATCTATAACTTCAATTCATTTTTTTTTTTTTTTTTTTTGCTTCGATCTATTCAATATTCCATTCAAATCCTATCGACTTTTTGAGATTAGATTTTATTTTCTCTTTCGTTTCAATTTGCTGTTTCGTTAGATTTTCTTGTTTGCTTTTGGTGCTCGATTTACGAGCTGCTATTGAGTGAAGCAAATCCAATCCCCGACACTTAGGCATCAATTACAAGTCACAAAGTGCCTTTTTTGCCTCTCTGATTGTTGTTATTATTTTGATTATTTTTATTGTGCTACAGTATTATTATTAGTTATTTTTATTGTCCATTGTGTTGGTATGTGCTCAAGTGACTAGATTCTAGGTGAAATCAATTTTTGTGTATTCGACTTTCTCCGGAAAGTCTCTCTCTCTCTCTCTCTCTTTGTCGCCATTAATCTACTTTTTATCTTTGATTATTTTTGTTACCTTTTCAAAATGTAATCTCTATCTGTAGAGGAGAAATCGTTTTTTTTTCTTCCTTCCCAGATTATTGGACAAACTTTCAACTTAACTTCTTCTCGAACAATGTCTTAGCATCGAGAGACTTCTTCCATTATTTTTCTCTAGATAATATTTGCATTATTATTATTGATTTCAAAACGCATTGATCAATTTGAACGATCCAATCTTTGAAGTCTAGATCTACGAGAAAGATTATCACTGCTAGAATCGACACAAATTAATTGCAACAAAACAAGTTAGATTTTTTGACATTTTCCTCTTGATGATTCTGAAGGACCTAGACGAAGGTGCAGATCTAATAAAAAGAGAACAAAATAACTTCTCTGTTTTTTATTTCTTTTGTTGAAATGAGACAAATCCTTCTACGATTAGAAATAGTGCTACGAGCATTCAAGATTGAAGTTACATTCAAGTGATTATGATCGCATTGGTTCTAGCAAAAAAAAAATGAAGGCCCACAATCGAATTGAATCTGCGATCATTGATAAGCTGGCTCCGCAAGCGAAAATCTTGTGAAAGGTGTGTAGGAACTCACACATCATTAAGTGTTTTGTTTGAATTTGTATTGTCTAGGTGTTTGGGATCATTGTTATAGCTTAGAGATCGAAAATGTCACCAATGATAGACAGGTAGATATCCATCAATGAAATGATGATGTCGATCTTGATCAATGAAGTAACTTGAAACCCTTCGAAATCAACAAGCAAATGGATGGAAGAGAGAGAGAGAGAGAGAGAGAGATAGGAAAAAAAAGTTCCATATTGGCTTCGGTGGATTATAAAGATTTGTATTATAAAATGATACGACTCAACTTCTTAAGAATAGTGAAGAAATTCGATGAGTTGGGCGTTTCTCTTCTTGTTTGTATTGTTTGTATTGTTTCAGTCTAATTGTCTGCAATGGTTAAATCTAGGAGGATTCAAAGAAATCGGATTAAGATCTCTGCACAATCATATCGATATCAAATCGGAACGAATAAATTCTAATATAAAAAAAAAGCTAGAAAAAAACGAATTCAATCAAAATTCAATCTGAGATTTTGAGAAAATGGAACAAAAAGCTTTGCTTTTTCTTTTTGATTTCATTGTAATTATTCATTGTAGCTGAAATTCACAATTTTTCAGCGAATTTTCTTTTTCGTCTCGAATCTGATCCAAAAAATTTTTAATCAATCAGATATTTCGAGAAAATTTAGCAAGAAAAAAATATCATTCCGTTGTTTTGCTCTCTAGTTTCCTTACTCAGCAGAGATTCAATCGATCGATTTTATCATCATCATTATTGAGATCAATAAAATAATCATTATCTATTCATGGAACGCACTAACGATTCATCTTTAACGATTGACGAAAATGTTTATGAATTTATGAATATGAAATGATTCACTATGAGCCCATAAACAATCACATTGAATGTATTTTGGTTTAGCTTGAGTTTTTGAACTCCATAATTTCAATGAATAATCGAAACTAGAAATAAATTGAGTAATGAGAAAAAACACCAGATATGAAACAAACAAAACTAAATAACAATAATAGATTCTGATTTATCATTATCATCATCAAGATCATCAAAATCGAATCCGAATAGCTCTTTTTTTTAGATCTTTCGAGACTTTTTTTTTTGCCACAATTCCAATTTTAATGATGATATTTTTTTTTAGAAAATTTTTCCTCCATCGGCTAATCAGTTCCGATTTAACTGAACGAATGAACGAAACAAGAAATTCGATAAACATCTACCACCCACATGAATGCAATCATGGATCGATTCAATGAAAAGCAAAAATCCTTAATGGTAATAGCAATCATCACTACAATAACAGTAATAAATCGTAATCGTAATAGTAATTGTAATAGTGATGAAAATGTATTGAAAGAGAAAAATTTTACGAGAAAACAACAGGAAACACTGCTCAAACTTAACCACCGGAAAACAAGCTACTTACATCGAAGATCGTAGACGATGAGAGAGAAAAAGCGAAAGATATTTTGATGTTTGACTCATTTGAAAGTCAAAGATTTCAAATCAATTGAAGTTTCCGTTCTTCCTGTCCGATACTCTCTCTCTCTCTCTCTCCTTGCTGTCCATCCGCTAAAGAAATTGTTATCGGTTTATTAGATATGGTTGTTTTTACCCCGAGATGAAGAATCAATCATCCAAAAAGGATTCGCTCAACAAAATAGTTAAACTTTAATAGCCCATAGTTTTGGAAAGAGAGAAAAAAAGAGTCAAAGAGCTCTAGATCTAGGAATCTCGATGGTTTCAATCGAGAGAGAGAGAGGAAAAGAGATAGAGGAAAAATTATCCGTATCGGATGTGCAACGATTCTAAAATTTGTATATTGTTTGATTCGTTGATTGTCCGAATCGGAATTGATCCATCATCTAAATCCATTCGATCTGAAAACTCTATTCAATAGCGTTGGCAATCAGCATTTAATTCATTCGAGACAGCATTGATCATTTCTCCTCTCTTTCTCTCTCTATCTTTCTGGCTTGAAAATAGTCCACAACGAAATAGTCCATAATCGATGCTGTTGCCGTTATTTGTTGTTGTTGCGAGATAGAATTGCAAATTGAATCAATTTATAGAAGAACAAATTTTTCATTTCTTTTCAAACTCCGATATCGTTATTATCGAAAACGGAGAGTTTGTAACCATCTCTCGGTCGTATGACAGATGATGATGATGAAAAGAACAGAGAGAAGAATGAAGCGAAAAATGGTAAAGAAACGAATAGAATGAATGGGAAGAGAGAAAGAGAAAGAAATTGAAGATTTTTGGTCCCAAACAACTTTGAAGAATAAGAAGAAGAAGAAGAAGAAGAAAAAAAATTTGTTGATGATAATCATAATGATGATGATTAGCTCTTCATTGAAGCGTCCACATATACTTATTTATTGGATTAATTCAATCGAAAAAAATGATTCCAACAACAACAACAACAACAACAACCAGAATGAGATTGGAGCGCTAACCAAAAAAAGCCAATATTAAAGTCCGGAAATATTGAATTGTGTTGTTGTTGTTGTTGTTGTTGATGATGATGATGATGATTATTATTATTATTATCATTGAACTAACCGAAACAAATGGATAATATACGGAAAGATGGATGATAGGGACAAATTGGATAGAGAAAAGAGAGAATTTTAACCAAAAAAAAGTACTATCTCTATTTTATTGTAAAACGCAGAATTTGATGGAGAGAATAGATGCGTTGAAAAATATTCACAACAAAAGTATCAATGAAAAGTTAGATTTGATATCAGAGATGATTATCATCATCACCGAGAACAACGAGATCACGAAGAAAGAAAACCACTAAATATTTTCATGTTTATTCAGTTGGATGCAGTACTTAGGATTTTTTCTTAGAAGAATGGAAAAAAAATTTCGATAAAATGCTACCGAAAATGAAGATTTTTGGTCAAGGGCCAAAAACAAGCCAGAAGAGATGAAAAAAAAAGAAGCGACTCGAACATGAATGAATATGAATGAATTTTTGACTCAGTTCCATGATTGCGGATGACAAAATAGCTTCAATGAAAGGGTCCAGAGATGAAGTGGAACGAAACGAAACGAGAAGAATCAAAGAGATGTCCATTCATCCAACTCATTCATTCTCACATCGACCACCATCAACACATCTCTATCTATCTTTCGTTTTTTCTTGATGGAATAAAAATGATGTTGGTTATGATAATTCAAGCGAAATAATCGAATAGATGGGACAACAACAACAACAACAACACTAATCACAATGTGACCATCTCAACAAAACAAAATAAAAAGCCATTAATGATATGATGGTCCAGATAACAAAGTCGAAAAAAATTTGATTCAATTAGTTCAACGACACAGACTAACTGATTTTGATTCCCATTCGAAACAATCTCTTACTTTCATGGCTTCACATTGGATCGAATAAAATCTTCAAGTCCGAAAAAAAACTAGGCCTAATGAGATTCGGGAACAGAGAAAACGCCCTATCATTTTTTCTCTAAAACACCTATCAGTAGGATAATGTTGCATGATGGTATTTCAACATTTCTGGCGAAAAATGATTGATTTTGTTCCATTTCGTTTAGGATCGATTGTTTCAAAGAGAAACCAAAATTTCACCGAGAGAGTGGTCCAAAGTGATTTTTTTTTTATTTTAAAAAAGATGTCCTTCTAATGTGTTATATGCAATCCACAGACAAAAAAGAGAGGGAAGAAATGTGATGCAGACGTGTCATTCATTCATCGATTGTGTGCAATGAATTTCAATCACTTCTCTAGGTCCCATTTCCGCGATGATTAATTTGGGCCTATAAGTTTATAATGATGGAAGGATGATGATTTTATTATGTCGATTAATATCATTTATTTCTCTCTAACACCAACTGAATCTAAATCGAATCAGATCACCTCGACCTAGCTATCTTGCTTGGTGCGTTCGAAAAGAAATGAAATTCTTCGATTGAGAATCCCTTTCATCGTGGTTATGATTAAATGGACCCAAAGATCGTTATCGATTTGAATGGACCAATTTTGAATTGAATCGATTATTGGCTATTGAATGAGACACATATGAATCTGTTTATTATCAAATCAATTCAGCGCGAACGACCGCAATAATCTCGTTTGAAAATCAACAAATCTGTTTCGTTTTGGAATAATTCACAGACTATTTCTCCCTATTTTTAACTTATTTATGAAGAAATAATCCAATTTATCTCTGTTCTGGTTAGGCGCCTTCTCTCTCTCTCTCTCTCTCTCTTCTGCTTTTCTTTCGAAAATGTTCTAACTTCAATCGATTATGAAGTGAGAGAAAAAATGAAAATAAAAAGCTTTGAAAAAGCTTTTTGAACCAAATGGAAAAGAAAAAAATCTAGACTGGATTCTGATAGATCGCAGTTATAGAAATGGAATGCGATGAGAGAGAGAAGAATGGATTTGTTTTGAAAAGAATTCTTATAATTTTTTTTTCAGTGATCTCTCGAGTCCATTATGGAGCGGTGAATAAATGAATACAACGGGGTGTGGAGAGCTATCCCAATGAGAACATAACAACAATATGAGCTATATAAAATCGAAACTTTTCGAACATAACGAAAGGCAATCATTGAGACAAAACTAATGGAACAAAAAGCTAAATCAAATTAAAAGACGAAGAAAAGCAGATGAAAGATGGAACTTTTGAGTGCAATCGGAGAGAATCAAAGAATTATGTGAAAATTTAAGCAGAGAAGTAAGAAAATTAGGATCTAAAAGAAACGATCGAAGTTTCAATTGAGACGAAAGAATAATGAAAAGCACTAGTCGTTTGGGAGTGTGCGATACGAAGAAAAAATACTGGAGTATTTTACGAAACAACAAAAAATAACAAAATCAGTCACACCGACCAAGTCAATTGGTAAAAAAAAGAGGAATTTCAAAGAAGGCATAAAAATTGATCCGACCTAAATTGTTTCGAATTCGTAGGAATATAGAATTGGATCATTTCGAGAGAGAGAGAGAGAGGAAAAACTTAATGGAATTCATTAGTCTGAAAGGAAGAAAAAAATACGAAAGAAAAGAAAATAAGCAATGCTAATAATAATAGGCAATAAATAACAAACAAAATCAACGATTATATAACAATAATAATAATAATAATAATAGAGTCGATTAAAAAGAGAGGAGAGAGAGAATTTCTCAAAAAAAAAAAAAGATTTTTTCTCGGATATTATGGAATTTTATCGACACACACACACCCACATCTCTCATTTTCGAACTCTCTCGAATTTATTTTGGTATGAAATCTAAAGCAATCGATTCTGTCTAAGCTAAAACAGAAGAGAAATTGGTACCATAAAATCATTTTCGAAAGAAATTCAAATTTCCATCTAATCATCAAAGAGAAAAAGAATTTGAAATTTCAAATCACAAATCGAATCTAGAATCATAAGTTTGATTTAGTTAATATCGAATCTAGATCTCACAAATGATCATGATCATCATCATCATCATCATTCCATCATCGAGATTTACGAACAAAAATTGCCCCTTAATATTCGAAAGACCCGAATCGAATCGATCACGTAGTCACCGATGATGTAAATGCTCTTTTTCTTTTTTTTTCGCATTTTCAATCTGGTTTCGATAGAAAAGTGTCATCATCCATTATTGATGTTGAAGAGAGAGAGAGAAAGAGAGAGCAGCATCGATGCAGATGTCGAGCTTTGTAGATTCTCTCTTCTCTTCTACGGTCCAATATCTTCTAGCTAGTCTTTTCATTTTTTTTTTTTTTGCGGTCGCAAATAAAAAACCGAGACTATAAAAACTCAATTAATCATCACTTAGGCACTCAAGTCAATATTTGTTCTCACTACGATTGAATCCATCCAATCTAGTGGATCTGGATTATTTTTTCATTTGATTATATTTCGAAACCACAGAATTAGAATTCGAATAGGCTCGAGTGAAGAAAGGCATAGCTTTTAAGATTCATAGTTTTCCAATTTTCATTCACTTTCAGAATGAATCATTTGATTGATTCTTTCAATTTGCTTGCTTGTTTGAATTAAAAAAAAAAATTCTATCTAATTTTTCTCGTCTACATTCTCTTCATCAGCATCCCCACCATCATCATTATCTTGATTTCAATCGAATCGAATCGATCTGGATCTAGACTCTAGATTCCTGAGTCTAGATACTCTTGATTCTTTAGAAATAATCTGATCGATTCTTGTAGATTCAAAACCGAATGAATTAATGAATCGCGGAGAAAGAAGATATTTGATTTAGATTTTTGATTTGATTCTTTTTTTTATATCTGCTTTTGAATTGTTTTTAAAAATCAAATACCAGGTGCAAAGAAGTAGCGCCTTGAAAAGATTGAATCTTTGTTTAAAAAATCAAAATTTAATGATTCGATTCAATCTATAGATTTGATTGTTTGAATTGAATTTTTCACTTAGTCATCACTGATTATTCAGATGAATCTAGACAGCCCCAAATTCGAATCATCATCAAGAATAATGGTCCTAAAAAGCCCCCCAAAAAAAATGAATAGAATTGAGCTTTAAATCTCCACATACTAGCAATAAAGCAAACAAAGACTATTAAAATAGCAATGAAATCTTATTCTGGTAATTTGAATTTTGATCGCAAAGAATTTCATTAGGTCTTAGTTTTGTGATGGTATCTTTTTCTGCTAAATTCTATTTTTCCTAGCATTTTTCTTGATGCTTTTTTTCATATGAGCTAGGACCAAGCTTTTTTGTTCTGTACGTTGACAATGTTGCGATGGAAAAATCCGTACCAAAATTATATTATTTTCAGGTTTTCATCGTCGTTGGTGTTTGTGTGTGTGTGCGTGTATATGGGTGTGTGTATGTGTGTTTGGATCTTGTTCACTGTCAAATTCAATCAAATCCGTTTTTCTCTCTCCCTCTCTCACTGAATTGTTTCGAACGCATATCAAATGAATTATTATTATTCTTATTATTTTCATCATCCTCACAATAGATCTTGTACGAATCCGCTGACAGTGTATTAATATACGGTTGAAAAAACCGAAAAAGACCAATTGAAATTTAATTGATACAAGTTTTAATGAGTGTTTCTCTCTCTCTCTCTTACAGTTTGATTCATCTAAAGTGTGAACCGTAAAGACAGTCGATTATGAGATGATAATGATGATGTCGTCTGGACCCTTACCGATATGTTATGTACTGAATGAATCAAATGAACGCTATGAAAGAGACGTCATGTCGTTTTTGGCCCTCGAAAATCCTCGAATCGAATTGATTGGCTCTATTTCTTTCGCTCTTAGCTCTTTAGATCGTTTTTATTTTCATCATTTTTATTATTCGCATTGATTATTTTTCGTTTATTTTTCTTACGCTTCGATTCTTGTATGTGTGTATGTGTGTGTGTCTGTGTGTCTTCAAACACGGATTGTTGTTCATGATGTTTTTGGAACTAATTTGGATCTTAATCAAATAAAAACGATTTGATTTTCGGCAAGAAGTCCCTGTTCTCCCCAAATAAAAACACTTAGACTATTATTGGCAAGAGAGAAAAAATCATCCGTTGAGAAATGAAAATAATTGACAAAAGTTAGATTCTCCTCAGGGTCCCGAGACCAATCTGGCAATCAACAACAATAACACAATCATTCGTGATGATGATGATGATGATGAAGATGATTTGTGTATTTGTTTGTTAATTTGCATTTTTATTGCAAGTTATTATCGTCATGATAATTTTCGGATGATGATGTCGATGATGTATTTTTAAATTATCCATGTTGCCATTATTACCATTATCATCATTGCATCATCATCATTGGATCATTCTTTTCCTGTCGCTCTCTTTCTCTGTTCTCATTTCACCTAGAATTTGAATGCATTTGTGTACGAAACACTCCGAATACGTTCAGAATAATTTCAACAATTCTAACAAAATTGACATTTGACTGAATTATTTGATTAGAAGGAAAAAACAAAGCATCATTATGAAAGAGTGCGACGAAAAGCACGTGACTGAATTTGTTACGGTCACTTGTAGTGTAACCGAAGTGAATTATTCAATGTAATCCATTGAAGTAAATAAGAGTATTCGAAGAAA
Source organism: Sarcoptes scabiei (assembly GCA_020844145.1). Taxonomy (NCBI): domain Eukaryota; kingdom Metazoa; phylum Arthropoda; class Arachnida; order Sarcoptiformes; family Sarcoptidae; genus Sarcoptes; species Sarcoptes scabiei. The sequence continues at coordinate 2,750,496 of CP080490.1, read as the reverse complement.
GAAATTTATGATCATTCGCTAGCTTCATTTTAGTTTTGCTACTATGATGAGAAGATTCCAAGCTAGATTTTTATATTGACTCTTAAATCTATTGCTAGGGCTTAGCTTTAAGAATTTTTCTTTCAGAATACAAAAAAAAAAAAAAAAAAAGAAAAATGATCGCAGAAAAGAGTTGGGAACCATAAAATATCGGAAATAATAGCAACTCAAATAATTATTCTTGACAATAATAATCGAAACTCTATAACAGAAATTGATAAATTTAGATTGAATCTAATAGATCGCGATTGGAACATATAGTCATTATTGATCGATTTTTACCACTTAATGAACAAATGAATGAAACCAATCGATTAGATTCAGACATCGGTTATGAAATCATTTCTCCCAAACCCTAGTATTGAAATTCTAAGCTTCTAAAAAGAAAAAAGAACAGTTTGATCCAGAAACCAAAACGAATATTTTCGATTTAGATCTTTAAATGTGCGAAAATATCTCATCACTAGGATCTCATTTCGTTGATGATGGCAATGAATGTGGGGACTAGCTCTCATAATCTTTTATTTTCACATCGAACTTTGCTTTTTATCTTCGATCAATCGCGTGAATCGAATCGATCGAATTTTATTGGGATGCGATAACTCGATTCTAACTGTTTCATGAGATTTCTTTCAATCATTAAATTTCGGGGATTTCAAAAATTTTTTGAATCTTGCTGAGAAATTGATTCTAGATTCAAGATAATTTGATGAAAAGATCATAACGTGTTAATAATACAGTCTAGAGTGGTTGGATAAATGAGAAATTTTGGTCCGAATTGGTCTTGAACACATTCGTATAATACCAATAAACAAATATTGGTATTGATATCCATTATTATCTGCTTTGCGGTCTCGAGTCGTATCGTTTTCGTTCATTCACAAAAAAAAAGATCTTTTATCGGAACTCAATCATCAAACCATAGACACGAAGAGAGACTACAATCAATTGCTAATAATAATAGTAATAGTAATAATAATAATAATTGAATGTTTCGATTCTACGAATTTATACGAAAATTTTGGGCCGCAAACAAGAAAAAAAAAAGACCGAAAATTGTTTTGCAATCGTCGATTTTCTTAGTCTAGCTTTTCAATTCACACCACCACCATCATCATCAAAGAAATCATCTTTGGATTTGGATTTTGCGGCCAAACATTTGTTTGTTTTAGTCTTCAAAAATGAAGGTGTAGGCGTGCTCTCGCCACATTGTGCTATTTATATATAATCGATGATTGTATAGGATTGTTGACTTCTCTTTACGCGAGAATCTTGATGCAGATGATGATTTCATGATAGATTGCTTGCTTCTTTTTTTCTACCTACTCAGATTGGTCTCGATTCAAACTCATCATTACAAGTCAAGTGAGTGACAAATGAGAGAGCTTTATTCTTTTTGTTGTTGTTGTTGAAGATTTTGCGAAGATTTCCTTCAACTCTCAATTCATTTTTTTCACTCTCTCTCTCTCTCTCTCTCTCTCTCTCTCTCTCTCTCTCTCTCTCTCTCTCTCTCTCTCTCTCTCTCTCTCTCTCTCTCTCTCTCTCTCTCTCTCTCTCTCTCTCTCTAATTATTAGAGTCTAATAGACGAACTGAATGAAGATTGAAGCAAATGTGTTCGAAGTAAATCAACTCATCACCACCACCACCACCACCATCATCATCATCAACATTTCGGATTGCTCTTTTTTTTATCGCCAATAAGTTTGTCTCAAAATGACTCAATTTAGAGTAAGAAGGAGAGAAAAGGTTTGGAACGATTGAAAAAAAAAATTTAAATTTCCTTAGGTCCACTCAAACCTAGCTCCACTAATTGATCGGTATCTTTTCTCTGAGAGAAAGGGAGAGAGAATTATAATAATAGTATCGCACAATAATAGACATAAGTGAATTGTTAGTTTGGTTCAAAAAAAAAAAAACACTCCATCCCTTATCGCAGCCCCTATGCTTCACATCACCATCATTATGATCTTGATGTGTTCATTTAGATTCAAAGCTTTTTTATTCGCGTCTAATAAAAAAATTATCTAGAGCGTAACTAATTATTATTTAGTTTAGAGTTTGCGACTCTTTTTAAGAGGTGTGGGAGGATTGCTTCTACCGCCGACAAACAAAGATCAATATTTTTGTCCTTGTTCGATTTCTATCTGCCATATCATTGAATTGGAACCCGAAAGAGTTTGGCTGCTATCTAGAATGTCTTTGTATAGGTGAGTGTGTGAGTTTGTCTGAAGATCCCACTTCTTAAAGCTTTTTTCGCTTTTTGCATTATTTAAAAATATTGAAAAAAAGAGTTATCTGATTATTTCGAGTATGAATGAGAGGATTGAATGGGAATCAAGTTGACCAATCTAGATTCGAATTAAAAGTTTTTCATTTGCAGTTAATCGCATTTCTTCATCCTCGTTTCTCTTAATTTGCCGATGTATTTGATGATTTGGATTTCGTTTCTTACGATGTATTTCATAAAAATTCCAATTTACTCAGTTAAATGAGAAAAAAAATCCCAAAACTAATCGATCCAGAAGATTTCAGTCTTTCATGTAAGGTCTCAAGAGATTGATCTGACCCTATCGAGGATCATCATACTTTCGAAATCGAAAAAAATGTTGCCCAGAAAAATTGTTCAGATTATTATTATTATTATTACTCTCGTACAAGTCTTCAAGAATAAGATTAAAGAGAAGTGAAATGAGTGAGTGGTGATGAGAAAAAAATCGGACTCAATTTTTTTTTCTGTTACCAAATTAAGGAACCAAAGAGTTCACCAATACTAATGGCTAAGATCTAATGGAAAAAATTCGTTTCTAACTATGCGATCAGAAGCTTTTCCCATTAATTACCGTTCGTTGGCGATAGTGAAAATTTTCATCTCTTCACAGAATGCAGTGATCCAAGAATATTACAATCTAGGTTTCGATCCGAGAAAAAATTGATCTTATCACATTTTGTTGATGATGACGAGGTAGCCGATCCCTCAGATTAAAAGAATACAAACAAATTTTTTCCCCGTCTATTCCAGATTCATTTGGTTACATCATATCGATTGTGGGACATAGATCTAAATCTAGAACCAAGATTTGATGAAACTCAATCTTCTGGCTCTCTACTTCTACTGAAATTTTCAACACTAATTCATCTCAATTTGTTATTTTTTTTTTTTTTTTGAGTTCTCTGTGATTGCTTTTGATTCTGATAAATCTAAAACAACAACCGATTAGATTCATTCGGCCGATTCAAATTTGAAAGATCGAAATATCATTACGATTACTGCTACATAATTTGATGATGTAAATGGACATCAAATTTTTGTGATTAAATCACCAAAACATTCAATGTTGGCTGGTTCACTGAAGAATGGCTGATGATGATCAGAGAGGACGATAAGCCTGAAGGGATGCCTAGATCTCTGATGGAACTAGATAGATATTTTCGAATTGAAATTCGTAATGGTTCGCATCTGTTTGATGCGTAACGTACAAAAATGTGAAAACAAAACAAAAAGTAATCGAAAACAAATTAGTCTGGATTTATTCATAATACTAAATCTAAGAAGATTGATTGAACCAAAAAATGGTTGAAATGTAACATCAAAATCGCGAATCGATGCATAACAAGAGCATCAGTTGAGGAAGATTTCGATTTAGATTTGATGCCTATTGTATGTTATAGATTAAGTGATTCGATAACAAAGATAATCGAAAATATTATCCATCAAAATAGCGATTGCCATTTTCCTTTTAGAATCAAATTTGAAAATGTTACATGCGGTAGAAGGAGGATTCGAGAAAAAAAAAACAAATAAATTTTCTCTCAAATGGATCATTTTACATTCGAAACCATCAGATCGGATCGTAAATGAGCTAAGTTCTGGCAAGAGATTTTCTCACACAAACACTCTCGAACATCTAAGCTTATTTATGTTACGATCTAGTCGAATACTCTTCTTTTCGGAACCAAAAACAAGAATAGAAGAAGGAGAAATCAAAAAAAAAAAAAAAAACGTTTACAAGAGACAAATATGAATAAGCAAACAAATGAAAAAACAAATTCGCTTTCAATAAAAGTATCAGATTACCTTTGTAAAAATTATGTGATTTGTTCCGAGATCAAGATGAAGATAGGAAACACCGACTATTTTCTCTCATCTCTCGCCTTCGAGCGTTATTTCTTCTCTCTAATTGATTTGAATCTAGAGCTTGATGAATCTAGAGTTGATAGCATCTAAATATTTGAAGATTATTTTTTTTCAAAAAAAAAAAAAAAAAAATTATCAGATAATTTTCAAAGCAAATTTCTATTGTTCTACTTTTGATGGATTGATATTGATCGAAATCATTGATGAAATCTTGAATGCGACAATAAAAAATCATTGAGAACTGAGAGAAAAAAAAAATTATGAATTTCATCGCATTATTCATTTAGCAAACAAAAGAAATTATACTTTTACTCGCGAAACGAAAACAAAAACAATTCCATCGAGTTATATAAGTATATAAGAAGTTTGATACAAAAACAATAAGAAAATCTGTTTCTCCTTCCATCAGAATAATTATCTCCTTCGATTCGATTCTCTTTGTTTTTTTTTCTCTCTCGCAATCGGAAATAGAATTGATTTTGTCTTTGTTAAAATTCTCGCAATTATCATTCTGCTGTACTTAAAAATGGATTTGTTATTTTTTGTTTCATTGTTGAATTTCAATACCAATCAATAAAATTATTTCGTTACAAAAAAAAAAGAAATTTTTTTTGAAAGCATCAATATGACTGTTGTGGAAAAAAACTTTGATGATTTGGCACGTGTGACAACAATCATAACAATAACGAAACGGAACGAGAATCTTTTTTTTTTTTTTTTTTGTTCCTTCAATAGAATCTGATTTTCATCCCTCCTTTTTTATCATTCTATTGTTGAAATCGATGAGTAACAATATCAAACAATGATGGTTTTTCTGTTTTTTTTTTTTTCAAAATCACATGTTGGAACCTAGAGACGGACAGACAGATAGATAGAGAGAGAGAGAGAGAGAGAGAGAGAGAGAGAGAGCTTGCGAAATATCTATCAATGTGAATGAATAACTCTCAGCAAGTCAATCAAGAGAGCCTTAGGTTTTGGATCTAGCTCTCTCTCTCTCTCTCTCTCACACACATACACACACTTATGATGCTTTTCGAACTATTTTCTCCACTCTAAAAGCCTCAACAATTTATAAATGGAACAATAGATTTAAATCGATTCATAATAGATTCATTAGGTCATGTTTTCATCGGAACTATTCGTTTTAGTGTTTGATTATAAGAGTATAGTTTATGGTACAATGGATCAATCAATGTTTGTGTGCGTATGCAACTTTCCATTGAGAAATCGATCAGCAAGCATTAATGAAAAAGCAAAAAACTGACAGAATAGAACTGGAAAAAATCCATCTATTCCGATCATCTCTCTCTCCCCCCCCCCAAAATGAAATATCCAAAGATACTTTTTATTCTTTATTTGATGAATGATCGAGATTTATTGATCGAGAGAGAATGAACAAAGACTAAAGCTACTTTTCGAAGAGTCATTACATTGTTTCGAATGTGTTTGAACACGTGTGTGTATGTGTGTGTGTCAATAAGTGAGTGTCTCGATATCGAGAAGAGAATGAGGAGTATTGAATCGAATCGAAGATTGTAACTAGTTTATGGTGGTGTCTAAAGGGTCTGAAGAACTTTTCAATCAAACGGCAACTCGCGACAGCAACTCGAAATGAGAAGAATATGTTCCATTATGAGAAGATTGTTCCGAAAAAAATCGACCTTTGCATGACATTCAAAGTGAAACGGACTCATTCGATAGAAAAAAAATTGAGAAAGAACAAAACAATGAGAAGTATAATGCGCGATAATATCACAAATTAAATTAAATTAACCGAGACCAAATTATTGAACCTTGCTTTTTTTTTTGGTTAGCTTTCAATACAAAAACACTCACACACACACACACACACACACACACACACTCGAGCACATTCAGATTAATTAATATTATATTTGTCACTTTTTTTCATTTTAATTTGCTCCCAACCACAAAAACAAGCAACCTGAAAAAAAAAGAAACAGAGAATTGAAAAAGGAAATCCACACACACACCTACACCTACACAAACATAATATTGCGGGCGTGTTTTGGTTTGAAAAATCTCCATCTCTAATGAAGTAGAAAGCAAGGAGAAAATATTCGAAAACGGTTGTTGACAAGCAAAAAAAAAAACAAAAACCAGAAGAAAGCCAGCGAAATTGTTCTGAACGATTGCCAAGAATTCTATCAGCAAATAAAGAGAGAAGCGATTCGGAAGTAAGTAAAATGCCGAGAATGAGAAAAATAAATCGATTTTAATGGTTTTTTTCCTAGGTTCCATAGTCCGTAAATGAATTTAAACTGATATAATGAAGGTGAATGGTTGTGGTGATGGTGGTGATGGTGGTGGTGGAGACCATGGTGGTAATGAATGAAAATCGAATGAATCAAATGAGATAATGTAATGATCTCAATGCATTTGGGCCTTGTTTTGTTTTTCGTTTCGTTCGTTGTTGTTGCTTTTCTAGATGTGTGTGTGTGTATGTGTGTATGTGTGTATGCATGTTTGATTGTTATTGCGTGAAGTGAGACGTAAATCTTGATGATGATTTAATTTGAATTGTCATCATCATTGTCAATTGTCATCTCGATGATGATGGTGGTGATGGGGACTGAAATGTCTCTCTCTTTTGTTTGTCCAATACTATTTCGTTGTTGGTTTGGATATGACTCCATATAACCCTCTTCCTATCGATAATTGTCATCTCGATTTTTTTTTTCTCGAATTTCGTTTTTTGTTTTCTCTATTCTTTTCAACCGGAACTTTACCACACACCGCGAACAAGAACGAGTTTATAAAACTTCACACCTGACGACGCTTGATAATGATAATCTAAATTAATTAATTGCGAGTGATTTGATTTAGAAATTTAATTCATCTTCCCTTTTTTTTTCTCGCCTTATTCATCCATTTTCTCTCTCTCTCTCTCTCTCTCTCTCTCTCTCTCTCTCTCTCTCTCTCTCTCTCTATCTATCTATCTTTCTAAATCATTCTTTTGTTGTCATAGAAAATTGAATTATTTTAAATTGAATCAATTCACACAAAACACATGAAGGGAATTAAGTTCAAATCAAATTGATTAAATTGAGATCATCGAGAAAAGGAATGTCATGGAAAAAATATCTATCATTCTCGAATAGATAAAATTGTCGAAATTGTTCCAATCGATCTACAAAATAGACTAATAGCATCGAAGCATTTCGTTGGATTTAATTTAAACTCGATAGTTCAGAAATCCAATTAAATAGCTATTGTCAATTTTGTATTCTCTTTCTATATTCTATTAATCCAATATGCTATGATTGGTTGTGAAGTTCAAGTCCAAAGAATTTTTTCTCTATTTTTCAAGACCATTCTCTAGGCTTTCTTAACAAAATTTTCTTTCAGATCATTTTGAGTCATCGAGCGAATCATTACGATTCTTTCGCTAAATCAATCTAAAGTCAATATTGAAAATTAAATATATTAAATCTACGATATTAAATTATGAGAAAAATACAATAAAAGTATTTAATTAGCTTCGATGAAGAGAACGAGAGAACGAAATCGATAAAAAAAAATTGCCACAATTTTGTGTATTCGTTGACACTCCTCTTGTATTCCTCCCTGCATTCTCCATCCATTCTCTCTTCTCTTGATGATTATCTCTATGATGGTGGGAGTTGAAAATAATTTAAAAAATGTTTTTATTCGACTTAATTTAAGAAATATAAATTTCTATTTTCTCATTTATTATGAAATAGTTTTTTTTTATTGGCAAACCACCGCGATTGTAATCGAAACAAATGGTTAGTTCTCATCGTTCTTATATATGGAGAGATTTTTATTATTTTTCTTTTCTTTTTTTTCAATTTCATTTCGAAGCGATTTATTTTTTTCAGATAATTTAAAATTAATTATGGTGAAATATCATAAAATTATTTCGGTGGATATTTTTGTTTGAGAAAAAAAACAACTCTGTCAAATGCGATGAAACAGAATAAATAAATCGCAACTTTTGCCACAAAACTACTCTAATTCTAAATAAATAATTAGTATTAATAGTACACTAGATTAAAATCTAATCGTTGGAGAATAGTTAGAGTCTAAACTTTCCTGAAATTCGAGATTATTTTGATTGGATTTCTATTCGATTCATTCATCTATCGATCGTCACTTTCTCTTTAAAAAAAATACGAGTTCGAAGAGGTACTTTTTCTATTTTGAATAAGAAAGCCTAATGAAAAAGTAATGAATGGATTGTTGACCAAACTTTAAAAATGAAACTCATTCAAAACATTCATTGATTCTTTATTCTATGATCATTCGTTACACCTAATGATACGGCAATGATAATTATTCGCGCGATTCTAATTAGTCCAAAGTCGGCAGTAATTATTAGTTGCTAGAGAGAGAGAGAGAGAGAGAGAGAGAGAGAGAGAGAGAGAGAGAGAGAGAGAGAGAGAGAGAGAAATCAAAAAAACAAGATAAACTAAGAATAAATCAAAATTTTTTCTTTCTTCAGCTGCCGAGATTCACCAACCTTAATGTGAATTTGGAATTTTTTTCAATCATTTAAGACTCATTATTGTATTGTTATTCCTATTGATTTTTGTTTGTATAAACAGAGAGAAAAAAAAACATTCTTAACCTTTTCGCTCTCTCTCTCTCTCTCTCTCTCTCTCTCTCTCTCTCTCTCTCTCTCTCTCTCTCTCTCTCTCTCTCTCTCTTTCTCTCTCTTATTTAGCCTAGAGAGTATGAATCGATAATCACCGCAAATAATCGCATCAGATACACTGTGTATAAGCAAAAAAAAAAAAAAAATAGTATTTTTCTTTTCAAACAGATCGTTTTATGACCACCATAGATCCGACATAATCATTCTCTTATAATTATCCATTTTTTCCATTCAATGCTCTTTTTTTTCCATTGAAGCTCCGATTTTTTTTTCGAACGTTGATTTTTAGCCTTGTTTAATCACTGCAATCGATTAAATTAACACTGAATAATTTCAACTTTTGGAACAATTCAGCGAAATTCATAGAACCAAATGATGATGATGATGATGATCATTATTTGGTAAATTTATTGAAATCATCAAAATCATTGATTGTGAAGTTAGAATTGATCAAAATAATCAATGATGATTGAGACATCAGTGATTGCATTGATTGAAAGATAAGATTGGATACAAAGTAAATTACGATTTGATTGAACTAATTTCTCAACGAGAGCTAAAAAAATTAAATGATCCTTTAACGACATCATCATTGACATCATCGAGATTAGCGATACGGTAATTAATGTTAATCTTCTTCCATTTCAAACGCTATATAAATTATCTATGGTCAGTTTTGAAGGATCAATCTCAATTAATCATTCTCATTATCGTTGTGGTTTCCAATAACCATCACTAATTATTCGTTAGCTAAACAGCAAGAAAATAAAACAAACTAATGTTTTTAAAATTAGAAACGGAAAATTTCAGTCAATAGTCAGATAGAATAATTAGTTTTATTTATTGAATCCAATCGTAATTTCTTGTTGAGAATTCTTTCGATTTGGCAATTTTTTTATCGAATTTCAAATTCCGATCACAAGACAATCAAATAACTTGGTCCCAGAGGATCGCACAAAGACAGAGCGAAAGCGATATGAGTGCAACACTGCTTCTATTACATTAGTGTCTATAATGACTAAGTGGTCACCTTTTTCGTCTTCGAGTAATAAATACGAACCGCTTCCTTAACATCCTATAGAGAATTTGATTTCGCATTCGTATCCTTACTTATTACTCGAAAATTCTTAAAATGATCACTCATTTGTTTTCAACACTAAAAAATCGCATCAGAACGCAATGATTACAACAAGCCGTATTAGCCAATCACTGCTTCAATACATTGACCACGTTTGAAAATGAGTTTTCGAATTTTTCTAAACAAAAAGTGAAGGTGAAATCGGAATTCGTCTTCGTTTATTTCACTTTTGGCTAACCGACACTCAACCAAATCCCAGTAGAATAATTTTGAAATTTTTTTAAAAAAAAGCATGAATTTGAAAAGGTTGGCGAATATTTTTTTTCATTCTACCTCAAAGACGACATTATTATCATCATCACCTTATTGACAAGCGCATATTTTCTGTTGAGGTTTATCCTCTCGTTTGGTCCAACATTTTTTATTCGCTTTTTTTTGTGTATTCATCGGACGTTGCCAAAGAATTCGAGTTTCTTTTGTTTATAACATAAATCTCAACATGGAATAGAGAGAAATAATAGTATTTAAAAAAAATTTAAGCTCTAATAATATTGACCGACAAATGCCAATGATGATATATGAAATAAATCGAATCGTATTCCCTTGAAATTTTTATTCCAAAATTTTTGACCGACTCTAACTTGAGTTCTATTATCTTTTATTCCTTTGGAATTTCGGTATTCTAATAAAAAGAACTTTTTTTCATCTAGCCGTCTAGAATCTCATTGTCCATTTTGATCAATCGTCAAATTTCGAATGGTTGTCAGTATTTGAAATCACAATTCCAACATCATAATCGAAGCAATTGATTGGATGTTGTCTCCAATGAATTGTTTTCTATTGAATATTAATTATCTTTGATGATTTTGAGGATTTTTCCTAGTTCATGATCAAGAAATAAATATTCATTGGATAATAATTGTATCTCTCTCTCTCTCTCTCTCTCTCTCTCTCTCTCTCTCTCTCTCTCTCTCTCTCTCTCTCTCTCTCTACTCTAACATCACTTTTCAAGCAATAAATAACTAGACAAATTTTTTTTAGGCAACCTAAATTGATCAAGAAAAAGAGGAAACAGCGAGAAATTTACTTTGAATTGTGTATCATAAATCATAATTTCATACAGAACGAAATAATTCGTAAAAGATGAAAAAAAAAATTGTATCGAGAGTTGAATTTCTCCTTCACAACGCCACCAACTAGTCCATTACCATAAACATCAACTCAACCAAGATCGCAACAATTTTCCGTTTTTAATGCGTACAGAATCCATTAATGCGAGATAGAATTGAGCTATAAGAAGAGAAAATCTTTTTTTTTCAAAAAAAAAAGGAGAGAATTTTTTTTTCTCGAAAAATATTAAGAGTAAATGAATGAAATTCATATCAGAATACTAATAATAAGCAGCGAAAAAAAAATTGCAATCACTCATTCACTCAATTAGAATGATGATGTTGATGATGATGATGATGATGATGACTAAACGATGGTGGCAATTGACAAAGTTCCAAGTTCTTCATAAAATAATAAACATCATCATCATTATTTTTGCTATCGAAATAAGAAAAAGAAGAAAAAATATTGACTCTTTTTTTTTTCTTCTTTTCTTGATTTTTTTTGTCTCGTTTTTTTTTCTAAAATTTTGATTTTTTTTGTTCTCATTTCTAGCAGTTCATACAAAGAGAACAACAATGAAAATCGTTACGAGAGAGAGAAGCAAAAAAGAGGAGTAAACTGATCTCAATTTGAAGGTAGGTCCTAACGAGAGAAAAACGTTTTTAAAAAACATCATCAGCTAATAGAATGTTTTACACAATTAAACGAAAGAGAGAAAAAGTAAGGCGCGGCCAAACACATCAATTTTCCAATCACTGAATCTCATTTGTTTTGGGGAGGAGTTTTCCATCATTTCCTTTTCCATTCAGTTATCTCAAACAATTTCGATCGATTTGGCTTGATTGACTAAAATTGCTTTTTTGTTTGTGATGCTGATGAAGTCTCTGTGTTTGTGTACATATTTAACTGATGAAAAACATTCAGATTGTTTCTCTTTACTCCATTTCTCTCTCTCTCTCTCTCTCTCTCTCTCTCTCTCTCTCTCTCGCTCTTTCTATTCCAATCAGAATCACTTCGTCTCTTTTTAAATACTGCCAAGGGGCTGTGTGATTAAGTTTTTGTCAGTCATTTTATTTGTGTAGTGTTTTGGTTTCAATCTTCCTCACAGAAAGTATCATATAATAAAGACTCAACTAAGAGAGTAATATAAAATATTTAGAAAGATAGAATAGAGATGAGGTGAAAAGTAAAAGAGAAAAAGAAAATGAATGAATGAATGGAATACAGAAACGCATTGAATGAATAAACGGTCTCGATCGACCGAAGAATTATTGCGAATCGTTTTCACCTTTCAAGTTTTTTCCTATCGTTGATTTTATTGCTGTTTTTGTTGTTGCTGATTATGATACTGGTGATCATCACACCGGATTTTTGTTTAACTTCAGATCAATTACAAGATCGACACAGTAAACATAAATTTTTCAATTTCTCTTCGACTGATTAAAATTCTAACTGTTTCAAAATTTTTTCTCCTTATGACTTGAGTCACTTCGAATTCATTTGTGTGTGTGTTTGTGTTCAGAATCAAATATTGTAATTCTCAAATGGAATCATTGATTGATTCAATTCTGATCTGATTTGGTCATTGATTTTTTAAAGCACTAAAACAATTAACACTTCTTGATGAACAATGACCGTTGATATTGAAATTCAAAATAAACCTGAATCAAAATCATCAGTGACGACCCAAAACGATTCGAAAAAAAATAATCATCTTCGTACAAATCAATCGAATCATCACCGACGTGGTCGACGTGATTCCTCTCCAAGTGGTGAAACCTCGATGACCAACAGTAACCAATCTAGATCCACTAAGTCCGCAAAATTTTCTCCATCACTTGGTGCTTCATTGAAAGAAAGTGATCATATTCAGACGAAAAATTTAGATTTAGTGATGATGAGCCCCATGATGACGAATTCAGTACAATCACCATCACCGCCACCATCTTCAACAATGGTCGATCATTGTGGTCAGTTATTATCGATGGCAGCTCATGACAATCTTGCTAGACAATTTGTACATTCTGGATCGATCATGTTGCCCCAAATCATCGGAGGAGAAGATTCTTTAGGACATCGAAGTGCTTTCAATCATCTGAGTCATTTCAAACATTTAGCCATGAATCAATCGCCTCAATCCAAAAAAAATAGTCTGTATAATCTCAATCAAAGATCCGATAGTAGATCGAGTTGCGATGAGAAGATCTTAGAAGATTCGAAATCTAGATCAAAAATTGGTTTAAAAGTTTCGATTCCAAAAAGAAAAAAATCTCATTATCGTAAAAATCGCCGCAATATCCAAGCCAGTAATGTAACTAATGGCGATAGAACAGAATCATCATCCGATTCTGAGCTAGAAGTTGATGATGATGGTGATGATGAGAATGACAATGTGGACAACGAGATAGATGATGATAACGAAGAAGGTGATCTGATAGTCGAAGAACGTAATGATAAATCTTCATCAGCGACACCGACAACGACACCATCATCATCGTTTTTCATTCAAGACATCTTAAAATCTTCTACAACGAACGGACCTCATCATCGACAACCAAATCATTTTGCTCTCAGTCATCTGGGTCTAGGAGGAGGCAATCCTAGCAATTTACAAGCATCCAATGCTTATAGTTTGTTTGCAGCAGCTGTTGCTGCCGCAGCCTCAAAAACACCTCCATCATTATCATCAACTCTGACGGTCCAACAAAACAACAATCCAAACGATTCATCAACTACTAACAATAACACCTCTCAAAATAATGAAGTCGCTAATTCATTATCTTCAGCGAAAAATCATCAACAACAACAGCAAATGATCGCACAAGAGATACAATCATCGATTCCGCAACCATTACTAAGTGGATTTCCGCCTGGAGCCGGAAATTTTTTTCAATCAATGGGATTTCTTCATTCACATCACCCGTTGGGATCGATTAGGCCACCACCATTTGGTCCATTAGCGAATCCATTGTTGATGGAGAATGTTTCATCATTGCATTCATCAAATAATAGCACGATGGTTGGTGATAGTGATGGTGAAATGGATGGTGATGGTATGGATGATGATCTTTGCTCATCAAACGACGGTGAAGATGAAAGAGGTAGGTTTTCGTATTTTTTTCCTTACTATTTTTTAGTGAAAAAGGACTGATAGTTTCATCTCAAATCTATTGGAATTTTCGGAGGGAAAAAAATACAAAAAGACAGATTGAAAATAATTTTTTTTACCACAAATCAATTCCGAAAGCATTTAATTTCGAATAATTGTTTCTGATTTGCTTTTTAAATGATTTCGGAAGAGAGAAAAGATGGAGAGATACAATAAGAGAGACTAGTGAAAGAATTTAGCAAAGAGAGATCAGAGAAATCAATAGAATAATTCTTTTTTGAATAGGAATCGCTTGAGGTTCTCGTTTGCTTTTTTTGCTATGCTATTGAAAGACCTCATTTTCGGAATTTTTCAAAAGAATAATTTTCAAACAAAAAAAGGACTAAATAATAATTTTCCGAGCATTGAAAGCAATTGTTTGATGAGCATTCATCATCATCATCGTCCTTATTGAGCTTCGTTTTTCATTTTACAAGCTAGTGTTGGATTTTTGATCGGCAAATCTGGGTTTGCGTGTTGAGAAGAAGTTTTGGGATAGAATTCAAAAATGACAAATTATTTGCAAAGTGATTGGAAATGTTGATGTTTGCCTCCTATCGCTACACTGCTTTTTTTATTAGAATTTCGTTCTTCATCTATCTCTATGTTTGCCTTTCTAGATCTCTGATGACGATGATGATGATCGTTCAATCTATGTTTATTCATAAACAGCTTGTTCCGATATGCTAAAGATAATTGTATTGTTTAATTGGAAAAAATCTTCATCGCTGATGGATCATTCATTATCACCATGATCCCGAATTTCGAGCGTTTCTTTTCCAAAGAATTCACTTTTGTTTCGCTTGTGAAAACAAACGAATTTCGAAATGGTTGGATGAAATTTGATTGACAATCTAGCTAACATCAAGAGTAGAGAGATGATTTAGTGCAATGATTTTGTTTCTTTGTTGCCGAAACGCTGCTGTGGTTTTGCTATGTTTGCTAACTGTACTAGTTTTGAGATTTAAATATTTTCAAATCGATTCCCGCAGAGATTTCAAACAAAAGGCGATAGTTTAAGAGAGTTTCGAAGAAAAATATATTAATTTTTGATGCTTTCAAATGGTTAATGAGAGATTATAAGAATACTAACAATAATAATAAACAACAGTGTTAACAATGAAGATCATGATTGAGCTAGCCATCCATGGAATGTTGTAGAAATTGAATCAATTTTTTTTCAAATTCTTTATCTTCCTCTTTGAATCGATTCCGATTTTTGTTGCTATCGCTATTTCATTCGATTCGTTACATTCCTCAGTGAGGATGAAACGTAACCAAATAATTGTTGCTCATCATCATCGCAAACATTGATTAGTTCTGTTTGATTATTTTTTTTTCCTTTGTTTATTCTGAAAACGTCTGTTTAAACATTTCACAAATCATTTTCATATCTCTCTCGGATAGGTGTGGAGGTGAGCAAAGTCAACAAGCATCAATGGGGAACAAGCCAGACATGATCGAGTGAAAAAAATCAAGTGTAATAAATTCACCAATCGCCATGAACAACAAATTAGAGATAAACAATGAAAATTTCCTCACATTATTTTCTTTTCATGAAGCTATTAGAACAATAATAATAATAATAATAAAAAACATTATGATTATTATTATTATTATTATTGTTTGAGTCTCAAAAAAAAAGAGAGAATGCAAAAGAATCGCTCCTCGTCCTTCTAAATTCTTAATTTCGCTTTTTTTCAAATCAAGAACAATTAATTTACAAATGCTCCATTGTGAGAATGTTGATGGTTTTGAAGAAAAAGAGCTAAAGAGAGAGAGAGAGAGAGAGAGAGAGAAATTAATTCCCAATTATTTGCCACAATTTTTTGTGGTTTGATTGATGAGATTTTCAAATTTCAAGGATTTTATTCAGCATTGAGAATTATTTTAAGAGCATAGATTTTTGATCATTTTGTTCTCGATCAAAGAGTTGAGTTGGGATGGATTTTTTTTCCAACTTCTCCTCTGAACCCTTTCTCTCGCATAAAGATTCAAAATTTGTAGCTCAAATCAAATCGATGAGTTATTTTTTTTTTTTTGGCTCATAATATCATTTAGATTATCGTTTTCTTCTCTCTTCAATTTGAATTCATATCGAAAGTAATTATTTCGTTCCTACTTCTTCTGCTTTGGTAAATAGTTTTTTTTGACTGTGTCCTTTCTGCATTGATTTGAATGGTCGATGTGTTTACTTCAATTGATTTCGTTCGGATTTGTTAGTTTGTGAGTCAAAGTGTGTGTGTGTGCTGTGATTGGAATCTTGTTTTAGGTTTCTTCTTTTTGCAAACTACAACAAAATAATGGATTTCGGTCACGCAAATTATCTCTCTCCATTTATTCCTTTTGTTTTTTTCTCCTTCTTCTTCTTCTTCTCTTTTCTCGATTCCATCGAAAATCTTTATCGACCACATCGATCGAAGAGAGAGAGAGAGAGAGAGAGAGAGAGAGAGAGATATAGAGAGAGAGAAGGATACGAGAACGAAGAGAGAGAAGATTATGAATGAATGTGTATCAATCAATGAAAAGATCAAAGTGATAGAATTTAAAATAGCAACACACCTACTTATGAATTTCGGGGAGAAAATTTTGTAGGAAAAAAAACCATCATCATCGATTTCATCATCAGCATTAGCATTTAACATCTAGTACTGTTTCAGTATCATCATCACCATAATAATAATAATAATAATAACCATCATCATAATTATTATCTAAAGATTGGGTAAAACCAAACAGTCTAGAAGATTGAACAAACGCAAACAAACTGATTTCTATTTCAAATGATCTTTTTCATTTGATTCATTTCAAATCTTATTTATTATTTAAATGTAATTATGATTACTATGATGCAGATTTGATCTGATACACACCGAAAGAGATAGATAGATAGAGAGAGAGAGAGAGAGAGAGAGAGAGAGCAAACAGACCAATTTTATCTCAGCAACAAAATCAATCAAATCACTTAAGCGATCTGTTCATCATTTGGTATCCTTGAAATTTTCTCAGTTTCGCAATTCGCTACTAAAGAAAGGTCATTGATTGTTGTCTTTCTGGTAAACTCTCTCTCTCTCTCTCTCTCTCTCTCTCTCTTTCTAACTATAAAAGATCAATTATTATCAATTATGTATTTATATCCAAGCAAAATAAATAAATTAGTTTGATATTATATGTGAGGATTATATCTTTCGATGAAATAAATGTTTATTGTCTTGCTCTCTTTGCAATGAGATTGAATGCAATTGTTTGTTCTTGATCGTTGAATACACTTGAAAATTGATTTATTTGATTGACTATTATTTGATTATTATAAATATTAATTATGAAAACTTTATCGGATTTGATTTTCTCTTCTTTTGATCAATTCATCACGAGTTTAGTTATTTTAAATCGATTGAAAGAGTTTTGATTTCTTCTCTTTTCTTTGGAGTGTTTTTTTCCCCTAAAATTTTCCTTTGAATTTATCATCATTGAAACCTGTGGATTTGAATAGAGGAAAATTTTAATCGCTGGAAATAAAATAAAATAATTACTCGCGTTAGAAAGGTGTCACTATCCTTCAAAGTATCTATCGATCCGAGATCGAAATCGATCGGCAAACAATAGAAGAAGAAGAAGAAGAAGAAGAAAAAGAGAGACACAATTTAGTCAAATAAATCAAATAAAACGATAAACTAAGAAAGTAAACATTAAGAAGTGAGAGATTGAAAGGGATTAAAGAGTTTGATAATTGTCGACAAACACGCGAATCAAAATTTAATTCTCTGTTCGTTTGTTTGCAAACACTGCATTCTTCATTGTTGTTGGAATCAATGTAAAATTAAATAAGTAGCAAAAAAAAAGCTAAATTTGATGAAAATGAACGCACAAAACTGTACAAATATCTAAATATTGTTTTTTTTCAATCCAAGATTCGGTTCAAAACATTTTTCTATTGAAATTTTTCTAAATAGTTAAAGTTAATAGTAAAATTAAGAAAAAATTGCCTTTAAGATTTAATCATTTCGTTTCATACGATTTGAAACAAAAGAGACGAAGAAAACGAAAGAGAATTTGGTATTTGCTGAGAACAATTTGAGAAAAGTTTCAATAATCTCCAGCTTTGATTTTTGTTTCGGTTTTGAAGGAAATAACAAAGCCAACTTACTCTCTTTAGCTTTCGAAAAGACTGCATTTCTCTTCGTTCTATTCGAGTTTCATTGAATGATTATTGCAAATCATTGCAACGATGCTGTTGGTAATTTAATTGATCAATCTCAGATCGACAAGTTTCAAATCAATTTCTTATGGTTTCCAAAGTATTCGTTTGTGATCAATTCGATGTATGAATTTCGTCTCAAAATTTTTGCTTTCGGAACTTGGATTTGATTTGATTTTTTTTTTTTTTTTTTGATATCAAAATGCCAAATTTTGATTCACTTATCGCTTCATTTAAAAACTCCTTTCTTTTCTTAGGTTCCGGTAACGATCTATTGACATCTACGGATAGATTTGGATCGAAAATTTCCTCCTCACGCATCATTCCTGAATTGAAGATGCAGAAAAAGCAACGAAAAGCTCGTACAGCTTTCACAGATCATCAATTGCAGGTAAATTGATCGTTTTGATTCCAATCAAAAAATTCGATGGAAACAAATTTTTTAATCAAATTTTAATTTAAATTTTCACAATAATTAGACTTTGGAAAAAAGTTTCGAACGACAAAAATATCTCTCCGTACAGGATCGAATGGAACTTGCAGCCAAATTGAATCTATCGGATACTCAAGTAAAAACCTGGTATCAAAACAGACGGTAAGCGATTCGCATGCAAAATGGGATTCTTTTTTCTTTCGCAATGCTAACTTCAATCCTTTGATATCGAGAATGAAGAAGAGAAAACTCTTTTCTTAATCGAAAGAACTCTTTGATCTTCAATCGATCATCATCAATCGATTGATTGTGTTTGCGAGAAGGCACTGCGAGCAAAAAAAAAATTTAATTTTTTTTTTTATTCGGCAATTTTGATAGTGAGAAAAAAAATTTCTCTCCTTTTTTATCTTTCTAATCAATCATTATCATTGACAAGAGCCAGAGAGAGAGAGAGAGAGAGAGAGAGAGAGAGAGAGACCGAGCATGTTGTATCATCTTCGATGATCATTCGAAATCTAAAAAAGTGCGAATCGTTTCACTCTCGATCATTTCAAATCAATCAAGCTAATCCGATTTGATTGATCTTGGAGAAAAAAAACCTAGCAATCTAAGCGATTTGATGAAGATCAAATCTAATAGTTTTTTTTCAAACTGCAATCTTATTTGGAGATGATCGAATTTTGTTGATTCATGCATCGAAAATCTCTTTGTTTCTCATTCAGATGCCTCCTTTCAATGTTTATTCAGATTTGTTCGGAAGGAGTGAGAGAGAAGAATCATCCAAACAATCATTGAAGCGTGTCTTAATCGATTAGAATTTTCGATTGTTTCCCATCTACCCCTCTCTTTGTTACCGTTGCGAACAAGATCAAAGTAGAGAATCCGTAAGGAATAATAATAATAATAATAATAATAATAATATTGAGAGAATAGACTCTAGAATTCGAAAATATCTCTTTTTTCCTTGTTTAGAGAATCTCTTAATGAGCAAATTATTATTAATCGATTTAAGTTCTTCTACTTTTTCTGCTGTTTTTTTTTATTCATTAATTGGAAAGCAAAATTAATCCTAGCAAACTGCTCTAGAAAGTTTATCATTGGTTTTTTAGAAGAATCAGATGGATCTGACAGATCGATTGATTTGAAATTACTTTTGAAAAGAAGTGTAAGAATTTCAAAATCAATCAATTTATCATTTCAATTGGTCTACGTTTCTCTCCGATAGAAGATGTTTAATTGAATCATTTTTCTCATAAATCAAAAATTATTAGATGTGATATTTTTAACAGTAGACAATTACCGATGATGATGACAAGCATTGATGTGTTTGGTTCTCTATCTCTCTCAATCTCTTCATAGAAATTCAGTAGCCAATGTCCGTCATCACTTTCATATCTTCTCTAGAATCTAGAGATAATCACCGATTGATAGCTGTCGATCAAAAGAAAAAAAAAATAATGATGGACAATTATTGTTAAATTATCGAAGAGTCATATTCGAAAAGAAATTCAACTTTCAAAGAAATAGAATAGAATTTTGATGCTTTTGTCTGATGGGACAGGGGGCAAAAATCATCACTTTTTTTTATTATCACTAATCATCACTAGTATTTTATTCCTATTTACGATTACTATTTCTATCATTGCTTCTATTGAAGAAAATTCACCGCATCATCTAAAGAACGATGCAGTTCAGAGTTAAGGATGATGATTTTCGAATTCAATTCGAATCGTCTATGAAAACACAAGAACCCTCATCAAATTAGGCACCTCCATATTGGGTTACCGTTTTTCGAGAATACGATTCACAGTATCTAGATTATTTTTTTTTCTCCAATCTTTATCTCAACAATGATGATCCAATGATGGAGATAATAGCAATCATTTCATAATAATAATTCGAACCTATCACAATGAGGAGAGAAAAAAATTCACCCAAAAGCTCTGATTATTAATGAAATAATTCGCTCTTTGGTCTTTGTTCTGTCTTGCTCTATTCATTTTTTTTTGTTAGTTTTGACTCTCGAGCTAGAGATAGAGAGAGAGAGAGAGAGAGAGAGAGAGAGAGAGAGAGAGAGAGAGAGAGAGAGAGAGAGAGAGAGAGAGAGAGAGAGAGAGAGTGAGAGTTCAATCAAGTTGAACGAAAAATTGTTCGATGTTTTGATTGAATCCGATGATGGCTCGATTGGTGGTGAAGGCCTTATGGCGATGGAGCTCAAAATGATCGCAGAGATCCGCTCTTGTTCGATATTGTTCGATATGTTTTGATACATAATCTTTGGTTGTCAAACATTCGAATCAAATATTGAGTTGAAATGAACTCGACAAAAAAATGCTGCTGCTGATGATTGTCTGGCGTCAAACTCAATCAATTGTCTGATTTGATTTTTTTCTCTTCTTCTTCAAGAATAGAAGATGATGTTGATTGAATCACTCGGTTCGAGTATTAATATTATTTTCATCGCTATACAGAAACGATTCTGGAATCGAGTTATTATTTTTCATTCAATTTGAAATTTCAATAACTTCATTCTCATTTTGTTTCATTCTGATTATATTTTCATTCATTCAAAAATGTTAATAAATTGAGTTATTGACAGCATTGAATCGATTTAATCAAATGAATCGATCAAATTAAATTGATCGATTTGATTCGATAATTGATCTATTATCTTGTTTTATCCAAATCATCATGTGATTTTTTTTTTTGTTAATCTCGAATCTAGAAGATTTTTTGAAGATTCTCTTTTTGCACCACTGTTTATTTAATTGATTTTTTTGTTTGTTTGGTTTCTTCTCCTAAAGAACTAAATGGAAACGTCAGACTGCAGTCGGTCTCGAATTGTTGGCGGAGGCTGGTAATTATGCCGCTGTACAACGAATGCTTCAAACATCACCTTACTGGCTCTCGCAATACGGTAGTGTAGCTACAGCAGCACTTGCAGCAGCGGCCGCATCGAATCCCGGACTTTCCGGTTCTTCAGTCGCTGCTACTGGTGCGACACCATTCGATATCTATTACCGACAAGCTGCTGCTGCTCTACAACAGAAACATCCTAGCCCACCATTATCAACACCGATTTCCGTAGCATCATTACAAACCGGTGGCGTTGGTGGCAATGGTGTTGATTCACAATCGAATACGCTAGGAAATTCTGCTATGAATCTTGGTGGTAATCATTCACCAACACTATCGCGAACACCACCTACGCCAACGATCCAGCCTACGCTCACAAGTCCCACCAATCAAATGTTCACCAGTAGAACATCAACATCGACACCATCGCCCACATCAATCGCTTCTTCACAACCATCATCAACACTATATGGATCGCAAGCTGTCGCGGCTGCTGTTGGTCGTTTCAATCCGATGTATCTTAGCGGATTAAATCATCTAGCTTCGTCGATTATTTCGTCTCAAACTGGAACATCGCCAAACGTACCGACCGAGAGAAAGATGAAATCAGATAATTTGAATCGATCAGAGACGAGTCCGATGCCGATACTTGCTGGTGTAGATTCACCACCATGAATGAATTTTTAAATCATTACTGGCGGAAATTTTTGTTATTTTTCGTTCTGACATCGAAATATTCTTACTCCAATGTTAGATTCAATCAAAGCAACAATCCTCCGATTTGTCAGTTTTCACAGTGCCTTATCCACCATCCACCAGAGAATAGATGGTTTTGCACGCACATGATTCGATCTGATCGGTCGGAGATCCGATAGAATTCGGGCTCTAGATTTATCTCGGATCAAGATTGATTGATTGCGGTTTTTCTCCCTATTGCAACAAGTTTCTCACACAATCATCTTCAAACTAAAGAGATTTTGTGAGAATTCGGAAGATGTCACATTACGAACGGATCGTTGGACGTGGTAGAGTAGAATGATAATGATAATCATTTTTGTTGAACATCTTTTCTCCTTTGGACGAGAAAACAGATCAAAATCACTTAACAAAATCAAGATAGACAAGTAAAACGTTTCGCTTATTAATTATGTAATCAAGATCAAATGTTTTCTGTGTGAAAACACAACCAAAAACAAGCGATTGAAAATCACATCGAATGAGAATCACCTTGTTCATCAAGAACACATATAAGTTATCATTCATACAAGAAGGAAACTGAAATGATCCAGGAAATCTTTCCTCGTTCTCTCTCTCTCTCTCTCTCTCTCTCTCTCTCTCTCTCTCTCTCTCGCTTTGAGTTCATTCTACAAACCATTCCGCAACGAAGGTCACGATTTTTTTTTCTTGATTAAATAACAAAATTAGTCATCAAAATCATCTGCATCTTCACACTCGAATTCAAACCAAGACCTAATCTCTTAGATTTTCACCTTTGACTAGCATTTCACAAAATGTCACCTCAAATCATTTAAATCCATAAAACGTGGACATTTTTCTCACCGATAAGAACATTCATATTCATTGAGTACTCATATACCTTTGGATTCTCTTTCGTTGTACACATCGATTTCATTCTTCTTCATTCAATAGGAAAATATTGCTATTACCTGATGCTCATCATTATCTCTATCATCGCCTAAGCAATTAATCATAATCATACGCAATAGTATTAATAATAAAAAAAAATAATAATTATTATTCATCATATTCATATTTTCAAAGAAGGAATTTTTTTTCTCGCTAAAATTCTCATTTGACATTTCTCACATTGAATGGCGAAGGAAATCTTCAAGACCAGAACCCTACTTCATCTCTCTCTCTCTCTCGTATTGATAATAATCATTGAAATCAAAATCATTCGATTAGTTCACTATTATTGTCATTATTCGAATGTATTTTCCTGTAGTTATCATCATCATCATTATCATCTTCATCATCATCATCGACATCATTTGAATTCGCTACAGATTCTTTTGATGAATTGAATCTCCATCTTTATCTCTTCTGCTTTCTCCTTTCCCTTAATCGCGAATTTTTAGAAAAATTTGTGTTTAAGAGAAAAAAATTTTTTTCCATCATCATCATCATCATTATCATCCTAATTTTAATTTTTGATTGCGATCCTCTCATTGTTCAATATCATTTGTGTAAAATAACGTTAATCGATTATTACAATTATTATGATCATTATTATTATTATTATTATTATTATTATTATTATTATTATTTATGAGTTTGATTGTATATCTCATTCCATACTGGAGAGTAATAAATGAAGAAAAAATTTTGAAAAAAAAAATTACTAATCTTTGTCAGCTATTTTTTGTTTTGGAGACGCAAAGCTTTGGATCAATTCGAATGATTCAAATTGATGAGTGAAAAAAAAAACGGGACACCAGAGTGATCAATTAATTATTCAAAGTAAATTTCTATCAGTGATCTGATCGTCAATAATTTCTTGAACAACAAGCGTCGATCGATTCTTTCGATTTTTTTTTTTCTTAATTAGACAATTTGAATTTTTTTTATTCAGAATTAAATTTTTTTTTCAACTCTCTTATCTTGTATTATCTGATTAGAGATCTCTATCCATAATCACCTTCATCAGCATAATTATCATCATCATCAGAATAGGCTAATTTTAAGAATAATTGCCATATCACAGTAATGATAGTTATCATCATTAGAGAGAAGTCGTCGTCGTAGTCGTTATAATCGAATCGAATCAAACCGAAACAAATGTCGTTTCGGTTTACGGAATCGCTCATCGCTATCCAGATTCTCCCAGTGATCTAATGTCTCTCTCTCTCTCTCTCTCTCTCTCTCTCTCTCTCTCTCTCTCTCTCTATCTCTCTCTCTCTCTCTCTCTCTAAATGACTCTAATGAAAAAAACACTAAAGATGATGATGGGGATGATGATTATGGATAATAATTAATTTGTTTCTTATGCCTAAGGTTCTTCTCTTCTCATTGTTGATTTTCTCCTACGAAATGATTTTTTAACGAGAAGATTACTTTTTTTCTGCGACAAGCTTAGAAAAATTGTGAAACCACCAAACAAAATAGATCGAAATCGGTTACCACTTTTTGTGGTTTTGATATCGAACTTTTATATTTTAATTCTTTTTTGTGATTACCTCAATCTCTTCTCGCTTAATCATCGACCAATCAAATAATCTAAAAGAGAATTTTTTTACTTTTTTTTTTTTGAATCTGATTCCATCATCACCCTTACACCAAAATTTTTTCACTCAGTATTCGATTAATCTGATTTTTCACATCTTCACAGACTCTAGATTCTAGAACGAAGTTAAAAAAAAAAAAAGTTCTTAAAGATTAGTTATGTGGTATTCTCATTCTAATTGTCAAACACTAGACGGACAGAAACGAGATCATCGCTAGATTGTTTCCATTTTCTTTTTTATCGATATTCTTTTTTTCTTTTAAAACATCATTGAATCGATGAGATTTCGTATTAGCGAAACAATCTGGAATAGAACAGAAAATCTAGCTAGCAAATCATCGCTATCTGCTCTAAATCTGCTCCTTCGATCGTCATAATCCTCTATAATAATCGAGATGATGGTTAAATCAAATGTTTTCGAGTGAAGAAAAACAAATCTCTACTTTCTAAACAGTTAGAGACTGTTGAAAATCGAATCAGAACAGATTCTCTATTCAATAATGAAGGGTTGGATGTTATTGATGATGATGCTAATCTAATGAATGGCTACATTTTAGACTCGATTCATCCGTCGGTTGCCAATGCAGACAGAGATTTGTTCTGTTTTTGTTTCCTATATCTTTTTCTGCTTCTGAAGAATTAAATTAATACTTTTATGATTATAAGTATTGAAATTATCCCAATGGATTTTATTCGATTCATCAGATTGATTAAACTGTATTTTGTAATTGATTATCTAACTCGAAGATAGATTGGTTTTGATCGAAATTCACAATTCACTCTAGATTGAATTTCATTCTTTTCCATCGGCAATTGATATATGAAGAGAAGGTAGAGAATCAATTTCAGAAGCTATCTGTGCTAGCTATGAAGAATAGAAATCTAATTTTGGGTTTAATTTTTTTCTAAGTGCAATTATTTGCCAAAAAAAAAGTGAAACAGATCTCGAAAAGAACCAAATGTTTTCAACTCTCAATTGATCGAAGGTGCTATTTTATCGAATCGATCATTGTCCGAAAAACGAAACGAAAACAATTGTAATTGGTGTTTCATGATGCAATTCTAACGAATTCAATCTGTTTGTGATATGGAATCCGAAGTGAACAGAAATCACGATGATAACAATGGCTAAATAATAGCGACAAATAATGGTGGTCATCGGACAAGATGAAATCCAACCAAAAACTGAAAAATCCAATATGCGATGGTCAGATGGTATTCGAATGTTTTCGACTTCGTTTATCTAATTTTTTTTTCTTCTATCTCATCACTATTATTATCACTCATAGCTACTTTTAGCTACTGGAAACAGATTGAAATTTTCACAAACAGATTTTTCCATTGTCGTCATGTTTCATTCACCATCGTCTTCGATTTTAGTTTAAGATTTCAAAAACATTTTGAAAACAATCATGAAGTAAATCGAATTTTTCGTTCATTTCCGTAGATATTCAACAGTTATCGAGTCTTGAGAACAATAAGATTCAGTTAGGTCAGAATGGGTTGCAAATTTATCCGGATACACTCTGATGGCCTTGATATTTGGCCCCTTAGGTGATGGATGAGAGGCAGAACAAGGCTAATCCATTCGTTTTTTCTCTCTCTTACGATTCAAAACACTTTAATCTCTCGAAGAATAATTTTCATTTGATAATTCTTTTCTTTTTTCCTATCAATAATGATAGACTCGCATTCTGATCGGCTCACACCTCGCGCACGTAAATTCACAAGAATATGTCGTGCTTGTATGTTTTCGCTTGATTGGTATTGATCCCATCACAAGGTGAAATAATCATAAAATAATACCATCAAACACATACCGCCTAATAATTAATGCTTGAAAATGAAGGAAATGGTGATGATGATGATTTAGTTGTTGAATATTCGCGATTGTTATTGTTATTGTTATTGTTATTATTATTATTATTATTATTATTATCAAAATAAAAGCAAAGAGCTACTGTGTCTGCCAATCGGTGGTCAATTGATCAATCGGCTTTTGTGAATTTCGTTTCTAGAATCTCATATTATCATTAAGTTGGTGTTTTCTTTCTTCATTATTGATATTATCACCGCCATAATCGCCATTATCAATAATTTTTTTTTGTTTGATCGAATGTCAAAAAAATTCGTATTTGTACTCTTTTTTTTTAAAGAATTTTAATTTGTGTTTATGAAGGTCGCACAATCGTACTTAATTTTGTTTTCTAGTTCTGTGTGGGCCTTGAGCCCTCTGTTCTTCATAAAGAAACCACTCTGGTCTCACTCTGGTTCATTGCCCCTGATTTGTGGGCTTTTGAAAGTCAAAAAATCAGAGCTCAACTCTAGTAGCTAAAAGTTATAAACAGAAAGTGAAATATCACTTAGAAATAATCATTAATGATTTTTTTCTCAATGCGTGACCGGCTAGTCCCCAAATATCAACATGATTCGATCTGGATGGATTTATCAATTCATTCTAGGCTGGCCCCAGATATCGGGCCAGACCAAACTCATACTTGTTATGCTAGATTGATCAAATTATAAGTCTTGTGTATTTGGTAAGAAGGTGAGTGAGACTAAAACTTTGTAAGTTCGAGAACAAAAACAAAGAAAAAAAATAAAAAAAAAAGTGCGAAAAACTGGAAGGTCAAAAAACTGATTGATCATAAAATCGAGCACTATCAACCAGAATTGTTGTCGATCTCAGTGAGATAGATTTTAAAAATCAAACCAAACTGGTTGTTCAAATACTTTGTGTCCGAAAAAAATTAATGCCTTATTTGAAATTTAAAAATTAATCAAATTAGATTAAATTAGAAAATCTTCTAATTAATAATCGATAAATTTTAACCAATTAGAATTAAAATCAGCGTTAGAATTAATCTCAGCTAAGCTAAGCTTCACCTACAATCTTCGAATATCAGATTGAGAAAAGCGAAGATTTAGGACCGTATCAAATTGATTGACGGATACATCAAATTAAAGAAAAGAGTTAGAATTTCTTTCTAATCTATATTGAATTTGATTTTCTCTAAGTTTATCGAACTTTGAATACGAATGGTCAATGAGAAAAAAAAATACCAGATGAGTGAATTAAATAGAAGCAAAGATAGATTATTAGATTCCATTGGTTTATTCTCCAGTTGTATGATTGTATTATTATTGATATGCTTTGATTATCAGTTTTATTGTCAAATCATCTAATAGTCTCATAATTTCGTAAGAATTTTCCTCTCCGTTGATTTGATCCGATTTAGTGACGTTCAAAAATATTTAATAGAATCGATGAGTTCGATGAGAATATTCTCCGCCTGCTACTGTTTTTGATCTGGGGCAGAGAAAAATGACAGCGCTACACAATGATCTTCTATCTAAGAAGAGAAGCCTCTGTACAGAAACAGTAAAGACCTAAGAGAAGAAATAAGATAGAATATACAAAAAAATTACAATGAACAGAACCGAACTAATTTCTGACAATTGAAGGTTTTTGTTATCATCAATTCAAAATCGAAGAAATAAAAAAAAACGAAAAGATTAAAGCGTTGCCGAATGATCATCATAATCATCATCACCATCACCATCACCGTCGCCATCTCATCTCCATTATGAGTGACGGTAGCATTTTTTTTGTTATTTCGAGAATCTTTTCTCAACTAAAAAACTGATATTTCATTCAAAAGATGATGATGGTCAATGGTGGTGATGGAAAGAGAACTCCATCATTAAAATGATTTCAAATATTTTCCCTACTGATCACTCTCTGGTCAGCTTAGAGGGGAACGAAACATACAAACATTGAGATTAAACGTAGATCAAGAGCTGTTGTTGTTGCTGTTGTAATGATTTGATTTTTTTTTTTTTTTTTGGTGATATTACTTTTGTAGATTTGGGATATTATTCTTTCTATTTTTCAAATTAAAAACTATCACATTATCATCATTTCTGAGAAAAAAAATCGATGACGCCATCGAGAAAAATTGTAATGAAATGTGAATGTACATCGAAACCAATGCTTTGGATAATCGGTAGCCATCTCTAGTAATCATCATCATCATCATCACCATCGATGTCTATTTAAATAATATCGATAATGATGGTGATGATATTGCTATCGAGTAATAAAAACTCAATCGATTCTCTTAACGAATTTGAATACTAAGATCAAAGAGTATTACAATTAGATTTTGGCATCAAAAATCGTCGTCTTTCTGATGTTTGTCATCATCATCATCATCGTAGACGTAGTCGTCGTCGTCGTCGTCGCCGAGATCTATCGTCATCGTCCATCTAGAATTACTAAATGGCGAAAAATAATAGCAATCCTAATCGAAAAAAAAATAATAATCATTTTGAGACAAGTCTTCAAGAATCAAGGTATAGAATTAAGAAGAATCGTGAAACTAATACAGCTTTCTAGATCGAATAGAGAAAGGCAAATCAAAAATTGAAAGACACCTCCCTAATAATAGACTATTATGATCGCTTGAGAAGAGGAGAGAGGAAAAGTCCACTCAAGGAACGTAATTTTTCAAGCTCTCTCTCTCTCTCTCTCTCTCTTTCGGTTAGTTTTGGTTCGTTTTGTTATGTGCGCTCTAATCCCAGCTTGTTTCTGTCCACCGAAGGGAACACATTAACGAACGTCGAAATAATTTGTTTCGTTTTCAGAAGGGAAAAAAAGAGAGAGAGGAGAGGGAGAGACGATGGCGAGAAATTAGCATCATTTTTGATTATTCGGCAAATATATCGAATCTAAGATTGAAAAAAAAACAAAACATCATCGGCTCCACTTGATTTCGCTCTCATCGATGATGATGATGATGATGATGATTGAAAGCAAGCTCTGATGACACCTCTTAGAATGAGCAGCCGGCTAGACATTCATAATTGGAATCATATTACATTCCCGAACGAAATCATTTAGATGCTGGTGATGGAACGAAATAGAAACAAACAAAAACAACGATCATTGAGAAGTAAGAAAAAAAAAGAAGAATAAAATAAACACAAAGATTTTGTTCTATGGATGTTTGTTGAGTCAATTTTTTCTTTCTGCGAACAAAGATTCTTTCTAGGCCTCTCTCTCTCATTAAGATCATTATCTAGACCTAACTTTTGGGATTTTTTTTTCGCCTGAGAAATTCTTTCTACCTTGAAATGTTATCTGAGATATGAATTTCAGATTTATAGGGAAAATCTTCTCTCTCTCTCTCTCTCTCTCTCTCTCTCTCTCTCTCTCTCTCTCTCTCTCTCTCTCTCTCTCTCTCTCTCTCTCTTCACTTTTGATAATTTAAAAAAAAACTATTTTTTTTGTTCGATTTCGATTATAAGCTCATCGATTGAGATGGTTTCTTTGTTTCTCTCTCTCTCTCTCTCTCTCTCTCTCTCTCTCTCTCGATGCCGATCTCTTTCATCTCTTCACTGTTTGCGTGAGTTAAATGGGTGGCGGCGGTGACGTATGTCAAAGAGAAATCCGTCGATCATTGCAATCAATCGTTCAATAATAGAAACCATTCAATTGTTTTTGCTGATATCTTTTCCCCACCAATATTTCGAGATATAAATTGCACAATTTTTTTTACTCTTAAATTAAAAAAAAAAACGTAGAAAGAATTAGAAAGTGCACAAAAAAAAAAGATAAACAAAATCTAAAGCTGAGAACTAATGAAGCTTGATTGAGCTTCTGGAGAAAAAAAAACTACCAAGCGATTGAGGATCAAATCGATGAGACCAAGAGACAATCAATGGCACGCAATAAATCGATAACTGACAGGAAGATAATCTTAGATTTAGGTAGCATCGAAAGAGAGTATGAAATGAGAATGTTTTGAATGTATCAGAGGGTCTAGATTTTATTCGCTTCGAATCATATCGCTTGGAGCTAATCGCGCTTTTTGTCCAAAAATTTTTCCATCAATATCAAGTGTTATCGCTTCGATTGGAGTTACCAATTTAGTCGTAGGAAAAAAAAAACGAAATTCTATCTTTTTTTAATCACTTGAAAAAAAAGCAGAGAAAGTTACACAATCATAAAAGTTCGTATTTCTCAATATCAAAATTGTTTTCTATTTTGTTTGTTTGTCGGTTCCGCTGTTCCAAAATCATCAAATCGATTGATTGTCCTAAGGGACAAATGTGCTATGGCATTCGAGTGTGACATCGATGTCGAATTTCAAACAGTAGTGATAACAACTGAATCAAACACCAGTATCGAATCTGTTTGTTTATTTGTTTGTAATTTTTCAGGCGTATAAATCTCATTAAATGACTATTAAAAATTAATTTCAGTGAGTGTTCGGCATCAATAGTGAGATAGAGTGAGTATTCTGTAGAGACAAATAAATCAAAAAGAAAAATCAGGGTGTGTTGAGGTTTTGCATAAATTATCGTTACGCTCTCTAGGTCTGTTTCTCTCTCATCGGAATCAAATTGTCTGTTTTATTTAATTGTTTTTGATAGGATAACCTTTGAATTGAATCAAGACAATGAGAATCGATCGTAATTATCACCCATTAATTATCTAATTGACTAATTGGCTCATCAAATTGTTTAGGTAACCGTTCATTGAACGATTTTCCTCATTTGATGCAGTACTTTCTTTGATGATTGCGCCCAACGAAAGCTACCAAAAAGACAAATTTAGAAAAAGTTTTCATAGGGAAAAAGAATGCTAAATCGATTGTTTTGAATTCGATTATCTCAATCATCATCAATATTTTTTTTTGGCCTGAGTCCCATAGGCCAGGTTCTAATAGATGGCGCTACAATCAAAAAATTTCAGCAGCTGATTTCAAGGATTTTTACGTCATCAAAAACCCTGCCATCTAGTGATTTTTTCCCTTTACTAATATTTGGCCACAAATACTGGCAATTGAGTCAGAAAAAATATGCTTTAATATCAAATGTAAATGAACAAAAATGTTGAGATAAAAATTATAAAAAAATAATCAGATCGAATAATAAAAAGTTAGGCTACGAGGTCTATGCGAGCATTTTTAGCCAAATACACATCAATTTCGGGTCTGAATCGTTGCGAGCATACTTTCAAAAATTCAAGAAACGGGTCTTTGTCTTGAATTTTTATTGACCGTTTCCATTCATAATCCTACGAAAGTTATAGAAATCATGAAATTATAATAGCTGTTGATATTCATACTTTTTCAAATACCTTTAGATGATAGATAAAGTCATCTGCGGCTAATTTTCGCGTCCGGAAAAAATCCTTGATAGGACGCCAAGTTGCTTCTATATTATTGGTATGGATTTTTAAATCCCCTTTATACATCACATAAGATCTAGAATGATCTACTCTCTCGTGACCGTAATCAATATCCGGATCATCTAAGTAATTGTATGATCGCCAACAATCAGTGTAGATTGTTGAGCCTGGTTCAATGAAAGAATCCAACAGAGGCTGGATAGCTGCTCTCGTCCTCTTGTTACCGGGGAGCGTACTAAGTCTCAGCTCTTTTGTCGTTGGATTTAATGCTCCAAGAACCCAATGACCATCTACTTTATGGCCTTTATTCAAATCAATTTCAATCAATTTGGCAAACTATCAATTTATTCTTCACAATCTTGAAATATCGACCACATTTAAGACAAAGATATTGTTCTGACAAATCAGGAATCAGACTCATTTCCAGAGCGAAAGCTTCAGCATCAGCCATGATTTTGTCAAAACTGCTCAAATCGTTTGCCATTATAAAATTCGATGTGATCAAAATCAGATCTATGGGATTTTTGATCGGAATTTATACAAGTAATTCTCTCTCTTGTCATCAATTTTTCTATTAATCCTTGCATATTGACCCCCTCGAGTGAACCAATTTTTGATTAACAATTTTTTGGACAGTTAAGTTTTGGACAATTAAAAGTACACAATTAGAGGTGAGAGATGAGAGAGAAAACTAGGGGTCAATTTGTCAACAATTTTCTTAATCCCTTTACGTAAGCATGTTTACGTTAGTGAAGATTGAAAGAGAAAAGAATATGTTCGCGAAGGAATGCATGCTAACGGAAGGGGGTCTCTCACCTCCAACTGTGAATTTACTATTATAATGTCATGAAAAATACACAGACTTAGACACGCTTAGATTCTAAACCAAATTTTATTGAAATATTTTGAAGTTTTAAACAATATATGATCGACAGTAGATTGTCTGAAAATCCTCAAAGTTTATATTCTCTTTGATCCAAAAAGAGTGTGGTTCAAATGAAACTGATAAATTTAGATGTCAAAAATCGAAAAAAAGGGATAAAAATTATATGTATGTTGATAATATTATATTTAGACACATATTTATAAGAAAATTATCACTCGACCAATTTGAAAGTCGTCATAACAATCCATCTAGCTTAGGCTTTAGTTTGAAAAGGGAAAAATCACTAGATGGCAGGGTTTTTGATGACGTAAAAATCCTTGAAATCAGCTGCTGAAATTTTTTGATTGTAGCGCCATCTATTAGAACCTGGCCTATGAGACCTTTGTCTTTTTTTTTTTTTTTGGTAGCAAATCCAAACAAAATAAGTAGCAATCTAACCAATCAAAATTGATCGAAATTTCTCGTTCCTAGATCTATGAACACAAATAAAAGTGAACGCCTTGAAGTGATTCAATTGAATCGAATAGATTGGATTTGAAAAAATTTAATAGCCATTGAAGCATCAAATATAAATCAACAACAAGAGACTTTGTTTCGGAACGGATGGTTGATTTTTTCGCTCGTCACTATTGTGTTTTTAATCAGTTTAGGATGTTTTTCGATAGAGATAAAATCGTCTTCGGTAGAGAGTAAAATAAGAAATTTCCAAATGAAATCGTTTGTGATTGTTTCGAATTTCTTCTATACAATTGTTAATTATCTCCGAAACAAAGAGAGATCTGACCGATGGTCAAATCAAGATGAGAATCAACATTATCGATTCTCTCTCTCTTTGAATCAGAAATGATTTTGAGTCAATCATCAATCCACTCAGTTCCGCTAGCTTGCTATTTTTTTCTCCTCTCAAAACGATTGAACGCTGTTAATGAGCTCAGTTAATTAGGTCTAGCTTTGATAGAGATGATAATTGGAGTATGAGATCAACAAAAAGAGGAAATCGACAAGATAACATGATAAAATAATGTTCTGTAACATAAGAATATAATCGATTGTCCAGATGTGAATGGTCAGTTCTCTCTCTCTCTCTCTCTCTCTCTTTTTTTTTTTGTTTCGAATAGAGCGATTGATTGTTGGCTGTTATAGAATGAAATCATCTATACAGGAAACAGATTTCGATTCGAATGATTCCAATCAAAAAGAGGTGTTGGCTAGAAACTAAGTTGAATATTGTCAGAGTTCAAAGAAGGATGGAAATAAATTTTAT